>JARHVA010000129.1:6310000-6910000 GCA_037957365.1 Torreya grandis
TGCTTGGGAAAGAGTCTAGTCCAGACTAAACTAGACTATAGTGATATAATCCAAAATATGATGTAGTGAGGAGAGAAGGGTTGTGTGCCGAAAAAAACTAGCCAATCATCACATTCAACAAAATTACAATCTTTGACAATAAGTTTGGTAGCCTAATAAAAATTTAATAAGTCAACCTAACTTTATATAAAACATAAAATATAATCTAAAACATATACCAAATGAGCTACAAAAGTTTTTTTCATTCTCAATAGGTCATTTTTACCCCAATTATACCATTATCATAAATAAAACATTGTTATGCCCAAGTTCAATTTGATATTAAATATCTAGCATTGGGAGATCTATACAAACATTATGCCTTACTTCCTTTCCATAAACTAAGGTATATGTGGAGGTCCCAAGGTTCTATTTTTGTGTAATTATATCATTTTAAAAGAATTTATTTAGTTGTTGATGTTGTAGTCTTTGGTTATCTAATGTAATCATTTTAATGATTCTTTTTATTAGTAGATTATTCAAATCCATTATCCCAAGGGTAACAATTTGATGAAGCCTTCATGTAAATTCCGTGAATTCTAGAAAAATATTTCACATTGGCTTCAATAAATGTAATAGAATTATCTTATTATTTTATATGGGGATCTAAATATTGTAATAATAATTTATATTAATTCCACCAATTACATTTTCAATGGATTTTTTAAGTGAAAAAACTTTATTCCATTTATAAAAATAATCATTGGTTGTTGAGATCCATTTATGTCTTGCGCTAGCAGAATTGATCACTCATTTGAAAACCAATTCCATTGAGTAAGAGGTTTATCCATTATGATTTATTTAAAGGATAAGGAATAATTTCTAATTTTTATAGTAAAACATTGGGATGTTTCACATTTTATATCCCATATAAAAGTATCTTTGAATAAGGATGGCTAATAATACCTTGCCCTCATGATCTTAGTTGTTTTAGTTTGATCAAAATAGTTCCTTTTAGAAAATACTTGGTGGCATCCATTCAATATGTCATCAAACTTTGATGGTTGCATACACATAATAAAAATATCATCATAATTATATTTAATATTATCCCATTTATACTTCTATAATGAAAACCCTATAATCTGAATCTCCTCCTCTAGGTTACATTAATTTCATAAGGGTACTTACTAGTTTCAATGTATCTAGTGATTTGTTGGACCTAATTACTTTTAGTATTTAATTTTATATCCATTTATGTTTTTTATTTTTTTAGGTATTCTAAACCTTGAAATTTTTCATCTTTTTCTTGTGTAAAAATAATTCTTTAATATCTACAGCTTCCACTAGATGTTGACATATAGGTTTCCCTCTTATGATTTTTTAGTAGTTTTATATCGATATCATACTCAATTATTTTGGTTATCCAACTAATTATTTTATCACTAATTTCCTATTGCATAATATAATCCTTCACACTATGATTTAGTAATAAATATTTAATATTTTTATTGGAGAGGAGATGCCTAAAATTCTTGAGATCTTTCATTAACAAAATAGCCTCTTTTTTTTTTAAATAATATTATCTCATAATTAATGAGAGTATATCTCTTGAATGAAATTATATGTTCTTCCTTGGCATCATTTTTATGTGTCAAGATAATAAAAATGTTGTTTTCTCCTCCAAATGCATATATAATAAAGTCATTATCAAAGTTTGGATTAATTAAGATTTGGGCCTTAACAATAAATTGTATTTCTTACAAGAAACAAATTATTTTTATTCTTGGTTCCATTTAAATATAATGTGATTTGGCATAACCATTTATCTTAATAGATTAAAAAAACATGCAATAAATTTCCTTACAAAGTTCACATTACCATCAAAGGACTCGAGTGCTTTGTTTTGAAATGCTAAAGATAGATGTAGAATTGTTTCTCTTCTTTATGGATCAATGGCTAGTCCATATTTAGATACTATATACCACATAGTTTTCCATCATATATTACAATGAAAAACTTCTTTAAATTCAAATATATGCTAAAGTCTAAATCTTTCAAAAAAAAATCCAAGTGTGTAAAATTATCCTTTTGTTTTGTTTTTGGAAAAAATAATATTGTCATCCAAATAGACAAGTATTATGTCATTAATAATACTTTTTAAAAATATATCCACAACTTTTTTGTAATGTGGATCCAACATTAGATAGATCAAAATAATCATTTTATACTAAAATTTACCTTATATAGTAGTGAAAGTAGCCTTATTTTTATCTTCATCACTAATTGACACTTTTTCATATACTTAAAGTTGTGTAATAAGGAGAATATTTTAGATCCATGTAAAGTCTAAAATATTTGGTCTATAGATGGAAGTGGGAAGTGATATTTAAGATAATATATATTCATATCTTTTAAGTCTACATATATGTAAATATCTTCATTATGTTTTCTAATAGGTACTAGGTTTTCCACCCAATTTGATTGCTTGATAGGATAGATTAAATTAAATTAGTATCAATCAAATTTAAAATTTATTTTCTTATTATACATTAAATCTTTGGATTGATGAGTCTTTTTTTACTAAAAATATTTGGAATTAGATATCAAATCAATGGTGTGTTCTATGATGTTTTAGTCATATGCTTGTAAATATTCATAGATCCAAATTATTTTGTCATCATTCTTTCACCATAAATTGATGATTCCATTCATTTAATGAGGATTAAAAATCTTACAAGTTTCAAGAGACTTCCCAAAATTATTTTCGCTTCAATAATCCTCTAATTTGACCATTATGATGTTTTTACATCTTTTTCCTTGGTCACCATGTTTGAAAATGATTTCAAGGGTGATTAAAAATATAGGAATATTTTTTTTCTTGAGATAAATGAGTTTTTCATCATACACTCAGTCTATTTTCTACTTGATTTCCTTAGAGAACTTGAGCTCTTGCTGATTGAAGTTAGAAAAAATTTCATATTTTTAAAAAACCTCCAACGTATGGCATTAGATGGTATTTAGGGTCTAATAATGATCTTAATAGGAAATACATCCTCATAATACCCTTAGTGTAGACAAAAATTTAATCATTAAGTGCTTGACAATTTTTAATCTTCACATCCTTACCCTGCTTGGCATATTCACCATTTTGTTAACTTACAGTCTATATGGGAGCATTCGCTACTCTAAAAATTATCTTAAAATCATTCAAAAAATCATTTATACATCCATAATATGATAATATGCACTTATTAGGCATTTTTTCAATAATATATATCCTTCTAGGATAAGACCATGCTAGGTCAGATAGGTCCACATTGTGGCCTTGTCCATTGGTATAACCTTGTCCCCAGCACTCTAACAAAAAAAATTTAAATTTGATACATTAAATTTAACCCATCTCACACTTTTAAAAAGATAAATTAGAGAAAATAGTTAAAATATTCCTTTACATAATTACATAAATGTAATTCAAAATGCATTTATCAATCACCTGGAACTTTTACTACACATTAAGTAAAAAAAGTTATATTTCCTCCAATGTCAATTCTTCTACATTCTAATAGTCATAGGCCGAGTCTAAATATATTTTATTGCATGTCAATGGAATCCATTTTTAATCAATTAAATCAATATTATAGATACATTCATTTATTTGCATATCCATGTATCACACACTCACTTTGGGAGGGAGAACTACATTGGCAGAAGGCCCTTTTGGGCTATGTAGGCAACGCTCATATTACATGAAGTTTTTTTAGGGTATCTTAGATATTCCCCGAACCCTATTATCCCATTTTAAAATTTGATATATATTATTTTTATTATGTAGGAGATATGTTTTATGTTTTTTAAGTCTTCTATGTATCAAATCAACACACATAATTAAATAGAAAAACCCTCATAAATAGTTGTAGGTGCTCATATAATAAATTTAACTGAAAAGTCAGCATATATGAGGTCATAGTCAATAGATAAGGCTATACTACACCCATTTCCTATATCATACTTGTCTTAGTAAAGGTTTAATTCTTATTTTCATATGAGACACAGTTTAAGTATCTTCTCAACCTGTTTTAGATTAGTAACTTGCCTGTATGGTCAAAAATAAGTTGGCTTGAGATAAGTACATTTATTTCATTTAAATATACTATTTATATTTCATTTCTAATTTTGTAAATTTATATATTTTATTATATTCTATATTTAAATTTTAATCATTTATATTTATTTTTTTGGTTTATTTAAATTCAAAATAGACTAAACATTTTGATGAACCCATTTTAGTTATAACAATGAGTTTGATTGATATTTGTCTTGGGATTTCATTTAAAATTCTATAAATTTTTGACATAGAAATAAAATATCCTTCAACCTTGGATATAAATCTAACACATCACAATTCAAACTTATTTGACCTTGGATTTAATGTGACATTGAAGAAATTATGTTATCATATCAGATAACATCTAACACATAAGTTCTTTCTTTCGATATTAGGTTAAAAAAATTTATATATATACACACAAAAATCTTTCACTTTTATTTTATATTTTCTTGTGCTTGTTTTTCAAAATTGTGTTGTCATTTTTAAAACTATTTAGTGATTATCATTGTAGGTTACGTAATGATCTATTTTATAAACATAATAGTATGAGGGTTTTACCCCAATACTTGGCCATCGTACAACACTAAAAATTGACTTTATTCTCCATGTACCTCATGGTGTATTAGAAATGCCTAGGATCCCCTATTTATACCATAGGAAGCCTCTTTTAGTCATTTTATTTATGGTGCACTTGAGAGGAGTGTATCACCTAAAGAAGTTACTCTCATTGTACCCTTGGGAATAGGGTTAGTGGGATACAATCATAGGTTTTATTCTATAATTAGTGCTCAAAAACTTAAAT
Organism: Torreya grandis; assembly: GCA_037957365.1. NCBI lineage: Eukaryota > Viridiplantae > Streptophyta > Pinopsida > Cupressales > Taxaceae > Torreya > Torreya grandis. Next base: position 6,314,893 of record JARHVA010000129.1, read on the forward strand.
GGGCTGATAATAATTAATGAATGAAAAATTATATTTGAGAGCCCACACAATCATTCAACCCCTTGCCTATATGACCATTATACCTTACTTTTTACTTGTATTGTATTCATATTCAATATCTCTCTTATATATGCATGATTACTTGATATTACTGATATTTTTGAATTTAATGTATTCATGTTCTTGTACATATCAAGGATATTCACTCTTTCTTGTTATCTAATCATGATCTTCCCTTTGCTTATGATAATGAATGGAAAAATTACAATAAGCAGATACTTATGGAAGAAGCATACATGGATGATTATGATTTTGATGTCATAGCAATAAATAGACAATTTTATTTTTATGAAAATTGGGGACATAAGTCCATCAAAAAAAACTCACCTCTAGAATATTCTTCAAATTCACCTTCTTCCTTCACTTCTAATCTAGAGAAAAAATATCAATTTAAATCTCAAATAAATAAACATTCAGAGGTAAGGCTATCCAAGAAAGATCAAAGTATTTCCAAAAAAGGATTTACTAATAAATGCATTTAAAATTAAGAATCAATTTATAAAATTACTCCTTTAAAAATAGTGTATATTGATCCTATATGTCATCTCTTCCCCCTTTTCAATTAATGAGGATAAAATTCCTTCCTCTTTCCTTAGCACATCAAAAGCTATAATCAAATGACATGGAATACTTTATAAAGTATCTTATGAGGTTGTCTCGACTTCCACCTCATACTTATCTTCACATGGTGTTACTCTTGTGCCACAATGTCATAATATTATCATAGAGTTACCACATGATAGCAATACATCTCTTGCTAGTGATAATCCTTTCAATGTTAACAATCAACAAGAATCAAGTACCTAATTTATATTTAATGAAAATATCAATCCAAAGGAATATCCTAACCCTCCCACACATCCTCTTTATGGTGTTTCTATGCATATAAATAAAATATACTTATGGATTGTGTTTATAAATCCCTTCAATGTCAAATTATCATTATGCAAAAGTCAATAGAAGAGTTGAAAAATAAAAATATAATTTTAGTTCAAAGACAATATCACTTTAAAATAATATAAAATATACAAATAATCCATAATATGATAGTGTTAATCATGTATTTACATCTCCATTAAATTATCATGTGCCTGACAAACAATATACATTTACACTTAATGCTTCAAAAATTATACAAAAGGATAATAAGAGTCCAAGTAAGATTCTAAGAGAAATGTTTCAAAAGAAGGTGATTACATTATCTTTTATGCCTCCTATAAGAATATAAAAATACTATTGTGCATATCATAGAATGCATGGGCATCATATAAATATTATTTGGATTTGAAAAAAATATATAGAGTGTCATTACTATTGGTGATCCTATAATACATAAATAAATTGTACAACCCACTTATATTGCATATCCTAAAAAGAAAGTGAAAAAAGAACATAGAGAAAATATGGATACAAAAGAAAAATTCAAAACAAGAAAAGATTTAAAAATAAAAATTACAAAAAAGAACACATTTTAGATGAGAAAGAAAGCACATTTTTGGAAAATCTTCTTATAAAGGCATATGTCCAAAGTAATAAATTTCTACAAAATCTAATTTTCAAAATTGGTTGATAAAGAACCAAGCATTACATCTACTTAATGCATAGAGAAAAAATACAAAGTCAATGCACAAATTACTTATATTCCTAATGTTCAACCAGTAATACATGGTTTTTATTTAGTTCAACATGGCATATAATATCCTAGAAATGATGAACATATTCAAAAGCAACACAATTTTGAAAAACTAACTTCAATATATGGTGTAGTATGTTTATCATACACATATACAAAAGATAATCAAAATGAAATATAAAAATTCAAAGCTTAACCTAACAAGTTAATTCTCTCCTATGATGATGATTACATTTATGACTATGATCCTAATAATATATAATATTTTTATGACCATGATGATATAGGGCTTATAAATAGACATCTCCTTGATGAGATCCTTGGATTATAGTTGCATATTTTCATTTGTACATTATTTCTTTAATTTTACTTCATTACTACTTATTTTATCACTTATCCAAGAATTATTATAGACCTTCGCTTTATGTTCATTTTGGGCACTTACCCTCTTGATTTTAAGACTTATTTGAACAATCTAAAATAATTATATCTATGGCATTTCATTTCCTTACTATTGCATCCCTACCATATTATGGATTTCATTATACTTCCTTGATCACATATCTCTCTTTCCCATGAGGAGTATGTATATCCTTATCTATATTAATCATTTGAGTTATGTTTTTATGACTCATTTACACATAAATTGGGGGCACATTGCTTGCCTTGATTCTTGTCACACTATGTTTTTCAACATTGTTGAGGATTGTTTCAATGGCTCTTACTTTATCTATTTTCAAATCCTTACTTCTTATCACTTTTTGAATATTTTAAATTCTAATTTTTAAAAAATTATAAAAATTGTAAAGATGGAAAATATTCAAATAAAATTTCATATATTCCAAAAAAAATGCAAAAAAATCAAAATATTTTCAAAAATTCAAAATCAGGGCCTCTAAGTATTTCCAATACTACTAGCTTGCTTATTTACATGTGTTATTTATTATATGTTAGGTAGATATCAATTTTAATTTTCAATACACATTTATTTTTGTGAGGTATTTGAGTGAAATATAGGACATACTTTCACATGGTTCTTTGATGCCTGGCTTATTTTACTACTTAACAACCTTGTTAAGTTTGAGGCATCTCTTCATTTTCCATCAATGCTTAAACATTTTTTATTTATCCACAACCTTTCTATCATGTCAAGCTATATATAATACAAATTTTTGGTTAATCACTCTCATTATACGTGTGTTACATGAATACACTACTTGATAATAATGGCATTAATACATATGATTGATGTAGACTAGTCTTATTTTATCTATGCTTCACTCTTACTTTACTACATGATAAGTTTGGATTTTCTTTTCTATTGTGTGTGGCCCATTTCCTTGTGAATGAATTATATATCTTTGTTTGCTTGCATGACATCATTATGTCATTTATGTGTGTCTCTTGGCCTTATGTGTTTATGTGACATTCACATGTCCCTTGTATGTGGCATTTGGGCCTTATATATGACATATTATGCAAATTGTGTGATATTATTTAAAATTTCTTATTTGATTATACTTGTTAATTTTGTTCCATAATCTATATCATGCATAGGTTCTCTTAATTTTACTATTTTGCCATTATATTTATCATGCACATGATGTTGATATGCTTCAATGATATATCTAACACATGTTTGATATACAAATTCAATGTTATATTCAAATACTATGATGCAATACATTCAAGGGTTTAAATTCTAATACATGGTTTTATCTTTCACATATGATTTATTTTGAGATAAGTGATTTGTAAGCAACGTATCTCATCTTAAAATGGGGGCATCACAATGTTCTTATCTTATGAAGTCAAGTCCTCATAATAAAATTTCATATGTATGACACTATACAGATTTTAGAATTACATGACTCAAAAAAATAGATAATGGGGGAATGTGACATGCATGTGCACTCATTCATATGGTTACAAGTTATAACTTTTAAAATTTCAAAGTTCAAATTATAATTTAATATCAATCTAATATAGTATAGGGGGCATGATGTTCATTAATGTTTAAGTTACTACATGAAAATTTAAAAATAAAAAAGTTTCAAAGTTTCAAATAGAATCCAGATCATTTTTCAATAGTGTGATTCATCTTCATGTTGTAAGTGGGCCACATTAGAGTTTAGTGACAGTCAACATCTATGGTTTCACTTTTTCTATGTAGAGAGCCAAAATTTATGGTTTCACCCCTTTAATTATTTTATAAAATACATTACATAGTCAAATGATGATTAAGACGTATAATATTTACAACTCGAGAGCTTTCAATGGTTTCTAAATTGAGACTTGGTCACCTCAATTCACTACAAGTTCAACATTTCTATAAAATTCCTCAACAAGGGGCAAGCACTTCTCCATTTTTAAAGTTATAGGTAAATTAGATTACATAATCTTTTACATGCATACTTTACTTTCTCTCTTTTCAAAATCAAAATTTCAAGTTTCAAATTTTTAACTTTCAAAATGAACAATAACTACTTTCAATGGCATTGTTTTAGGTTTCAAATTAAGACATCTTGCACGATGATATTCACATCAAAATAAAAAGTGTGTATGCACACTTAGATTTGTATCTACTTTACTCTAGTAATTTCACTTCATTTCATCACTATAATAAAGTGGGGCACTTGAAAGGGTTAAATTGTCATCCCACCATTCTCATGAAATTTTCTTTAGCATTTATTTTCTTAAAGATTGCATGTAAAATTAATAGCATCAAAACTTTCAATAAAATAACATATCTTATGTTTGTAAAACCTAAGAAAGGTAAAATTTATATATAATTTTTACTTATGGAGGATGAAGGATTGTTGAGTGTCACTCCTATATTTTTGATGGTGACAACTCATATACCATTTTCCATCATGTAGAGACATAAATATAGTATAGACACTTGGGAATATAAAATTTGACATATTTTGACATACTTTAACCTGGACTTTGACTCTTGTGTACACTTTATCCTATCCATCTACTCATTTATTATCTTTTAAACCCCTGTTACTAAATATACCTATTTAGAATATCCATATGTTGTGCAAAAACACTCTAATCCTAAGTAGATTGTCATCACATTTTTTCTAGATCTAGATATTCTTAGTAATATTTAGATGCTTTTAGTTTACCGCATGTGTCCTCCTTTTCCATTAGTGTTAAATAACCACTAATGACTACTTTTTAAATTCAATCATCTCCCTTAGGTTGACTTGAACATGTTTCACATGTCAATTATGGGGGTAAATATCAAAAAGTCATCTATAAATACAAATAAATCATAAGGTCTTAAATATATGGGCTTAATTACTCACTATTTAGGATTCACAATGAGAAATATATTGGATACCCTTAAGACATTATCCAAAGGGAATACATAATTCAAAACCCCTTAAATAAACAAACTTAGAGATAAGTTTGAACACCAAAATCAAGTCAATATTACATTTTTTCAAGTGTTTAAATCCAAAGCAATGCATTGCATTTTAGTGGATCAAAATTGAGCACACACACACCTATATGGGATAACTATGTGGTTTGAGACATTTTTAAAGTATTGGATTGTAGATAATGCTTAACTACATAGTTTGGATTGGTTGGGGCTATCCAACCCATCTTTTTAACCCATTTTTCCATGTCAATCTTGTGTCAAAAGTGAAGCCAGGATTTTAAGGCATAATGAATAAAATCAAGGACCTATGCATAAGACCAAGGATAATTTTAAACACACAAAAATCATATACAATGTAAAATACAATAATTTGATTTGAAATAGACCAAAAAAATCTATAGAGATAGCACCAGCAAATAGAGGATAATAATAGTCACTGCATGGGTTGGTGTTTCACCTACAGTGTCCTAAAAAATTTCAAGGGTTTGTTTACTGATTTGAGATGTTACTTAGATAATGCAAAAAAAAATCCAAATTAATGACATTTGTAGTGATCAGTATGAATTATAAAATCATCTAAGTGACTTTTAGCCCCTATTTACTTAATTATAAAAAAGTGTAATTGATCTCTATTTTATAGTTAGATTTGTATGGTATATGCCTTATCTTGTAAAATATGAATTTTAATTATGTGTTATCTTGTTTAGATCACATTAAATATAAAATAGTTAAAATACAACACTTGATCTTGTTAGTTTGGAAGAAAATGTATTATGTACAAGATTGCAAGAAATACACTAGTCTTCCTCTTTAACAAAATTGTTTTCATTGGGACTAAAAATTTAGAAGATTATTGATTGATCTAATAAGGAGAAAATGTTATAATTATTTGAATTGGATATGTTGGATTAATTAAGGATCATGATGAAATTTATTTGGGCTAAGATCTATGGTTATTATTGAAATATGGCCTAGGAGGATTTTGTGAGTTTTACTATCAACAACCTCTAACTTATTTGATAATCATCTCATCATTATCTTAAGTACCTCCATATCGCTAAGGTTTGGGGGAATAGCCAATGGGTATGCATATACTTATTGTATTATATGTTAGGTGATGTCCACAATGGTGGAAGGCTTATGAATTAGGTTCATGGATGGTATTTGAGGATACTAGGGAGTTTAAGTGGGGTTGTAGATCTCAAGAAATAGGGGCATTATAGACCAGTGGAAAAACTTTTTGTCTTGTCTAAGGGTTTTTTATGCTTAGATGAGAAAATATTATGCACCTGACATTTCTTCCTATGAAATGAACTCAAAAAAAAATATTTCTTTTCTTTTGAGTGTCACTTTATTCGGAGTGCAAGCAAAATTAAGAACATAGTTCACTATGCATGATTGGGATTTATAAAATACACACACAACCCATAACCAAAGTTGTGTATGTATGATTCCATTCATACACCATTTTTAATATTCAAGTAATCAAAACATATGGCAATGCATTTAAAATATAACACTCTTAATGTCAAAGAATCATTGCAAAATAAAATTAGGTTTTAACCATATTTGGATCGGCCAAAATAAAACATGCCCATATCATTCTTGTTGACCATTTTTGGGTCTAACAGGAAAAAATTGGTCCCCTTCTTCCTTTGATGTTTTAGGCTATTTCATTTTTGATTTTGCATAAGTCCAAGAATTTCTACGAACTCTGCAGGTCTAAATCCATGGACTCTGCAGGTATAAATCTATAGACTCAGCAGGGCTTGTTCTAAATCTACGGACTCAGTAGTGAATTATTTCTACAAACTCTATAAGTGTAATCTTTGACAGATGAAGGACCAGTTCAGAGAGTGAAAGGTTTGCAAAGCTTCTTCAGACCCTTGTTTGAAGAAATTCACAAGGAAAGAGAGCTAAAATGATTCATAAGACACTTTTCCTTAATCTTTCTAAGAGTTAACACTTTTGAACCATTGAACTAGTTCAATGCATCAGTTCATCCTTTGGTTCAATGCCTTGGTTTAATTGGCTTAGTTCAATCTATCAATTCATTGGCAAGTTCATCGGTGCGCAGTGTTGAACCGTTGAACCGATTCAACACATCGGTTCAACGAGTCAGCTCAATGAGTCGATTCAATAGATTGGTTCAACAGATTGGTTCAATGAGTCAGTTCAATGAGTCAGTTCAATGAGTTGTTTCAATGATTGGTTCAAGCAAAAGGTTCAAACATTTAGTTCAATAAAGGCTTGACGCGCAGCATTGAACCATTGAACCGTTGAACCAATTTTGGTTCAATGGGCCAATTCAACGGCATGGTTCAAGGGGGCATCCCAAAGCTAAAGGATAGGTGCCCTTGTGGAGGGTAGTTTAGGGGTTTAGGATCCCTTGTGAAGGGCAAGAAACATTTCAAAGGTAGCTAAAGGAGTAAGTTTTTTAGAATTTTATTTAAGTCAGAATTTCTTCAGACTTTTTGTCTGAAGGAATTCCTTCAGACAAAAAGTCTAAAGAAATTCATAGAAAGGCCACTATTTCAAAGCAAAGGACCTAGGCCAATTCAAAGCGGCCAATTTCTATGGAATTTTGTCTGTGAGAAAAGGCCTGAAACAAAAACTTGCAGGAAAAGCCCGTGAAAAAGACCTGACAGATTTTTGCCAAGGATGGTGACATCCTGAAAACCATCAATCTTAAGGAGACAGACTATCCATTGGATTTTCAACTTTAGGGTGACGGCTGTGCAAACATCAAATTTAAGGCAGTGAAATATCCATTGGTTTTTTAAATACTTACATGCCAACCATGGAAAGAGCCTAAGGAATGTAGCGACCCGCCAGAAGATCACCCCTGAGGGCTGAAGGAGTAGAAGGAGACAAAGCATGAAAAGGACAAAAATCCTAGAGAACAAAGAGAGAAAATTGCCAAGTGTAAAAATAGTCAGATAGCCCAAGTGGCGAAGAGAGGTGCTGATTTAGGAAGTTACTCTAGCAGGTGATATAGTGCCTGTGAATTGATTACTAAGAGGTGTAGACAGCTAACAGTGCAACCCATTTTCTTCATTTCACATTAATGAGTAGACAAACTGCATAATCACCTTAAAGAAGTGGTCTTGCAAGTAGACAAATGGCATGGCTCATTGATTTTTATGTGGCTTGCTCTTCCCAATGACAGGGGCATAAATGGGTCATTTGTAAAAAAGGGTGACAAAAGGCCTCCTTCCTTCCTCTATATATTGGAGAATTGTCATTTTAAAAAAGGATCTTCCACATTTGTAAGGTGAAGCCCTAGCAAATTTTCACCTAAAATCAATAAATGCATTTTTACCTCTATTCTAGTTAGATACCTCTGTGTGTGTCTGAGTGTCAGTTTGTGTTTAGTCATTGCTTCTTAATGCTTCCACAGGTTTAATATCAACACACCTAGTGTCTATAAGGTGCCATTTTTTAGGTGACAAGGAGAGCTATATTTGGAAGTGCAGAGACAGAAGAAGCTACTACACAATGTGCCTTTCTATAGTGCCTTTGGTGAGTCTCTATTTTTTGTATGTTCCATTAAAGCCTCCCTATTAAACTTCTTGCAACCTAGTCCTACCAGTTTGAAGTGTACGTATGTGTTTGTCTGACTTCAAGTGTTAGTGTGAGAAGGTTGAGTCATTTTAGTGCATCACCTCTTTTAGAGTAGATTTGTCTTCCTGTAATCCTTCTCCCTTTTCATCTCCCCCCCCATTATATACCTATATACCTGCATTATCACTTATTAGAATGACTCAGATGCATCAAAGGGAGCTAGCCCTTACCTAAAGACTCTCCCCTCCAGCTTCGCCAGTCCCACAGGTGAGAGGGGAGTTTCCATTGTTTCATGTGGAAAGGTAGGATCTTGGCCTCTTGCCCTGGGTGCAATCCACTATGTCAACAATTTTTGGCATGCCCGATGGGACTCAGTTTTACACTCAGTAAAGTTTCAGGATTGATGTTGGTCTTGTTATAGCAAATCAACTATTTTTTAGCATCTGGCAACTCCACTAGTAAGAACTTCATTTCCTAATCAAAGACCAGTCTGACTTCCTATGCCTAAAGTCACCACACGGTCTGCTTCTAAAGGTGTCCCTTTCAAATTTGTTGAATTGCCTTTGAACTCAGAAAAAAGACTGAGGTTTGAGAAAACCCATCTTTATCTAGTAAACCACCTTCCCAGACCTATTGTAAGGAACGCATATGTAGCAGGGCTGCAGTTACATCCCGTCCCAGATATGGCATTTCCCTTTGTCACTTTTCATGGTCAGAGTCCCTTGAATCTCCCACATTATGACCCAATTCCAGGAGCAGCCCTCAAAAATGTGCCTTCTTTTGATGGAGAGGAGCCCATTATAGTCATCAAACACATCAAAAATATTACAAACCTCTACAATATTCACAATGTCACTAAGGAAAATATCGCAATCAGATTGTTGGCATTGTCTCTCAAGGGCAAGGCTCTTGACTGGTATGGGACTTTGGCTATAAATTCAATCAATTCTTAGAATGAATTGGGTACTCACTTGGCAGACTATTTTGGGGAAAAGAGCGACCACCTCTTGCTTGCTGAGTAGCTGACTACCATGAAAAGATCCCCACATGAATACATGCAGGACTTCAACACTCAATTTCAAAAGACATGGGATAGAATCCCCATTCTAGTAAGACTAACTACTAGTTATGATTTCCTGTATTACTTAAGAGCATTGAATAGTGATATTGTTGTTATGATATAATCCATGAGAGGACTCATGTTGCCTACTGCCTATGATATAGCTATAGCAGCTAAAAATTGCTTAGTGTAGATTGGAAAAATAGCCCCTAGACCCCATACGCCGCTTTTCCCCAAAATGCTACCTCCAATTCAAACCACTACTCCCACATTAGGTCCTCTACCTAACATAGAGAAACTAGCTGCTAATCCATCCAATGAGCTTCACGAAGTTAAGAGTCCGTTGTAAAGTATGTCAAATGAACTTATGGCTCTTAAAAGGCAGCAAGCTCAAAGCAACAGACCAAACCAAGGATACCAACAGTATGGCCAAGCTCCTAGACCCCCTTTCTAAAATTACAATCAAGGATAGGGTCAACATACTCAGACCAGACCCTTTCAAGGCTACAACCTAGGTGCTCCTTCCTCATCTAAGGTCATGGTGCCCATTCAAAACAATCTGGTGCAAGAACAGCCAAGTTGTTCAACCATGGGATATGGTCAGGAATAGGCTATCTACACAAATGAAATGATGGGTTATTACCCCAATGTATAAGACAATCAGGTAGCCACCCATTCCCAAGTCTTTAAGACTCCAATGTAACCCAGAACTAGTAGCAGTCAGGCCTAGCCTGACTCCACCCTCATGAATCATCTGGAAGGAGAATTCTATTGAGTCAATTATGTGGGTGTTGTAGACAATCAGGCTGACTGTGTTACAGCCAACACAAGATTCAAAAGAAGGGTGATGGAAGAAACTCAGGCTACTTCCTAGGCATCAACAATGCCTTCTTCATCACACACAAATCAAAAGGTCCCAAAGTCCAGGCTATCAGTTGCTCCTTCTACTCCTCAGCCTACACCTCAGGTTGTACATATTTCCAAAGAAACCTTGAAGGAAGGCAACCCTCGAGTCAACGTGGTTCATCAGATGAAGAATTTGCACATGAACATCTCCTTGTGGGATTCACTATCAATGCTAAGGTAGAAAGACATGCTGCAAAAGGAATTGCATGAGTTAGATAAATGAGCTGCCCCAGCAAAGGCTAATAACATTTTGATGATGAATGGGTAGCCTTCCACCTCAGGTCAAACCCAGAAGGAAGATATTCCTCCTTTATTTGTGTCCCTAGTCATAGGAGATTTCTTGGTGCACAATTGCATCATTGATAGTGGATCAAGCACCTCGGTGATGTCCAAATGCATAGTCGACAAGTTGGGCTTGAAATACGAAGAAATGACCAAGGGGGTCCTGCAGCTGGATGGAACTCCAGCAAAGACAATTGGGGTGGTAAGAGGTTTGAGCTTGACGTTGCATGCTTGCCTAACTTTCTCAGTTCCTCATGATGTGGTAGTGGTAGATGTCCCTCCCTACTTTGCCATCTGCTTATCCAGGGATTTTACATCTAAGATAGGTGGCTACTTAGCAGTGAATTAGTCTTATCTACTTTTTAGAACCAAGTATGGGATTAAAGTCAAGATTGAATCTGAGCCACTCCATAGAGATCATCTGGAACCTTACTCACTGAAGGCAGCAAATGTCAGCTATGCCATCATTGTCCAGGAAGAGCTCCAAATAGACCAATCTCCATCCTTTACCCTTGAAGGAGTTGCAGACCTGCTCTTAGATGAATGGGGAAGTGACAATTTTGAGCATGATCCCTACAAATTCATAGAGGAGGCAGGCCTTGGAATTTATTGCATGCATGAAGAGGGTACTTTTGTACCAAATTTGATGAAGACCAGCCAGGAAAGTTTAGGCCTATGGCAGTTGTTCTTTGACGGTTCAAGGAGTAAGTTGGGAGCTGGTGGTGGAGTGGTGCTAGTCTCTCCTTCAAAAGAGAGGTATTTTTCAACCTTTCTGTTCTAATTTTCTTGCACATGTAATGTTGTAAAATATGAATCCCTCATCCATGACTTGGAGTGGGTGAGGAAAAGAGTAATCAAAGAGTTGCAAGTATTTGGTGATAGCGAGCTGATTGCCAACTAGGTAAGAGGCCAGAATTTGACGAAGAACTCTCTACTGAAGTCCTACAAGCATAGGGTATGGGACTTAGTGGAAAAATTTTGTGCTTACAATATTACTTCCATCCCTAGAAAATAAAACAAGTAGGTAGATAGGCTAGCGGCAGTTGGTGCCCAATTCGATATTGCTAAGGAAATAGGCCGAGACCATAGCTCGCATCACTTGAAAGTAGTGATCTGGCCTTCTATACCTAAAAACATCACCAACTAGCAGGTTTTCAATAGTGATCAGCAAATAGCACTTTTCCTGCAAGAAGAAGCAGAATTTGCTACAAAAAATAGGTGAAGCTACAGTAGCAATATGGCAGCCAAATTATTCAGCTGAAGAACAATAAGCTCCCCAAAGGTCTGGTCACTCTAGAGAATATCTTCAATGGAGATGACTAATTGAGAAGTGACAAGGCATGCATTGCAACAAAAGATGAGCACCATGAGAAGGTGGAAATCTTCAAGGACAAGCTTCTTGCACTTGGAAAAGTGTGCACAAACCAGGAAAGGCAGGCCTTCATCTTGTTGTGCCAAGAATTTGTTGATATTTTTGCTTGGGAGTATAGTGATTTGAAGGGTTTTGACTCGAGCTTAGCCCAGCATACCATTTAACTAGAAGAAGGTGCCAAACCAATCAATTAGAAGTAGAGGCATGTCAATCTAATGATTGAGCCTCTCATGCGTAAGGAGCTCACCAAATTGATTGAGTTTAAAATAATAATTCCAATCAAACACTCTTCTTGGCTGGCCAATCTTATTCCTATCCAAAAAAAGAATGGAGAGATTAGACTGTGCGTCAATTTCAGAGACCTCAACAGAGTCTCTTTGAAAGACCATTATCCTCTCCCAATCATGGAGCAGATCCTTCAAATGGTGACAGGCAGCAAGCGTTTCTCCCTCTTGGATGGATATTCAGGATATAACCAAATTTTGGTGCAAGACTATGACCAGCACAAAATAGCCTTCACAACTAAGTAAGGAACATTTTCTTATAGGAAAATGCCTTTCAAACTATCTAATGCTGGTACCACTTTCCAATGAGCTATGGACATGGCCTTTCAAGGCCTGATAAACAAGATTGTGCTGGTATACTTGAACGATGTGACAGTTTTCTCCAAAGAAGCAAGCCAGCACATGAAACACCTCAAGCAAATATTTGAGAGGTGTAGAGAGTTTGTTATATCTCTTAATCCTAAGAAATGCATGTTTGTTGTCCATGAGGGAAAGCTCCCTGGTCACATTGTTTCTTTAGAAGGTCTGGATATTGATCCAAAAAGAGTTTACTCCATCCTAGAGCTATCCTTACCTAAGCACAAGAAAGGCTTGCAAAGCTTCTTCGATAAGATGAATTTCATATAGAGATTTATCCCAAATTTTGTGGAGATGATCAAGCCATTGACCTCTATGTTGAGGAAGGGTGAGGAGTTCACATGGATAGTATAGAGAATATACAGTTTTGAAGAAATCAAGCAAGCCATAACTCAGGCTCCTACTTTGATCAGCCCTAACTTCACCAAAGATTTCAACCTCTACACCTTTGACAATGAAGAGGTAATCTCCACCATGCTTACCCAAGCAAGTGAAGATAACCTTGAGCAGCCAATTGCATTTTTTAGCCAAGGCCTAGAAGGTTTTGAAGTCAGATACACATATGTGGAAAAGTAAGTATTGGCATTCATACAGAGTTTGAAGAAATTCAGACACATGCTGTCCAATAGCAGAATCCACCTCATGGTTCCACATCCCAGTGTAGACACCTAAATCGTGTCTACCCCTTGGTCCTTTCTCCCTCTTCTTCCCCCCTTGGTCCATTCCTAACCCATTCCTAACCCATACAATTACTAATTTAAAATAATAAACTTATTTTGAATTAACCCCCTCTCCTTTGACACATCACCCATGACACCTCACCTAGGACACCTCACCTTGGACCATTTCCCACCCTATGACTCACCCAAGACCTATTCTTACTCCTTTCCAACTGCCTAACCAACTCTCGTGCATCTTTAGCCTAACCTTCGACAATCTCCAACCGATTATGCACTTGGCGGATGTAGAACAGGCTTGCTGGGCCTTTTACTTGTTTTGCAACCACCGACGTCGGTCAACTATCGACCGACGCCAGCGGGATCACTGACGTCGGTTTACTTAAACCGACGTCTAACCTCTTTCTTGGCTAATCACAATTTTTGGGTAATCACAATTTCTCACCGAATCACAAACATCACAAAATCACGTGTCTAATCATGAATCCTTCAATCTTCAGTCTTCGACCATCCGCCAATCTGCTAATCTCTTAGCCAAGCCTCTCACTTTCTCCCTCAGGTGCAGCAACAGGTATTCTGCATCAGGCTTCTGCAACATCAAGCACAACAGGGACTCAACATCAGGGTTCTACGTCAACAACAGGTATGACATCAATAGCACTCTTCCGGCAAGCACAGGTATGTATACTGTCTGTGTTTTCATTGTCTTTGGAATTATAGCTTTCAGGTAATATCTTCCCCCTTCAACACTTATATGACCCTAGACCAGACCAGAGCCGAATCCCATCTCCCTATTACCTCTGTCCTCTTTCAGACCATACACTCTGCCCATTCACCTAGACTCTCAGACCTAGACCCCAGACCATTCAAACAAGCCCAAAACTTTGTCTCAGACCACTCAAGCAAACCCAGACCCTGACCAGACCCTGTCCACAGACCACAGACTCGACCAGACCCCGTTCAAGCCTACTTCCCTGACCGACGTTGGTCGCTTCCCCCACCGATGTCAGCATACTAACCGACGTCAGCACCTTGATCAACCGACGCCGGTAGGACCACCGATGCCAGCGACTGTGACCAGTCCAACAGCATCTCTCAGGTAAGCTTTTGCTTCCTTTTCATTTCCATCTTTTATCACTTTCAGTCTTTTAACATTCTGTTATTTATCAGACATCTTTTATCAAATAGTGGGTTGACCTCCCTTAAGGAAGTTTTCATACTTCTGGGATCAAGCTTTTGCTTGGCAACCCACCATCTCATTATCTAATGCCTTTTTTTGTCCAAGTCTATTTTCTTTACAGGTGCCATTCCTCCACAGCTAAAGAGGAGTACTCACAGCGTCTGGATTATGGTGCACAGACTACATCCAGGTACACAAGCCTTGACCATTCCTTCTTAAGTTTCTTAATTCTTCCTTGAATCTGAAAGCAAAATTTGAATAGAAACACCCAGCATCAAATATTTCTTGATCAACTGAGATCTAAATGAGAAGAGATCAGGGTGGATCACTAAGGTGATGGAATATGATGTAGATATCAAGATCACCAAACTGGTAAGAGGGAGAGGCCTATGTGAACACCTCACTGTAGACTTTAAGAAACAAAAGGAGGATAGTCTGCTAATCTTTGATGTAGCTACAGTAGAAGAACTAGTTGTCATGAAGGATTGGACAACAGGCATGAGGCATTTCCTTCTCACTGGTGAGTGTTCACGCTCACTTGATAGGACCAAGAAAAGGGATTTTAGACTCTAGTGTCTCCCATATGCCCTAATTGATGGAGTGTTGTTCAGGAAGGATCTCTTAGGAGTCTTTTTGAGATGCTTGGACTCAAGTCAGGCTGATAGGGTGTTGTCTAAGCTCCATAATGGACTAGCTAGTGGTCATTTTTCTCCTAGGGCTATTGCAGCAAGAATAATGAAAGCTGGCTATTTTTGGCCTACTCTTTTCAGGGACACCCATGCTTGGGTAAGAAAGTGCCATAAGTGCACACTTTTTGATGGGAAGAAATGGTTGACTGCCATGCCTTTATAGCCTATTTAGGTGGAGTAGCCATTCATGTAGTGGGGCCTAGACTTCATAGGTATGATTAATCCTCCCTCCAGTGTTGGACTGGAGGACACAAGTGGGTCATGATTGCCATGGATTATTTCACAAGATGGGTAGAATTTTTTGCTCTGAAGGAAGCAAATGAAAGTGTGGTCATAGATTTTTATGAGGACCTGGTGGCGAGGTTTAGGGTTCCAGTAACCATAATCTCAGATAATGCGTTATCTTTTTTGGGAACCAAAACAAGAGAATGGGTGCTAAGATATGGTATATATCTCAGCACTTCATCCAATTACTACCTGCAGGGGAATGGACTGGTTGAGTCTACAAATAAGAACTTGATTAGGATCATCAAGCAGACCATGGAGGAAAATTAGATGACTTGGCATGCCAAGTTGAAAATAGCCCTGTGGGTAGATAGGGTCACCCTGAAGAGGACAATTGGCAACTTGCCATACACACTCATCTATGAAAGGGAAGTTAGGCTCCCCATTTCACTCAAATTGCTAGCCTTGGATCTCGCTTGCCAGCTATAATTAGAAGAAGGAAATAGCATGGAAGTTAGATTATGTGAGCTGATGGAACTCCAAGAGATAAGGGAATAGGCTATAGCTTCCATGACCAGCTACCAATAGCAAGTGAAGAGACACTTCGACAAGAAATCTTCATCAAAAGGTTTTTCTGAAGGAGACATTGTCTTGAAATGGGATGAAGACCGAGTTAAGCCTAGAAAGCATGCAAAATTCGATGCCCTATGGAGTGGCCCATACGTAATCACTTAGTGTAAGTAGCATAATGCATTCCAACTCTCTAGGTTGGATGGTGAAGAACTGCATATCCCAATTAATGGGATACATCTTAAGCATTACCACTGAGCCCCTTCTCCATCATGTATATATTTTCCCTTGCTTTTCTCCTATTTTCCCTAGGTGCTTTCTACACATGTTAGTAGTTTTATTAGCTTTGTGTGTGTTTTTCATTTCTTTTTGAGGTAAATCTTCATGATTGGTTCTAGATTTATTAGATCTATGATGATCTTTAAGTTACAATCTGACCCCGTGCCCAATGGATTTTGAGGCAACTGGCTTCTAAGCATAGCAAGCATGTTTCCCCTAGGAGTCACCAATTTGTTGACCATTTTTGGGTCTAGCAGGCCAAACTTAGTCCCCTTCTTCCTATGATGTTTTAGGCTATTTCATTTTTGATTTTGCACAAGTCCAAGAATTTCTATGGACTCTGCAGGTCTAAATCTACATACTCTACAGGTCTAAATCTATGGACTTAGCAGGGCTTGTTCTAAATCTACGGACTCATCATTGAATTATTTCTATGAACTCTATAGGTGTAATCTTTGACAGATGAAGGACCAGTTTAGAGAGTGCAAGGTTTGCAAAGCTTCTTCAGACCCTTGTCTGAATAAATTCACAAGGAAAGAGAGCTAAAATGATTCATAAGACACTTTTCCTTAAGGATTGGAAGAGTGGTTCAACGACATAATCTTTCTAAGAGTCAGCACCTTTGAATCATTGAACCAGTTCAACACATTGGTTCATCACTTGGTTCAACACCTTAGTTCAATCAGCTTAGTTCAATCAATCAGTTCATCAACAAGTTCATCGGTGCATAGTGTTGAACCATTAAACCGGTTCAACACGTCAATTCAATGAGTCAGTTCAACGAGCCAGATCAACGAGTTAGTTTAACAGATTGGTTTAATAGATTAGTTTAATGAGTTAGTTCAATGAGTCAGTTTAATGATTTAGTTTAATGAGTTGTTTCAATGATTGGTTCAAGTGGAAGGTTTAAACACTTGGTTCAACAAAGGCTCGGCATGCAATGTTGAACTGTTGAACCATTGAACCAATTTTGGTTCAATGGGCCGATTCAACGGCATGGTTCAAGGGGGCATCCCAAAGCTGAAGGATAGGTGCCCTTACAGAGGGCAGTTTGGGGGTTTAGGAGCCCTTGCAGAGGGCAAGAAACATTTCAAAGGCAACTGAAGGGGTAAATTTTTTGGAATTTTGTTTAAGTCAGAATTTCTTCAGACTATTTGTCTAAAGGAATTCCTTCAAACAAAAAGTCCAAATAAATTCATATAAAGGTCACCATTTCAAAGTGAAGGACCCAGGCCAGTCCAAAGTGGCCAATTTCCATGAACTTTTGTTTGCGAGAAAAGGCTTGAAACAAAAACTCACGGGAAAAGACCGTGGAAAAGACCCAACGGATTTTTACCAAGGACGGTGACATCCTAAAAGCCATCAATCTTAAGGAGACAAACAAGCCATTGGATTTTCAACTTCAGGGTGACGGCTGTGTAAACATCAAATTTAAGGCAGTGAAACATCCATTGGTTTTTTAAATACTTGCATGCCAACCATGGAAAGAGCCAAAGGAATGCAGCGACCCACCAGAAGATCACCCCCGAGTACTGAAGGAGCAGAAGGAGACAAAGCATGAAAAGGACAAAAAGCCTAGAGAACAAAGAGATAAAAGTGCCAAGTGTAAAAATAGGCAGATATCCCAAGTGGTGAAGGGAGGCACCGATTCAGGAAGTTACTCTAGCAGGTGATACAGTGCCTGTGAATTGATTACTAGGAGGTGCAGACAGCTAACAGTGCAACCCATTTTCTTCATTTCACATTAATGAGCAGACAAATTGTGTAATCACCTTAAAGAAGTGGTCTTGCAAGTAGACAAATGGCATGGCTCATTGATGTTTATGTGGCTTGCTCTTCCCAATGACAGGGGCGCAAATGGGTCATTTGTAAAAAAGGGTGCCAAAAGGCCTCCTTCCTTCCTCTATATATTGGAGACTTGTCATTTTAAAAAAATATCTTCCACATTTGTAAGGCGAAGCCCTAGCAAATTTTCACCTAAAATCAATAAATGCATTTTTACCTCTATTCTGGTTAGATGCCTCTGTGTGTGTCTGAGTGTCAGTTTGTGTTTATTCATTGCTTCTTAATGCTTCCATAGGTTTAACATCAACACACTTGGTGTCTATAAGGTGCCATTTTGTAGGTGACAAGGAGAGCTATATTTGGAAGTGCAGAGACAGAAGAAGCTACTACACAATGTGCCTTTCTATAGTGCCTTTGGTGAGTCTCTATTTTTTTTATGTTCCATTAAAGCCTCCCTATTGAACTTCTTGCAACCTAGTCCTTCTGCCAGTTTGAAGTGTACGTATGTGTTTGTCTGAATTCAAGTGTTAGTGTGAGAAGGTTGAATCATTTTAGTGCATCACCTCTTTTAGAGTATATTTGTCTTCCTGTAATCCTTCTCCCTTTTCATCTCCCCCCATTATATACCTATATATCTACATTATCACTTATTAGAATGACTCAGATGCATCAAAGGGAGCTAGCCCTTACCTAGAGACTCTCCCCTCCAGCTTCACCAGTCCCACAGGTGAGAGAGGAGTTTCCATTATTGTGTGTGGAAAGGCAAGAGCTCGGCCTTCTACCCCAGGTGCAATCTACTATGTCAACAATTCTATAAGAATGTATAAGCTTCCAAGGATGTCTTTGCTCATTTAACTTCATACATATAAGAGATATGCAATGGTATTCTCCTATACAGATCTTTATAACAATATATCATAAATTTTAAGGATCATTACACCATGTTGAATCATATCCTCATGCCTTAATCAATTTAAGAAAATTCAACTTGAAAGTTTTACATGTATGGAACCAATTAAGCTTGCAATTCTAACTTACCAATTCTTTATTAGGATAACCATGCATGTTGTAATACCAAGTCCTTTATTATGACTTACAAAAATAATTAAATATATAACTATTCCAAGTAGATGATATAGGATGAACAAGCAAAAATGATAACTCTCAAAAATCATGTTGTAGGAGGAGCATTAAACTACTGCAAGATATCTCTATTTTAATAACAAAATACAGTCATATTGAAACTCAATTTTTTTCCTTAATATTCAATAAAAAACCATTTAAGATATGCATTTTGAAGGTTAAACTGAGGAGAATAAAACCCATAAATCATTTTTGATAAAGCTCTAAGTTATGAGTATCAACTCCCTCAAATTCAAGTTTACATGAAAAATACAACATGCTCTTTTATATTGTTGCAAAAATAATACATGAAAAGAGTAAATTTTAAACATGCTACAACAAAGCATTTAATCATTGAAACTGAGTAAGAACAACTATAAATACATCATGCAACTCCAAAATGAAAGAGCAGCCACCAAATAATCTACATACCACCCTGAACCATCCTATGAGCCCTCCAATTGGTGGCCCTCATCACCCCAACCATTAGTTGGGCATTGGATTCAAGCATTCAAGCTTTAGGAAAATGTGTGAGCAAGATATTTTAGCCATCATTAAGAAATTTATAGTATTTATGCAATATCATCAAATAAAAGAACCATAATATCATGCACCAATAGTGTCAACAATAATACACCAAAATTTTCATAAGTGACACTTGCATAATAGCTTGTTAGATCTATCAA
The DNA here is from genome assembly GCA_037957365.1 of Torreya grandis. NCBI lineage: Eukaryota > Viridiplantae > Streptophyta > Pinopsida > Cupressales > Taxaceae > Torreya > Torreya grandis. Next base: position 6,335,018 of record JARHVA010000129.1, read on the forward strand.
GCATCCAACATAGGATGAATAATCTAGATCTATAATTTTTATTTTTCTTAGCCAAGAGAAAATAGTAGCCCATTCATTTTTTGACCCAAGCAAGTAAAAAAATAGAGATAAAATAAGATCAAATAGCTCTTTTACACCAATGCCTCTAAATCCATCAAAATCTAAGTAAAGTAATCAAGCTTGGCTAAGGTGCCATATTTTTGCAGGCTGTCATTAAATACCAACATGGTCAAATAAAATAGAACTGGAAAAAACCCAATGGCTAAAAAATAATTATAGTATAAAAGAGGCACCCATTTGGCCATTAAATAAAAACTACATAGAAAATAAAACACCCAGCATGCCATTTTAAGGTAACATTTTTCATCCATAAATAAAATAGAAATAATAACCAAGATTTTAATAATTTATCCCAAAAAAAAATCAATAATAAATCTGATTTATTCTAAACCCTATACACCAAGTAAAATTTAACTCACATCTAGGTATGAGAATCAATCCAACTCTATACAACTATAAAAAGATAAAGTCTAATAAGAGAAAAAGAATGCATCACTTGGCACAAATATTCCCTATGAAGAAGAAAATAACTTCTCTTTGATTACCCTTCACCAAAAAATAAAACTCTTGCCTAGATCCGTCCCATTTCTTCCATGGCCAACTCTATTTTTTTCTCTTCTGTCCAAGCACATTTTTTTTCCTAGCCATTAAAGCCTACTAAGATGAATTTCCATCCAACATTACTCTCCATGCCCACCATTTTCCTTCTAGGGTTTTTTTCCCAAAAAAATCAATGTAGCAAAAAGACAATCCTCCCAAGTAAAAGTAATTGATTCCCTTTTTGGGTGAAGAGTCCTAAAATCCATCATTTACCTTAATGAATAAAATTTTTATTTATATTTGTTTTTCCTTCTTTTTATTTATTTATTTATCTATTTTAAAAATAGATATACTTTATTTTTTATTCTTTTTAACTATAAAGCATGTCTAAATTTTCACAACCCCTTTATGGTCATCATGGCTTAACACAAAATTTATTTAATAAAATATTAAGCATGGGTTACTTATTGCCCATGGATTTATTAAATCAAGGCCATCATGGAGTCTTGCTCCATTATAATACATGGAATTAACCTGCCTGAGGCCTTTTGGTGATAGAACCAAGATAAGAAGATTTAGATTAAATAATTTTAATCACAATATGATCCATGATGGTCAACAAGTTAATAGGTCTAAAATGAAAATCAAAGTATTTGAGCCCCTTAAGTGGTTAGAATAAATAAAATAATAGCTGAGGAAAAAAGACAGCTATGACTAAGCTAACACACACAAGTCACTAAATAATAATAATAATAATAATAATAATAATAATAATAATAATAATAATAATAATAATAATAATAATAACTAAAATTGGACACAACCATAATCAAGTGAGATAAAAAGACAAAAATATCAATCAAGATAAAACAAATAAAACAAGACAAAAAGAGAGACATAAAGCATGTTGTAACTATTCAAGGACTAGATAGCTCATTACCATTATATTTCTTATCAAGTGTTGGTGTTACCTAGTTTCTCACTACTTCCACCATTATTACCTTAACTACCAAAATCCACTATCAGCCTAGCTCATTTACTTGTGAGTCCTACAGCCACCAAAATATGGCATTAGCAGTATCTACTCTACATGAATAAAAATATATATACATGTAAATCTGAACTATATAACCATTACAATATAAAACTATATTGATAGCATCATTAATATGTTATATCAAAGTATATTGTTGCAAGATCAAAGTATGTTGTAGGATTTTTGCTACAGGATAAAAGTATGTTTCTATAGGATAATAGTATGTCATTATAGGATAATATTATGTTATTATTGGATAATAGTATGTCATTATAAAATAACAGTATATTGTTATAGAATAATAGTATGTCACTATAGGATAATAGTATATTACTATAGGATAATAGTATGTTATTACAAAATAACAGTAGGTTACTGTAAGAACACATCAGTCAACATCTATATGTAAACATTAGATGATCAACATTCAAAAATATGATAATACATATAATAATGTCTATCAAAAAAGAGTCAAATATCAGAGCATAACATCCTCTTCTCTTTAATGAAGAGTCATCTCAGTAATAAATCAAAATAATCATAGATAGTGTTGTTTAAAACAATTGTATATCTTTCCATGTAGCATTTCTTCCACTCAATAGGTCTCATTGTACCAAGACTTGCTGATTCTATCTATTATTTTTGAAAAGTTTGATCAACCATTTATTGATTTTAATAGTATACCACTTTACAAAAAGTATAGCAACTAAGTATAAAATATGAATCATTTAAACAAGAGATTCATTAGTTCATGCTTCTTTAAATAAAGATTCATAGATTTTTATAACCAATGGAGAAAGGATCAAATCAAAGCATCCAATAACAATTATACTGCGACTTTTTTAAAATTTTAAACCTTATATTAACAAAGGTCATGTTTTAGAGCACTCATACACACTTAAATTTCTATACTCTCATAAAATTTTAGCATGATTCTAAAAATCAAAATCAAAATTTTAAAACTAAAGTTGTTTCATGTTAGAATTCCCATCATAAAATGGATATGATGTCTAAGAAATTAATAATTTCATAGTTGAAATTTAAATATCTTGAATATTTTTGCTTAATTACCAACCTTTAATTTATAACAGTAGTTGATTTAGCATAAAAATAGCTAAAATTGAAGCATTATACACAAAAATTAGTTATGTCTCAAGCATAACTTTGTAATATTAACCATAAAATATAAACCATCATAGTAATCATAATTTTTATGTGGTCCTTCCACCACTTTATATTATACTTAACACATAATTTCTTGTTATTCATCTTAGAATTAAATTAACAACCATGCTACTATTTTTGCCAAAATTTACATCATTTATGAGTTAGTGCAACATCTCACACCAACCACATTAAATATTAGAGAGGCCATCCTAGGCACTCACATGCAACCCTCAAAAATTTTAACATGTTCTCCATTAATTTTTTAGGCTCACATAATGGTTATAGGGATCCCGATCCCACCATCATTTTACAAATACTTCTTTTCACCATCCAAGAATTTCAAAACTACCTAATCAGGACATTACATTGCTCCTTTTGAGCATAGACATACATGTTAGTCATGCCTTTAGATATATCATAATATCCCTTTCAAGAATATTCTCTCATTAAAAAAATATATCTATTTCATAACATAACATGCTTGCATTTACAAGCCAACACTTTCCTACATTACATCAAGTACAACCTTGTTATAATGCATAAAAATCCAACATATAGGACCAATTAGTGCTTCACAAGGATACATCAAAGAATTATATATATATATATATATATATATATATATATATATGTATATAATTTTTACAACAACCTTTGAGAGGTGGGTAAGCTAACACTTAATTCACAAGGTTACCATTATGTATGAAGATCCCATGGCTAACTTATGACACACATGGTGCACACACCTGAATGAATCAGGCAGCTATCTCATGTAAAGAGGGAAATGAATTTTTAGCCTATGAGAGACTCTACTTCCTAACCCATACCCGAACTAAATCAATGTGGATATAATGCTTCTTTACCCTCAACCTCAAACTTTCACTAATGCTCATCACTAGAGCATTAATATGGGATTACACCACATAATAAAACACTATACCTCGATAGATTTAATTAATAGATATTTTTGAAAGTAAAAAGTTACATCACAAAGTAGTTCATGATTACATTGCTTCATATAAAGAGTTAACAACACAAGGTCACACTTTTTCTATGACATATACATGAAATACTTATAAAATAATGTTTAATAACATAAACAAACTACAAAGTTACATGGTATAACATAGTCACATATAACTTAGAGGTATATATAACATACAACAATTTTGCATGTAATAAAGAGACCACATGGAATAGGATTCACATGTTTATTTAGTTTCTTTGATAATTTATATCAAGGGTATTTTCACATCACAACACGCAAACACACTTACAAGTGAAGCACAAGGGTCCCTAAATCCCATCGAGTCAATCAATGTCTAGATGCCATCCAAATGACACCAAATATCCATCATAAACACCACATAATAAATCTAGATGTCATCTAAATGACATCAACTATCCATCATAATTACCACATAATCAATCTAGATGCCATCCAAATGACACCATATATCTATCATAAGTACAATGTATCAGTCCCAAAGATCTCAAATTTAACACACCCTTCTTTTGAAGGAAGGTGATGTTCCAACAAGGCCCAAAATATATATCTATGAGTCTCAAATAATTACCAACAAGGTTCATGTCTCATGGATTATATAGTTCACACAATCCAAAAACAATATGAGATCCTTAAACTCTCTAATTTTCTCAAGCAAGTTAGTCACATTCAACCCCACTTAACCCTCCAAGCTTGAGTCACATCCTTGGTCCTCCCAAGGTTATCATACCTTGAGTATCATATCAGAGTTAATCTAAACAAGCTATCATCAAACACCAAGCATTTATCCTTTTATTCTAACCACAAAATTTTATCACTAGTCCCCCAATTGGCTTACCCAAAAAAGTGAATAGTTGACTAGCATTGCTTATCTTATACAGTGCAGCCTTGGGAAGGGTGGACTTAACCAAGGCTCAAGGTGATGGTTACTATCATGGAAATTATAGCTTTCTATAATCATTAATTTCAGATAAAATTCATAAATTTCAATACCTCAATATCATAAAACATAACACTTATTTACTTTCAGTTTATATGATGGTTGCAATCAACCAACCATAATAACATTTCAATAAGAAAAACTTTTTTGATCTTGCTTACAAGTTCACCACTTTGGACCTAATAGTGTTACCCAAGCACCAATCATAATTTTTTTTTTCAAAAAATTACATAGTTGTAACCAGTCACTTATAGTGACACACAAAGGCAATCAAAACATACACCTTGTCATAGTTGTAAAAAAATAGTCACATAAAATTAATAAGTAATTATTATTTTGGAAAAAATTTTGTTTTAATTGCCCAAGATACATCAGCAATAACAGTGATATCTTATTTTATAATCATTACTAAAAAATCTAACACTACCTTATAAGGCTCTATTAATAATTTTCTACATTTGATATTTAATTACACCACCTTCCAAGGGAATATTTATCTTGGAATAGCCTTGTTCAACCATGAGCATCTTATACATGTTGAGTTGTCTTACTCAACTGAATGCCACTCATCACAAGAGTGCTATATCATCTCAATAATTAAGCATTTGAGCATATATCACACTAAATTATTCAATTCATATGAACAAAATATCATAAAATTCTACCCATAATAGTCATTAATTATGTTGGGCACATCAAGCCCCAATATTTTTATAATTTTCAAGATGATTAAAGAAATCCATCATCTATGATATCAACCAAATATCAACATTCAATCAGAAAAACCTTTTTGATCTTGATTATAAATTCACTACCTTGGAAAAAACAATTCTTCACAAGCATTAGTCATGAAACAAAGTTCTTTCCTAGCTTATATGTGTGTCATACAAGTCCCAATAATGAGCTAGAATACCATTCCAACCTCTCTTAACTTGTTGAGCCATAATTCACATTTTATTCATTTTTTATTTACAAAGAATATATTTAGCAACAAAGGTATCAATTTAAGACAACCTTGATTCAGAAATCAATTTATTAGTTCAAAGCAAATATAGTTAACATACCAAGAATCACAATAGGTCAACTTCACCAAGTTGCCAATTATGTTTTTAAGATAAAAATAAGGCCTAATAATTCTACTCAAGACTTTAATTATTAAGAGAGTAAATGCAGCCACATAAATCACATAAGATATATGAAATAAATCCAGCTATAACTTAGTACAATATAGGACTTAGGAGAGTAATTTCTAACTTAATAAACCATCAAAAAATGAGTTAATATTCATACAACTCACCAAGTGGTCTTGATAATCAAAAATTCATTTCAAGGTCTTTCTCTTCCAACACTTATCATTAAGTTATATTAATGCATATCTAATGGAATGGTAATGGTAATCAATAACCATTCAAGTATATTAACTCAAAAAGATCAAATCAGTCTCCAACCAATAAAAATTTTAAAACTAAATGATTCTCAAGTAAATCAAGTATACTCTCTCCTTAACTAGCTTCCCAAACATAAGTCATACCTTAACCTTTCAAATACTTAATTTCCCAATAAAATTTTCAATAATTATCAAATAATTATTCTAAATTATAATAATGGTCTTTTATCACCTTAACTCATATTGGCTCACCTATACAGGTCAATTTGTAGTCAAGTAAAACCCATATTAATGCAACTTGAAATTGGAAAAATGTGACTTTAGCCAAGGCTATGGAGATAAGTGTATTTTGATCAGGGAATCATTAAAATCCCACATGATTACAAGATTACCTGCATAAATTTTACCAATTTATGCATGCACACTCACACACCTATATACATTCCACAATATAATAACTTTCAACACTATAAGCTTGCACAAACATGACACTAATAAACTCATCCAAGAAAAAAAAAATTACAAGGGTCACACATGACCTTCTCAAGTGTATAATACATGTATCAGTCTATACAAGACATAAATCTAGCCCTGGTTTATTATGTACACTAGCATACAAGGTCTCAATTCAGTCTTAAAAAAATAATAGAGACATACAGGTGGCATTCAGCTACCATAAGGCATACACATACAAGTCAATAAGCCTCCATAATGATATGTACATCTACATTAGGTGTATTTATAGCCTCCCAAAGTACATTATGTAACACAATCTTTCTCAAGGATATGTATAATCATACAAAATCTCATCCATATTTTCAAACGCATGTTAAAATAAATGTAATGCATCAAAAATCAATAAAAAAAATTTAAGCACAGGCTCCGATACTAGGTGAAATGACTCAAAAAAAATTATTTCTTTTCTTTTGAGCATCATTTTGTTTAGAGTGCAAATATAATTAAGAACAAAGTTCACTATACATGGTTGGGATTTATACAATGCACCCATAACCCATAACCAAAGTTGTGCATATATAATTCTATTCATACACCATTTCTAATATTTAAGTAATCAAAACATATAGCACTACATTTAAAATCTAAGACTCTTAATGCCAAAGAATAATTTCACAAATAAAATTAAGTTTTGGTCATAATTGGATCAACCAAAACAAAGCATGTCCACATCATTCTATAGGAATGTATAAGCTTCCAAGGATGTCCCTGCTTATTTAACTTCATATATATAAGAGATATGCAATGGTACTATCATATATAGATATTTATACCAAGATCTCATAAATTTAAGTATCATTGCATTATGTTAATCATAAACTTGTGCCTTAATTAATTTTAAAAAAATCAACTTGTAAGTTGTACATGCATGGCACCAATTGAGTTTGTAATACCAACTTTTTAAATATTCATTAGAATAACCATGCAGTTTGTAATACCAAGTCCTTTATCATGACTTATAAAAATATTTAAATAAATAACCATTTCAAGTAGATGCTACAATATCAATAATAAAAAATGATAACTCTCAAAAATCATGTTGTAGGAGTATTAAACTACTACAGAATATCTATTTTTTAATAACAAAATATAGTCATATTTAAACTCGATTGTTTCCCTTAATATTCATTAAAAAAAATACTTAAGATATGTGTTTCAAATTTTAAACCAAGGAGAATAAAACCTAGAAATTAGTTTTGATAAAACTTTATGAGTTATGAGTAACAACTCCATAAAATTTGGGTTTACATGAAAAATATAGCATGTTGTTTTACATTACTGCAAGAATAATACATAAAAAGAGTAAATTTTAAACATGCTACAATAAAGTATTTAATCACTAAAACTGAGTAAGAATAGCTCAAAATGTATCGTGCAGCTCCAAAATTAAAGAGCATCCACCAAATAATCTACACACTGCCCTAACCCATCCTATGAGCCCTTCAATCAATGACCCTTACCACCCCAACCATTAGTTGGGTGTTGGAGTTAGGCATTTGGGCTTTGGAAAAAAATGTGAGCAAGATAATTTAGCCATCAATGAGGAATTTATATTAGTCATGCAACATCATCAAATAGATGAACCATAACATCATGGACCAACAATTCTAGCAATAATACACTAACTTGCATAATAGCCTCTCAAATCTATCAAGCATCTAGCATATGATGAATCATCTAGATATGCAATTTTTATTTTTCTTAGCCAAGATCAAATAATATCCCATTCACATTTTGACCTAACAAATCAAAAAAAAAAGGTAAAATAAGAGCAAATACTTTTTTGCACCAATGCCTCTAAATCCAGTCAAAATAAGCCAAAATAAAAATAAGCAAGTTTGGCTAAGGTGCTATATTTTTATAGGATGCCATTAAATACCAAAAAGGTCAAATAAAATAGTAATGGTAAAAAACCTACAGTTGAAAAATAATTACAGTAGAAAATAGGCACCTATTTGGCTATTAAATAAAAACCACAAAAAATAAAACATCCAAGATGCCATTTTAAGGCAACATTTTCTAGCCATAAATAAAATATAAATAATAAATAAAGTTTTAATATTTTATCCTAAAAAGTATTAAATAATAAATATGATTTATTTTAAACCCTGTACACCAAGTAAAATTTAACTCGCATCTAGGTATGAGAATTGATCCAACTCCATATAGCCATAAAAAGATAAACTCTAGCAAGACAAAAATAATGCATCACTTAGCACAAATTTTCCCTATGAATAATAAAATAACTTCTCTTTGATTACCCTTCACCAAAAAATGAAACTCTTGCCCAAATCCATCCCTTTTCTTCCATGGCCAACTTCATTTTTCTCCCTTTTGCCTAGGCACAATTTTTTTCCAAGCCATTAAAGCCTATTGAGATGAATTTCTAGCCAACATTGCTCTCCATGGTCACCATTTTTCTTCTAGGTTTTTTCTCCCAAAAAACCAACATAGTAAAAATAAATTCCTCCCAAGTAAAAATAATTGATTCCCTTTTTGGGTAAAGAGTCAACCCTTAAAATCCATCATTTGCCTAAATGAATAAACTTTTTATTTATTTTTGTTTTTCCTTAATTTTATTTATTTATTTATTTTAAGAATAGATATACTTTATTTTATTTTATTTTATTTTAACTATAAAGCATGTCCAAAATTCCATAATCCTTTTATGGTCATCATGACTTAACACAAATTTTATTTAATAAAACATTAAGCATGGGTTACTTCTTACCCATGGATTTATTAAATTAAGGCCATCATGGAGTCCCACTCTATTATAATGCATGGCATTAACCTTTCTAAGGCCTCTTGACGATATAACCAATATAAGAAGACTTAGCTTAAATAATTTTAATCATAATATATTCTATGGTGGTCAACAAGCTAGCATGCTCAAAATGATAATTAAAGTATTTGAGCCCCTTAAGCAGCCAGAATAAGAAAATAACAACTGAGATAAAAAGATAGCTTATCACTAAGCCAACACACACAAGTCACCAAAAAAATAAAATAATAAAAACTAAAAGAAGATACAACCATAAGCAAGTGAGATAAAAATATGAAAATATCAATCAAGATAAAATAAATAAAATAAGACAAAAAGAGAAATATATTGTATGTTGTAATTACTCAAGGATTAAATGGCTCATTACTATTATATTTCTTATAAGTGTTGGCATTACTCAGTTTCTCAATTCCTCCACCATTATTACTCCAATTGCTAAAATCCACCACCAGCCTAGCTCATGTACCTATGAGCCCTACAGCCACCAAAACATGACATCAGTAGTATCTATTATATATAAATAAAAATATATACATGTAAATCTGAACTATATAATCATCACAATATAAAACTATATTGATAGCATCATTAATATGCAATATCACAGTATATTGTTGTAGGATCAAATTATGTCACTAAAGAATTATTGTTGTAGGATAAAAGTATGTCACTACAAGATAATAGTATGGTATTGCTAGATAATAGTATGTCAATATAAGATAACAATATATTGTCTTAGGATAACAATATGTCACTACAAGATAATAGTATATTATTGTAGGATAATAATATGTTGTTGCAAGATAATAATATGTTACAACAAGATTAAAATAGTCAACATTTATATGTAAACATCAGATGAACAACACTCAAAAATATGATAATACATATAATAATGTCTATTAAAAAAGAGTCAAATAACTAGTCATGACATCCTACCATTAACTATATCGTGATGGTTATCTAATGATTAAAATATTTTTAAAAATACAATAATGTCACACTTTATAAAAGATGAATCATTAGAGGTATTCTCTCCCATGTCATCCTTAATATGATGTTAAAATGTGGAATGGGTTCCATGAGGCACCTTTTTATTTTTTTGAGATGATCAAATAAGAATATTTTGTATCTCTTCTCTTTTAGTTGATTATATTGAAATCTTAGGCCATCCCATATAGAGATTGATGCAAATACCAATATTCTCAATTGATCCAGGGTCTTTTCATTAAATATGTTGAAGTAGGTTGAGGATTATATAAGAATTACTAATATTATGTTCAACATAAATATTCACTATATCTTTGATATGGTCGATAGGAGTAGTGAAACCATTATCTATGAAATAAGTGGAATCTTTTACGGTAGATGTGTTACATCTTGATTCTTCTCTAGATTTTATAACCTATTGATTTGTGGATTTTAAGGGTATTGATTGGCTAATTATTATTTTGTTAAGCTAAATTTTATATGTTAATGTATGGATAGTTATATGTTGCTTATTTTCATGATCATTAACTTGTTAAATTAGTTATACATTTATGTTATGTACATGATGATGATAATTATTTAGTTCATTACATTAGTATGTTATAGATTTTATCTTGATTCAGGCTAACTACCTATTGATGATCAACATTCCCCTATTATTAGAATGGGGACCCTCCTTTCTTCAATTTTCAAAAGTGCCCAAGATGCTAAGCATAATAAATCATTTGACTGCATAGAGAATTGATTGAATTTACAAATACTATTCTTTCTAAAAATTTTGGGTTAATCATTCATTTTAAAATAAGGATTGATACTTGTAAATATTTAAATTATTTCAACTCTTCTTCAAGTTTTATTTGGCAATAAAGTATTGACCATGGATGGTTTAATGATATGTAGACAAGATTTTGCTAAGGAAGTGTGACCTAGCTCTCTAATAGACATAAACACAATAAGATTCATTGGGTTTTATTAAATTAACACTATGTTATGTTTAAGATATTTGCTTACAAATTTTTGCTTTAAACATGTTTAAATTTGCCTGAGATGAGAAATGATGTCTTCAAAAAGATAACTTAATTTCTTGCTTGACCTTGTAGGATGTCAAATTAAAGTTAAGGTTTATGACACCTCATGGGATGTCAAAGTTTAGACTATGGCCTAAAAGGATAGATGTCTACCTCATCAAGCCTTACAATGTCTTAAATATTCATAACATCCCATGCAAGACACCTGGAGTAAATATACCAAGTTCATGAGCTACGTGGCATCATCTAGAGGGCTCATGATAATTTAGTCATTAGAATTCAAATCCCAGAGCTATGTGTCAAGATCTTAGCCCCTATGAGTGAGCCCATCCAATCCAAGCCACTATGCATCCTACCATAGTGCTAAATCCCATGAGATGTTGTGTGTCTCAATGATAATGAGTCAGACTCAAGTGGCCTTTCAAGGTGATGTGTGTCCCCCTTGGTTTTATCTGAGGTCACCACATGTCTTCTCTGCATTACATCTATATAAATCTCATGAGATCTTGTGAGGAAGACATGTAGTTAGACCCAAGATGTCTAAGGTGCCTTCTGAGAATGACACTTGTTTGAAGAACAAACAATATCCCACAAGAATAATGCATGTCCCCTTTGGGCCTACATGATGATTCCACATGTTATTCCCATATTATTTCTATCTATGATCCATGAGATCACCTCTGAGAGGGATGTGTGTCTCCACCTGATCCATCCAACTAGTGCCAAGTTGTCAATAGTTTTCCAAAATCCTTCTAAGAGAGACATCTAGTAAGGGAAGCTATGATCACCCATGACAGTGATGTGTGGCATTCACATGGCTAATCAGAATTGAACAACACCACCCAAGAGATTGTTATGAATTGAAATATGCCACAATGTGAGATATAGATGATTCATCATGAAAATTTGCATTTTGAGAGTCTATGAGGCAATCAAAAAGTGCCACATGTCTGGATTTAGATCCAACTAGGTAACTTAGTCATATGTAGGCCATGTGAGTACATAACTGGATCTGAAGTAGCAACCACACGTTGAAAGGTGGTAATCTTTAGCTTTAAATCTAAAATTTATGGCAAATCAAAGACAAATTAAAGCTAAATTAAATTATGGTGTAATTAATTACTAAGAGAAATAGTTTGAAGTTGTTTCAAATATATACAAGGTTGACAAGCTTAACATTAATATAGCATGAACCAAGATCATTGTCAACATTACATTAATCAGAGAGGTTATTCAAAAGGCTACATAATCAAGGTTATTGTTATTTGTATTTTGAATCTATACATTATTTCTTTCTCTATTATCTATGCTCTAACAATTCAACAAAGCTTAAGTCATTAGCAAATTTCACTCCCAACCAACATTATTAGAACTTGAAAATTGTAGAAGGATACAAAGAGACATTGATTGCTACCTAAACTATTATAAAAGTTGTCACAAGCATGTCCTTCTACTCTAGGTAAGAGTAGTTCTTTTAGTAATGATGACTTTCTATTTTAGAATGGTTCTTTTATCATCTTTAAAGATACTAAATTTATTCTTGAGGCCATAGCATAGGGTGACTTGCATTACAGTAAAATATATTTTAATGTAGAATAAACTAGGTTTGATGAGAATGAAACCATGCCTCATGAAATCTAAGTAGCTTATGATATCCTTTCCATTAACATAGTCAGTATTCACAAGGCCTCAACCAAGCCAGAGGTCATGCCATATGCTAACCTAGTTTATAGTATTTTTGGGAACTCAAAGTGCAAAGACAAGCTAATTAAATCAATGTCCTAATGAATCTCTATTGATTTCATAGTAAGACCAAGCTTTGAAAAATACTATGACCTTCCCTCACTATAGATAGAATATAACCAGGTCATCATCAACAACTGGGATGAAGTACATTCCTCGAATAAGGTCTTGGATTCATGGGTAATTGACCTAATGGGAACTATTTTCATGGATTATCAAGGAAACTTGCCCATCCAACAATTCAGACAAGGAGTTAGAATTGGCCTAGGCCTCCTGAATAGAATATTTGGTAGTCCACACATTATTTATGTAGACATAAGGATTATTCCATTACTACAAATAATTTTAGAAGGCCAACAGATTCCCCCACTTGGTGAAAGTATTAGTAATAACTTGGTGTATGCAATACATGACACTTGCAAGAATGGTTCCCCCTTCTTTATGATAAACTATTGATTAGATGCAATCTATGAAACTAATAAATTGGTTTGAAGTTCATAGTCTCCCAAGCATCCATAAATTATGCATCAAATCTTTTCTATAATGCATATTCATAGATTCAAATGCAATATGAGAGTGATTACAGATGGTTCTACCCAGTAGTATACCATTTGATCAACGAATTCAAGATGTAGAGGGTTTCCCTTGAAATCAAGAAAACCTTGAAAGACATGGGTAGCTACTAGTTATACCTAGACAACATACTTATCAAAATGGAAGGAGTGATGGTGGCCCCTCTTAGATTTATAAGGTTTATGCCAATGAAGCTAGATGAAGAAATGGCCTATCAAATTTTTTATAGAGTTGATGTAATCTTCAAGGATAAGAATAAAATGCCCCCCCATAAGAATAATTACAAACTAGGGAGGACCATGATTACCAAGTGGTATGATATTATTGTAGCTATTAGGCATAGGGATTCATACCTATTGCCTAAAAATGACTTCAGACCATGGGATCCTAATAAGGTCATTGCCAAGCATCTATTCAGATTCAATAAAAATGTAGCAATAGAATATGAGCATAAAGAAGTCAACAAGTGGATATATAGCGATGCCCTGAATGATGAGGTGGTACTCTAAAATATAGTAATGAAGAACATTGAAATGGAGATGAGACTCGATAGGGAGAATAAGAAGTAGGATATCACTAAGTCTCAACCACCATCAACACATGGGAACATGTTTGATGCTAACTATGAATAAGGTAAATATGAAGAAGATGATGACAATGTTCTTCTTGTTTGGAATAGGCCAAATAGACCTCCACAACTTGCCACTTCAAGCATTAAGGACTTACCTTCAATCTTTGAGAAAGGAAGACCTAGCACTCAGCCTCACCCCTCCCAAAGTCCCATAATAATCTATGAATTTTCTATGGGAGCCATACTATAAATCTTATATCAACCTGACCCTACTATTATTAACCTTGAGGAATTGGAATAATGTATTGAGCTCTCCATGGAAGAAGTGCAGGCACTAGCTGGTAGAAACATTGAGATAGTTTAAAACAAAAAAATGGAGCCTGAGAACACTATGAGAGGATCAATAACCCCTCCACTATCTTCTCAAGTGACTATAGAGCCTCCAATGTAAGTAAATATTATAGGCACTATTGTTAATCAAGAATTTACCCTTGTGAGAAAGTGTACAATTCCTCACTCATATTAGAACATTGAATCTCTCTAAAGTGTGGGTGACTTTAGAAGGGAGAGAATCTCCAAAGATGGTTTGTTCCCTTGGTTCTCTCACTAAAACTTACTTTTAATCTATTCCTTACTGATTTTGATGAGGAAAAGGGTGTAAAAGACAATGCAAATAGATGAAACTGAATCAAAATTGAAATGGAAGGTGATGCACCAATATTTTAGTGAACTAAAATACTTGAAATGAAATGTATATGAAATTAAAAAATATTACACACACATTCACTACACCCAAGTAAGATTTCTACATCAATATTTCACAATAAGGACCTTACAAACTTAACTCATGCAAAGAAGGACTGAACTCACATCTAATACATGAACTTAAGCTTAATTTGTAAACTTATAATGACCTATATAATATCATTAATCTCTCATGAAGGTAAAAAACTAGACTATAACTAATGAAAACAAGTATTTCACTAAGTTATACTAATGGCAAGTACATACACTTCACTAGAAAAGACCTAAAAATAGAGGAATTTTGCTTCTTATTGATCTCAAAAGGTGAATAAAAATTTTGGAAGCCTTTAGGCACAATAAAAATTATAAAATATTCATCTTAAATTCTGGAAAAAATAATAATATATATCAAATAAATGCTTGGAGACAAAGTAGCCCCAAAGTAGGGTACCTCAAACTTGGTCAAATGGCTCCTCCAAAAGTGCTACATCACATTTTTAACTTCTCAAAAATTGGACCTTCATAAATTGGCATGGAAAATAATTTATAAAAAATTTATGGGTATTATAATACTCACCATTATGTTTGGTCAAACTTAGAGCACTTGGAGAGTGTCTATACTCTTGCACCAATCCCTAGATTTTAGCCTTCTTGTCTCCTTTGATGAAAAAGTCTCTTCCATAGATGTAGGTCTTAAATTTATTAAAATTATTTGATTTTAACTCTTATATATGCTTATTAATGATTCTAAAACACTTTTAAATAGTTGGTTACAATACTCCTTAATCAAATTGACTTTGTCTTGCACATATGCATTTAGAAGAAGAAGAGTCCTATTTACACTTGTTGAAGACCTTTTCCAAATCCTCATTTAATTATAACTCTTAATTGAATTCATCCTACCTTTAATATATCTTAAATATCCTAATTAAACTTTCCAAGTCTTTTTAATAGGCTATATGCACCTATTTAGCCTTCAAAAACCCCCAAAAGGCTCATTTTTCACCAAGGCATAGAAGGAAAAGGAGGAGCTTTCTTCAAATTTGCATCAAGAAAAAATATATCCTATATGAAAGGATTATAAATGGAATAAAATATATGTTTCAAATAAATTTTAGGCATCAAACACTGACCAAGACCTAGAACAACATCAAAATCATGCATTTCCCATGTATTCCTTGTAGCCATATTTTCTTATAAAGCTCCTTGTCTGGGATAATTTAGAAGAGATAATATAAAACCAATAATTTTTTCATGTACCCATTATCCTCCCACATCTCCATAAAAAAATTCATGTCAAAATCCAATGTTTGATATGATTTCTATCCCATTTAGATTGCCTAATTAGCCCTTTTAGCCCTAGAAGAGAAATTTTGTTGTTGGGAGCTAATATATGTTTTAAACATCAAAAAAAAAAATTATTAACTTTTATCATGCCTAAAACATTATCCATGTCAATTTTTGTGATCGAGAACCACCTAGAAGTACCAAAACCATGAAATGGCCTTTGGAAGGCTTGTCTTTTGAAGGTATTTTCTGACTGTCCCAAAAGAATGAAATGGTTTGGGAACTTTTAGATGTATTTTTATATATTTTTAAATTTTATCAGGTAAAAAAAGTCATAATATTCCTTTTACATCAATTATCATTTTTTTTTATCCTTGGAACATTCATTTTAGCTCAAAAATCTCAAAAATTACTATTTTTACCTAAATTCATACAAGTGAAGGTAAATAAAAATAATACCATGATTAAAATGATCCTCATGACCCATAAAAAAATATACCAAAAAATTTTATATTCTTTGTTTAGTGATCTTGAGAAATAGGCCCAAGAACAGGCCCCTCTCGGATGCAAAGGCTATAGTGACCTATTATCACTCTTAGCAATTGTTCATAAATATGAGGACACCAATATGAAAAAAAACACCACTAATTTAAATATTACTTATACCCCTAAAAATTTCCAAATTTTTAGATCCCAACTCTCTCTTCTCTTCTCGTACCAAGCATTTGAAAATTGCCCTTCTAGGCATGCAAGAAAGGTCAAAAATAGAGTGAACTTGTATTTTGTAATTTTTTTTCCTAAAACTTCCTATAAACAATTTATATAACCCTATAAGTACCCAATTAATCCTCCATTATTCTTTTCTCACAAAATCCTTTGAAAACCAAAGTGAATGCCTCAAAAAGCCCTTATTTTGCACTGAAAATGCTATTTTCACCAAGAATATCTGAATTAAATATCATAAAATGTTTTATATAGTCTTCCACATGTCTTATTAGGTTAATAAATATGAAATAAATCTTCTTCGTGATCATATACAATCAAAATCTCCTCTTAATGGTACAAAATGGTCAGATTTTGCATGAAAATGAGGCATAAAGTTAGTCTAGAATGTGATCAACCTAATTATTCATTTTTTAAGGATTAAATTACCTTTACACATTTTATTAATATAATCAATACATTCAAATCTCTTCTTACAACTAAAAAATGACTAGAAAACACAAGGCAAGTGAAGGAAAAGACCTTAAATCACCTAAACAACCTTAAGACCTATTAACCATGAATTCTTCAATGATTTTTCAGGATCAAATACTATATCACAATTTAAAATGGCATGGCATGTAAAGTTTCAAATGGTAGGGGTGACAATTTGACCTATGAGGTCAAAATTGTCAACAGGCACCCAATTTGTGTAAGAACAAGCAACTACTCCCTCTCTAAGAGTTGATCTATTTACTATTTTTGTTTCCACTAGCACACCATAGGCTACCCTTGGATCACAAGATCCCAATGTAAGTAACTCACCATTTCATTCTTTTCCCATTACAAGTACATCTCAAACTGATTATGCTTCTATATTTGTTCCCCCTACCATTACTCCCCCATCAATGAGCATAACACAAACTAGCATCCCACTTGGGACTACTCTTGTTGTTACTTCCACAAGTATCCCATCTATTGTTGTTCCCCTTTGGATTTAGTATCATCATAAATTGTAACTACCACTGCTCAATCTTTAGTTGACACTAAGCTAATATAAGCTAGTGGTTCCTTTGGATTTACCATCCCCCATTTCAATTATCATGCTACTAAAAATATTGCATATTTATCAAACACTAGTGCTAGTATAATTTTTAGATCCACTTCTTCCCATGTATCAACAACTAGTGCAACACTTGGTATTGGTTCCTCTACATCAGCAAGGCCATTAAGGCCAATTTCAAAACTTTTCACCTTTCTAAAGCCACATTTACCTACATCTTCATTCAATGTTGTTATAGCTACAAAGGTGACTGTGCCCCCAAAATTGCCTTCATTTATTCTAAATATGAGCCTTGTAAGAACTCTATTTGGCACACTTGGGTAGATAGACCCAACAAACTTGCCACACATTCTTACTATAGCTCTAGCCTCTACCCTATCTACACCACCTCTAGTTTCAACTCTAGTAAATCCAATGCTTGATGTTGTCCCAAATTGGGTCATAGATATTATACTGGTAGTAAGCTAAGAGAGACCTTTGGTAGTCTTATCTACACCATAGATTGGCATGAAATTTGATGCTACTATAGGTACCATGAAAAGAATATTGAGGAGGTAGGTTGAATAGTCCCAATCTATCTTAGTTGTGGCTCATGAAAGTGAAGAGTCCCTCTTCACTTTAATAAATAAGAGAAATTTTGGACCAGGTGAATTAGATGAGTGTGTAGAGGACCCTATGTCCATAGTCTAAGCCAATGTAGAATCCACAGTAGCCTTAATGAAAGGTATGTAGTAGGAGGTTAAGAGATTTAAGGATTAAGCATTTCCTATAGTATTGGAGAATACTACAATCCAAATAATAAATTCAATCATCAATGTATTTAGTTTATACAAGGTCATGAAGAGAAGGCAAAAGGATGGGACTCTGTAGTTTAATGTGGTCATTAAATATGACCAAAGACTTGCACTCTATGATGCCAATTTGGAAAACTTAACTAGATTTGTAAGGAACAACAAGTTCCCATACCTTAATACATTTCCACTTGAAGACATCATCCTAGCACAAACTATAATGATGAATAGAAGGAGAATATTTAAAAGGTGGCTAGAACAAGTTAAGGATGTAACTGCATCCTTAGAACAAATAGAGTTTAGTATTGCCTTATTTCTAAAAGATGTTATGGTCACTAGGGTGACCAAACTTGATGGCAACTTTATGGATGACCAAGAATTTAGGGTTCAAATGAAAGTATTTGGTGAAAAGTTATAACAAAACATAGCCAATGCCAACACTACCACTGAAGTGATGAATATTGTGGTTTTTTCTAACCAAAGGCTAGAGAGAGTTGAGGATATTGAAGAATTGTTGAGACCTATACTTGTAGAGCTTGGCAGGATTATTCAATAAATTCCTAACCCCTTTTGGCCTATGATCTTGAATTTTGGTCAAATTGACTAGGACTACTTAGCATGATTTAAAGTTTGGACAAGGGAGTAGGCAAAGAAATAAAGGTTGAAACATTAAGCTGGTCAACAAGTAGCTATCCAATAACCCCTTCCATGACAATAGCTATCACCTTAGTAACCTCCTCTAGGGTAACACCAAGTGGAATTACAACAACAAATTCCCCTTCAAGTACAATGGCCATAGTTAGCTCAACCAAGGTAACCAGGGACTTGAAGAATATTCTACTTTACTTTGTAAATTCAAATTTGGAATATTCCCTTGTAATTTATGGCATTTTAGTTATTGTTATTCAAAATCTAAAATCCCTTTGGATATATTTTTACATCTTTTTATGGGCCCACTTTAAATTTCATAGGCATTATGATGCCTATATATAGGTGTATTCCCTCTCATTGTAATTTTTAGGGACAATTGTTAGAGAATTAATGCAAAAGAGCTAACAATTCATGAGATTGTTTGAATGCTCTATTATGTGTTATATAGTTTCTACTTCTCATGCTTTTAGATAATTAATAGTTTCTTTTCTACTAATTAATCTGACAATAATATCAATGTATGCATCTATTAGTTTGAGTTTAACTCTAGGCTAACAAATCTGCTAGTTTATGTGATCTATTTCATCTTATTTGTAGTTGAATGTGCTTATGCAATTTGATGTGAATAAGTAACTTGCATGCAACATATGCTTTCATATATATGCATCTCCTTTCCTTTGATGTCTCAACTATGTTCATTTGGCTTTGAGTATTACACTAGGGTTGGTGAATTTTAGTTTTACATGTTATTTTCATAGAGGTTAGAAGAATTAACACATCTAACCATCTGAAGTAAACTTTATTTTCTACCCTACCCTACTTACCTTTGGATCTACCCCATGAGTCACTTTAGTTTATCTCATTCTATAAATATTCATGGTTTGTTTGTGCTTGGGTAATAATTGGTAAAGTTTAGATTAATTTCAAAAATATTAACAAGAAATAAAGTGTCATTATTGTATAATCTATTGTCCCTACAGTAGGGTTTGTTTTCAGACTTAAAAGTGATGGCCATATTTCTATTATTTTTCTATTTTTAGTAGTATTTGTGTAACAAACTCAAGTCCCAAGTATTTCAAGACTTAAAATTGAGTTTATTACTTTCCTCCCATTCCCTAGTGACATAAGAATCACATCAAGTGCATCAACACTACCTTGTTATTCCAAGGTGGATATAGGATATATTCCATCCCTTTGACTATGATAGAGGGAAAGCATCATTAGAGAGGGTGGAGTAGATAGAGGCATTGGGGGATGATATAATGAAGACTAATAACCCTACACACACCAAAAATAGTATAATTTATTTTTATTCATTATTGGAGTTAAATGGATTATAGTATGCTTTTAGTTTTTATTATGTTGTTACATTTGAATATGCTTAGTTTGCATCCATACTTTAATCTGGTTATATGTTCACATGAGTAAGATTCAAATTCTTGTATGTCATATTAATTATATTATTTCATGTGATAATGTTGCCTAAACTTATGCTTTATAGTCTATGAGTATCCTTACTAGTGTCTATGGGATGTGTGTGTATGTTTTCATAAATATCAGTGTCTTGTTTATATATACATTGTTATAATGAAATGGAACTTGTTTGCTTTGTGTGTTAGTTTATTTCTAATTATACTAAATATCAATGTGTGTTTAAAAATTAATTAGACACTAATATCATGTTAATTCCATAACATATTATGAGAAATTATAATGTTTTAATATTATTGTGAAGTCATTGTTAATATGCATAATGAATAAAATGATTACGATTTTAATGAAGAAAGTTCATGAAACTAGAGTTAAGTGGCATTGAATTTTTATAATCAAGCCACTTTTAAAATCAAACATTTTATTTTTGATTTGCATGGAATTTTTATTTTTCAAGCTCATTATGTTTACAGTGAGTTATGGCAGAGATAGTGGAAGGTTTGGTTAGCATGGAATTAGCATGCAGGTAGATAAAAGGGAGTGGAAGTTATTCCTTGTAGGTACATGATAGAGAAAGAGAAATAAAGATGAAAATAAATGGTTAGAATAATATTAAAATGAATAACACCATTTTGACATAGATGAGCATTTCTTACCAAGTAGGGGTTTTGTTGATTAAATTTTTATTGAGTTTTGAATGAATTAAATCAACTAAAAGGTTTCATTTTTCATTATTTTAAAATTATAGAAAATTTGAGTTATATACCTGGCACTGATGATGGGACAACCATCTATAGATCCAAGTATATGACTCTCAAACCCTACTCAAATATCTATCCATACTAAGTTATTTGCAAATGTAAAATACTAAGCTCTTTACATTTATATTATTCTACGTTCATTGCCAAAATACAAATTATTGTTTTATATTACAAAAGTTTCTATGTAGTATTTGAAAACTAGTAGAATGAAGTTATGGAATTAATTGTGTAAACATTTCCAATAGATCTTAGGAAGTTAAAAACCCTACCAAAATTGTCTAAGGTAAATTTGTGAATAAAGGGTTTTAATAGTTTGATTTTAAAGAGAAATATGGGTTGAGTTTAAACTCAGTCCTTTAACAATAATACTGGATCATTTTAATAATTATGCATATAGGTACTAGGTTATTATTATTATTAAACCAAGTTAATATTTTATAATATTAACCCAAGTAGCATCTGGGATTGAAAGGTCAAACTCAGTCTTTAATTAATATTATGAATCATTCATTTTCATAAACAAATTTACTGGATAGTTTTCATGTTGAAATCAAGTGATGATTTTGTAACTATAACCTAGGCAAGGGCATGGATGGGTTTTTAAGGATAAAATAAATATTTAAAAACTATTATTGAGTCATTCCTTTCTTCATACAAATGTACTAGCTTGTGTTTATGATAAATTGCATTAAACTTTTAAACCCCAAATTAGGGCACTACTGTATATGAATTTAATATGGGTAGAATAATGTAATGATTTGCTTAATTAAATTATGAATTTTGTATATATTAATTTTATATATATATATATATATATATATATATATATATATATATATATATATATATATATATATATATATACATGGTTATTTATATATATTCTATAGGACTTTTATTTGTTGACAGGTTAATATGTGTGTGTGTGTATTTTAGGTTTACGATGCACCTATTTAAATATATATCATTGTGTTAATATTTTGTTTGAACCATAAATGGTGATTATATGTCAATTTTTTATTCATTGTGGTTATATTTGTGAGATTCATTTTGATTAAAAAGAAAGATAGAGTTCATTATAAATATAATATGGTTATGTAAACCTGTTAAATACTATTATGCTAGTAATATGAAATGAATTATAGTAACTTGTAGGAGTATAAGTATATATATCCTTTCATATTTTTAGATATTTTTTTATATATGTAGTTGGGTATAGTAAATATTGTGTGAAAATTGAACCATTTATATTCAAGTTATGGTATGTGGAATACAAAGAATAGAACACAGTCAAAACACCATAGTTGAGTGTTTGTATATATCTAGAAAGTAATTTAATATAATGATAAGTTGGATTATAATCTATAGTTATGTTTGATACTCTTAAATTATTGACATAACTCTTGTTTATTTAGACTATATTGTATATAAGCATGCATATATTGGTTTTTGATTAAATATGTTATAGGATATAGTTGAGTGATCGATTATATATATAAATATATGTGATATTGTGATTTTTTGATTGAATACAAATATGAATCATGTATAATATATATATTATACATATTCTATTCAATTCTTTAAAAAATTACATGATATAACAAAGATGCATGGGTTTATTTATTTACTTGAATTAATAAGCCAATCCTAGATATGAATACAATGGATTCAAGAAACCTCTAACTATGCAGTAATTTGTGAATTATGGTAAACCATATTAAGGTTGGTTAGTATTCAAATAGATTATTGATTTACTTTTGGTATACGGGAATAAAGTTATAATATGTTAAATAATGTCATATGGATGAATAACATCAAGTAAGAGTTGCATGTAAATACTTTAGTGAACTTGGAGTATGATGCTAGTTTTACCTGAAAGGTATGACTATTTGAAATCTATATATATATATATATATATATATATATATATATATATCTAATTTTATTGTGTTGTAAATAAATTATATGTTTGGAATTATTGCATTGCATTTGATGGATTAAATGCATTTCTTTGAGGCTTTCTTGTATTAGCACATATTATAGCTATTAGAAGGAAAAACTCATTTGAAATATGTTGGTTTTTATATTTTTAACTATATAAACCAAATATGGTATTAATGACCCTAAATAAGTGAGTAATATGGATTCCACTCACTTATTTAGTGTCACTAATACACAAATAATATATAATTTTATTGAGTGGTGTGTATGAAATTGATTGATCCTCTAAATCAAATAATTATAAGAAAACTTTGGCCAAAGTATTGTTTATGGTTAAGCATTGTCATTTCATATATTTAATTTAGTTTACATATTTTGTATGATATCATGCTAGAATGAGTTTATTTATGACATACTCCATGAAAGATTTATCTTACAACACATGGGTTCTAGTTGTCACTTGATACTCGCACCATCATTATCTACCCATCCATGAAGGGAGGGCCATTCCCTTGTTAGGAGATTGTGTGGAGGATTGATGGTTTGTGATTGTTGTGGAAAAATAATTAGATGATTTTCTCCCTCTACTTAGCATTACTTCACTAGTTACTACACTCATGATTACTTTGGATGATTCAAATTCGACGAGACTCGTATGCTATGTGAGCATTGTATCATTGTAAATTATTATTTAAGCATGTATTATGCTGAAAATGTAATAATTTGTTATATTTGAATACTACAATAGTTGGTTGTAACATTGTATCAATAGTGGTTAAATTTGTAACTATACATTTATGATTTAAATACAATGTTTATTTTTATAATAAACATGGTACATGATTACATGATCATTAGTTAATTAGATTAGCTATAAACATTTATTATGGTTAAATTTAAACTAATGTATTTAGTTAAAGATCATTGTATTATTGGTTTCAGTGTGATGGAATCTGTATATTAAATTTTTATAAAGGTTTAAAAAGATACCTTATTCTACTAAAATCTAGTGGGGTTATTACATTATGGTATTAGAGTTGAGGTTCAAACTCTAGGACTCAATGATTCCACTAATGAAATCATATTCTCCTATAAACTAGGAAGAAGATGGTGTACATTAGACTTGGAGGTGAGGGTAATTCAAAAACCAACCCTCTAATGGATCTAAATTAATTTTATACTAAGTAACTATAAAGTTGGAATAAATCCTCATATCCATGCATGAAACTAAGGACCGAATCATGGCCTTAGAGCAAGAAGTGCATGGGCATGTTGAGTAAAATATTCAAGAAGAACCTAATTATCATCTTACTAATCAATAAAATCCTCAATAACCTAGGCATGAGGAGGTTTCATAAGATGTGAAAGCTCAAGTAGATATAGAGTTGGCATGGGATATGAAAAAGGTGAACCCATCTAAGTTCGATGGAACTATTTTAGGAGATGGAGCTAAAGTGTGGTTGACAGAGATGGAGAATTATTTTGAGATTTGAAATTAATCTAAATTCATTAAGGTAGTATGGGAATCATATCATCCTACTAAAGAAGTAGCAACATGGTGGGTAAATAAGAAGCTTGAAATGAACCTCAACTCTACCACCACTACATGGGAATAATTCATGACATTATTTAGGTCATAATGGCTTTCTCAGTTATATTTTGATCAGAAGCTAATGGATTTTTAAAACATTAAGAAAGGAAATCATTATATGAATGAATACTGGGAGGAATTCACTAAACTCCTAAAGTATGTTCCTCGATATTAGGAAGATGAAAGATTTTAAATCAAGAAGTTCATTATGGGATTAAAACCCCAAATTGATTGTGAGGTGGATGTGCATGGGCCATCTACCATGGATTAGGTCTTTGAAAAGGTAATTAAGTAGGATCAAAAGCTAAAATATCTTGCTCAGGTCATGGATAAATTCAATAAGTTTAGAGGTCTTAAAATGACTTTTAAAAATAAGAATTGGAAGAGGAGTGGAGACTCCAAGAATTTTTTTAAGAACCAATATGTTAAGTTTAATAGTAGCTCAGAAAACAAGAAACATGGAAATGGTTTCAAGGGAAGTTTTAAGGGGAATCAGTAGTTTGATAAGAGAGGATCACTTAGAGGATTATTCATCTGTGAAGGTGATCATTATGCTATAGAATGTACTCAAGGTGAATCAGGTGGTAAGAAAAAGTGTTCTACTTCACAATAAGGAAATTTTTAGTAGAGGATTCATGCAATTATTCACAATCATCAAGCTGAGTTCCAAGCTTCTATTGAATTGATAGGTATTTTATTTGATCAATCCAATTTAAATTTTGATTAACACTAAGTATAATTAAATTTTTATTGCTCATATAATTCTTAATAATTTTCTAAAAAATTTGGGATAATGAAAAAAGCATGGTCAGTATAGTATGGAAATGAATCAAAGGTTAAGGCTGATAAGTGTTTAGTGGAAGCTGAGATCAGGTTACATGTATTCACTATAATAGTGGATCTAATGTTGTACCACTAGGGTCATATGAGTGATCTTAGAATTAAATTATCCTACAGAGCATAAATCTAAGGTTTATTGATATCTAAAGATGGTAGAGTGTCAAGATGATTTTAAAAATTAGACACAACTTTAGGGTGAGAAAAAGGAGTTGAAGCTTAGGAAAATTTATACAATTCAACTCAAGAAGGCTTAGAGAAAAGGATGCTAGGTATTTATTATTAAAAAAATGAGATGGAAGAATATAATGAACCATCCATTAAGGATTATCCTTTTCTTAGGAGCTTTTAGGATGTATTTCCATAGGAATTTCTAGGATTACCACCCAAACATGAGTTTAATTTCTTGATTGACATAATACCTAGATCTAAACTACAATCCAAGACACTTTATAGGATGATAACTATATAATTGGTTGAGTTGAAGTCTCAACTACAACATTTTTTATCGAAAGGGTTGATTCGACCAAGTGTGTCATTTTGGGGTGCAACAGTGATGTTCATCAAGAATAAGGATGGTACTCTTTGCTTGTGTATTGATTATAGGATGTTGAATAAGGTGAAAATCAAGAATATGTATCCTTACCTTGCATTGATGATCTCTTTGATCAGATGCAAAGGGCCATAATTTTTTATAAGATTGATCTTCAAGAAGGGTATCATCAATTGAGAATTTGAGATGAGGATATTCCAAAAATAGTGTTCAGAACTTGGTATGGGCACTATGAATTTATAGTGTTGCCTTTTGGGTTAAAAATGCTCTAGAAAAATTGATGAATCTGATGAATATTGTGTTTAGCAATTATTTGGACCAATTTATGTTAGTTTTCCTAGATGATATCCTCATATATTCTAAGAATGAGGAAGAACATATTCAACATCTAAAACTAGTTTTGTAGTGGTTGTGGAAGTACAAATTGTATGGTAAGTTTTCCAAATGTGCATTTTTATAGAGGAAAGTGCAAAATTTAGGACAAATTATCTCTATAGACAGAATTTTAGTTGATCTAGTGAAGATAAGAACTATATTGGAATGGCCAACACCTAAAAATGTGCATGAGGTGAGAGGATTTATGTGATTAATAGGTTATTAAAAGAAATTTGTTCCAAATTTCTCAAATATAACTAATATAATTACCTCTATTTATCAAAATAATTAAAGTTTTATTTGGTCAAACAAGTGCAAAAAATCCTTTTAAGAGCTAAAAATGAGGCTTACTTTAGCACCTATGCTAAGATTTCATGATCCTAATGGTCATTTCTCAGTAATCACAGATGCATCTAGGGATGGACATGGATTTATTATGAAATATGGTTCAATTGTAGCATACAAATCCAAAAAACTTAAGCCTTATGAGATAAATTATGCCTCTCATAATCTAGAACTTGTTATAATAGTGTGTGCCTTGTAATTTTGGAAGAATTATATGTTGGATAAATTATTTGAGATCAAGATTGATAACTTGGGACTCAAGTATATCTTTACCCAACTAAAATTGAATGCATTTCAGATACGTTGGTTAGAATTATTATTTTATTATGATTTTTATATTAGTTATATCAAGGGCAAGAAAAATAGAGTTACAGATGCCCTAATTTGTAGAAGGTACTTAACAACCTTGGCTACAATTGGGATTACTTTCCATGATTAGGTAATAAAATTATCCCCTAGAGATTAATTATATTAGTAAGTTAAGGAATCATTATTAGAGAATGTTCAAAATCCCAAGTTTAAGGGATTTAAGTTGGAGAGTGATGGTCTTTTAAGGTACAATAATAGGATGTATGTGCCTAATAGAGAGAATTTGGGAGCACGATTCAAAAGGAATCAAATAATTCCCATTATTAAAGTCATCTTGGAATAAATAATCTCATGGTTGAGCTAAGACCTCTCTATTTGTATAAAGTAATTTAAAAGGATGCGTCAAATTTTGTGTCTCATTGTTTGTAATGTCAACATGTGAAAGTTGAACATGTGCATCTAACAGGATTGTTATATCCTCATGATATACCAAAATGGAAGTGGTAGGTAATTATAATGGACTTTGTCTAATATTTATTATTATCATAGAACCATCATGATATGATCTTGGTGGTAGTTGACAAACTAACCAAGGTAGCTCACTTCATACTAGGCAACTTGAATGATGATGCACCAATGCTTAATAAGAAATTTTTGAAAGAGGTGTATTGATTACATGGATTTCTAAAAAATATTATTTATGATTGAGATTTTGGAATGAATTCTAGATTTTAGTTGACTTTGAATTCAGCTTTGGGTATGCGATTGAATTTTAGTACTACATATCACCTAGAAATAGATAAACAAATAAAGAGAGTTAACCAAGTTTTATAATATCTTATTTGAATGTATTACATGGATAATAAATAAAAATTGGAGGATTACCTTCCATTGGTTGATTTTTCCTATAATAAGTCATACCAATTAGCATTGAAAATGGTTCTATTTGAGGTAATATATGGAAGAAGGTGTAGAACACCAATTAGTTGGGATAGGTTAGAAGACAGAGTAGTTTTTTGACCTAAAATACTTGTGGAGATGGAAGACCAATTTAGAAAAATTATGCAAAGGTTAGTTGAGGCCAATGATAGATAAAAAAGTTATGTTGATCTAAAAATAATATCAAGGTAGTTTTTTGTTGGTGATAAAGTATTTTTACGTGTTAAGTCTCAAAAAAGGTCTATTAAGTTTGATAAATTAGCAAAGATTTTACCAAGATATGTGGAACCCTTAGAAGTTATATAAGTGATCAATCATGTAGCGTATAGGCTTACTTTGACACCATCTCTGTCTCTTGCATAATGTTTTTCATGTGTCCTATATTAAAAAGTTTTTTTATGATCCTTCTCATATATTGTATTGGAATGCTTTACAGGTTCTAGATCTCAGGTTGGTCACAATAGAACCAATCATAATAATTGACAATCCTAAACTTAGTTTATGTAATAGATAAGTATCATAATGCAAGGTCCAGTGGGACTAATATTCTGAAGACAATACCACTTGGGAGGATTATGATAGTTTTATAGGTTTTTTCTACATTTGTTTACTTAATATGTTTTTTGGACATTATTTAATTTTATACTAAATAATGTTTAATTTCATAACTATTATTGTAATAAGTGTCATTTGGATGATGAGAAACTTTAGGGGGAAGGATTATGCATTTTTATTACTCTCTAGACTTTATAACCTATTCATTTTTTGATTTTAAGGTTATTCAATGGTTAATTACTATTTTTTTAAGCTAGATTGTATATTTTGATGTATGGATAGCTATATGTTGCTTATTTTCATGATCATTAACTTGTTAATTTAGTTGTACTTTTATTTTATGTACATAATGATCATGATTGTTTAATTCATTATAGTAGTATGTTATGGATTTTATCTTGATTCAAGTTAACTACCTTGTTGTTCCAAGGTGGATGCAGAAATGTCTCTCAAACTACGATAGAGGGAGAGCATCATCAGAGAGGATGGAATAGATGGAGGCATTGGGGGTGATAAAATTAAGACTAAGAATCTTGCACACACCATAACAAGTATAATATGCTTTATATTTATTTTTGGATTTAAATGGTTTTTAGTATGTTTTTAGTTGTTATTATGTTATTGTGTTTGAATATGCTTGGTTTGCATCCATACTATAATGTAGATGTGTGTTCGCATGAGTAAGATTTAAATTCTTGTATATTATCTTAGATTATTTCATGTGATAATGTTGCCTAAACTCATGCTTTATAATATGTGAGTGTCCTTGCTATTGTCAATGGGATGTGTGTGTATGTTTATATAAATATTAATGTCTTGCTTATAAATACATTATTATAATGAAAGGGAACTTGTTTTCTTTGTGTGTTAGTTGATTCCTAATTATACTAGTTATCAAGGTATGTTTAAGGTTGAATTAGACACTAATATCATGCCAGGTCCATGTTATTATGAGAAATTATAATGTTTTAATGATATTGTGAAGTCATTATTAATATTCATAATGAATAAAAGAATTATTATTTTAATGAATAAAGTTCATGAAACTAGGGTTAAGTGGTGTTGACTTGTGTTAATCAATAAACTTTTCAAATCAAACATTTTGTTTTGGATTTGCATGGACTTTTTATCCTTCAAGCTCATTATGTTTAGAGTGAGTTATGGTAGAGATAGTGGAAGATTTGGTTAGCATAAAATTAGCATGCAAGAAGATAAAAAGGAGAGGAATTATGCCTAAGGGGTACATAATAGAAAAAGAGAAAGAAAGGAGAAAAGAAAGGGTTCAAGGAAGATTGTAATTAGCAACACCATTTTGACATGGCTAAGCATTTCTTACTAGGTAGGGGTTTTCTTGATTAAATTTGTATTAGTTTTATATAAATTAAATCAACTAAAAAATTGGTAAATTATTTGAATAGGGTCTCATTTTTAATTGTTTTGACATTATAGAAAACCACAGTTATATACTTAGCACTAGGGATGGCATAGACATCCATAGAGTCAAGTATATGACTCTCAAACCCTAGTCAAATGGTTATGCATATTGAGTTATTTATAAATGTAAAATATTGATCTCTTTACATTTATATTATTCTGAGTTCATTGCCAAAATATAAATTACGATGTAATATTATAGAAATTTTTGTGTAGTATTTTAAAAATAGCATAATGGAGTAATCTATAACAAATTGTGTAAAAATTTCTAGTAGATATTAGGAAGTTAAAAATCTTGCCAAAATGTTTAGGGTAAACTTGTGAATAAAGGGTTTTAATAGTTCAAGTATAAATATAAATTTGGGTTTAGTTTAAACTTAGTCCTTTAATAATAATATTGAATCATTTTAATCATTATGCATATATGTATTGGGTTGTTATCATGATTAAACCAAGTCAATATTTTGTAATATTAACCCAAGTAGGGTATGGTTGGGAATGAAAGGCCAAACTTAGTCTTTAAATAGTATTATGAATCATTCCTTTTCATAAACAAATTTAATGGGTAGTTTGTATGTTGAAATCAAGTCATGATTTTGTAACTATAACCCAAGATATGGCATGGTTGGGATTATAAGGATAAACTAAGTGTTTAAAAACTAGTATCGAGTCATTCATTTCTTCATACAGATATACTGGCTTGTATTTATGATAAACTAGGTTAAGCTTTTAAACCCCAAATTAAGGCATGACTATATATGAAGTTAATCTGGGTAGAATAATGTAATGATTAGTTTAATTAAATTATGAATTTTGTATATATGAATAACCAAAAATTATATAAATATACTTGGTCATATAAATATAATATACAAGTCTTTTATTTGATGAGTTGTCGATATGTATGTATCAATGTGTGTGTGTGTATACATACATACATATATTATTCAGGTTTATGATGCACCTATTTAAATAGATATCATTATGTTAATATTGTGTTTGAATCATAAATGGTATTTGTATGTCTATTGTTTATTCATTGTGGTTATATTTATGAGTTTCATTTTGATGATGAAGAAGGATAGAG
Source organism: Torreya grandis (assembly GCA_037957365.1). NCBI lineage: Eukaryota > Viridiplantae > Streptophyta > Pinopsida > Cupressales > Taxaceae > Torreya > Torreya grandis. The sequence goes on from JARHVA010000129.1 coordinate 6,366,759, forward strand.
CTCCTTGTAAATATAATATGGTTGTGTAAACTTGCTAAATACTATTATGCTAGTAATACAAAATAAATTATCCTAACCCATAGGAGTATAATTATATACATCCTTTCATATGTTTAAATATGTTTTTATATATGTATCTAGGTATAGTAAATACTATGTGCAAATCGAGCCATTTATATTCAATTTATGTTTTGTGGAGTACAAAGAATAGAACACAGTCAAAACACCATAGTTTAGTATGTGCATATAATTGGAAAGGAATTTAATATAATGCTGATTTAGATTATACATATATATTTATATGTGATACTCTTAAATTATGGATAGAACTCTTATCTATTTATATTATATTGTATACAAGCATGCATATAATGGTTGTTGATAAAATACGTTATAGGATATATTTGAGTGATCAATTATGTATATAAATATATGTCATACTTGTGATTTTTTGATTGAATAAAAATATAAATCATGTATACCAAATTTAGGTATAATCACTGAGAGAGGGAGGGTGAATCAGTGAGCCTAGATATTTCAATTCCAATTCCAATCCTTTCAAACTATTAAACAATCATCATATATCAACTTGATCAAGCAACATTAATAAGAGAGCTCATTCATTCAATGCATACATAAGATCAAACACACAACACATAGTTTATGTGGGAAACCCTCATGTGAAATAAAACCCACTCTTAAGCCTACAACACATGGACTAATTTTCCTATAAGATATTACACACAAGATACTGGTCAAGTCCTTTAGACTAAAAACCTTAATCAAATCCACTTGACCAAAGGCGTTTAGTGAAACACCTATTTTGCAAGGAACAACTGCCTCTAAAGAAGATCAAGTCCTTTAGACCCTCTTTTAAATTGAACACATCCACATTATAACTAATGCATTCAACACCTAATTATGGATCTATAATTTTCTAACCCCTATATAAACTTCCTCTCTATCTCATAGAGGCCTCTCACATAGGCATGTCACAATCTCTCTCCTTCTTCACTTAAACTATCCTCATATGCACACTCAAACTTATTCAAACATATTCAACATTAAAACCTAAAATATCACTATCCTACCAATAAAATTATGACCTACATGTCATACACTTCATCTTTAATTTTCTCTACACATCAACCAATACACCGAGCACACTTACTCTCCTTCTTCCTTCGCATAGTCTTCTTACACAAGTCTTTTAAGTCTAGAAATAATCATCTTTGATTTCACTATTTATATATTATTAATTATTATCCCCATCTTGGATGGCCATTAGGCGTGCCTTAACCCTTAAGGTATCTTACATGGGTCACACTTACGCACAACTCTCTTTCAAATAAGCCTAAGTCATCTTTTAGGTCCTATGATGACCCATTCACCTCTTTGACATTTCTCTAAGAAAATTAAGAACACAAGAACACTTTAAAACTCATGGACCCATGAAAAATTATCTATATGTCCCCTTTAAGTTCCAATATCCATTAGAGAACACTTCTGATAACCCCCAATTAGCTCAAACACTTCTCTGTACACACAGTCATTATGAATGAAAACATAGTCAACTTATAACCCTTTATTCATACTAAATATGATTGGTTAAACCTTAATAATGCACAAATATTCTCCTTATGGATTCTAAAACACTCATATATAGATAATTTATCATGATACATCAAAACAACATCAACACAAGCTCAAACAACATTCCTGAGTTCTTAACAGATGAATGTCAAACACATATTCAACTTTGAACCTTAATAAATTTAACTATACACACTTTAAAATATTAAAATTTATATTTATAAATAATCCTTTTATTCCTATACACATTTTATGTTTACACCATGAGAAAAATTTTCTTGGATTAAAAGTTATGGCCAAAATACAAAGCACTAGTTTTTCCTTTGTTAAATTCAAATATTCAAATGCAAACGGTCACAGTTAAACCTCAGTCACTTTGCTCACATATCATGTCCTTAATGCTTAGATAAATCAAACACCATCAATATAATTTTAATTAAATAAACTTTTACCTTTCATCTCTCATTTTTGGATCTTCATCTTGACTATTTGACTTAATGCACTTCATCAATCTCATGTATGTAGCTTAGTTTTTAACTATGTTAAACATTAAACACCTTGAAAAACATCTCACTCAATACACACCATTTATATCTATCTATATGAACACCTGTTCACCTTTATATCTTATAATAGGCTATATCTTTATCTCTACTTGATGTTAAACTTTGAACACTTTTCCTCATCTCATTGCTTCTAGCCATCTTGGAATGAGCACGCTCCGTTGATCCTTTTGTAAGAAGCTTGATCTTTACCCAATTTAAGCATCAAAAAATTTGACCCACTTGACTTAATTTTCACCACATATCTATATGTACAAACTCCCATGAAATATTATATCTCCATCTGGTCCATATCTTTAACATCATGCAAAAATGACTAAGGGGACCATTGCTTATCTACCTGGAAAGCCAACTTTAGACCTCAATAACTTTTGTTGCGCTTAGATGCATGATCTAAAATTTAGACCATATTATATCCTCACATATTATATTATAACCATGTGAAAAAATACTCTTCAAACCTTCATGTGTGTGAGATATAATTCCATTAATCTGCTCACTCAAATTTCTTTCTGCCATAGAGCTAAATATGTCAAGAACTACCTGGAAGGCCAACTTTACACATGCATATCTTTTGACGCGCTTCATCACATGACCTAAAATTTATAAAATATCAACTAGTAACAAAAATAAACAAAACCATATTATCAAATTATCTTAAAAAATCCACATGTGTGAGATATGCCATCACCAAACTACTTACTCGACTCTTTCTTTCCTCATGTAATTTTGGTTAAGTATGGGAAAATATTGTCAAACTACCTTGGAGACCAACTTTTCATTTGAATATATTTTGTCACACTTAGTCACATGATCTTAGATTTAGTGCATAATATCTAGGAAAAAACTTTATCATAACCATATGACCAAGTCCCCTTGACTCATCCACATGTGGCAATGGTGACATCAGCAAATTGCCTACTCAAATTTTCTACCACTAGTCCCAAAATGTCTAGATGAAAAAAATGATAAGCCAGATGAAATCCACTCATGCACATAAGCACTCAAATATTTATTAAATTTTGATAAGATCCATTGCACATTATAAAATCACCATACTCATCCTTAAATATCTCTAACCATGCCAAACTAAAGATCAACCAAGCCTCCTTCAAGCATACTAAGACAAACACATTACACACTTTGTCATTGTTACTTAGAATATCCAGACACTTCATCCACTCACCTGGACACCTTCATGACATCATTGAAAACTCTCCAAAAATATTTTTTTTAATTCTTAAGAACATAACATGACATAACAAAGATGTATGGGTTCATTTGTTTACTTGAATCAATAAGCCAATCATAGATATGAATACAATTGATTCAAGGAACCTTTAATTATACATTAATTTGTGAATTAAGGTAAACCATATTGATGTTGGTTAGTATTTTAATAACTTATTTATGTACTTTTAGTATACTTAAATAAATTAATAAGCTACTAAATAATGTTATATGGATGAATAACATCAAGTAAAGAGTTGCATGTAAATACTTTAGTGAACTTGGAGTATGGTGCTAGTTTTCCCTAAAAGGTATGATTATTTGAAATATGTTTATATATATCTAATTATATTGTGTTGTAAATAAATTATATGTTTAGAATTATTACATTGCATTTAATGGATTAAATGTATGTCTTTGGGACTTTCTTGTATTAGCACATAATATATCTGTTAGAAGGAAAAACTCATTTAAAATCTATTGGTTTTATATTTTTAAATATGTAAACCAAATATGGTATTAATGACTCTAAATAAGTGAGTGAGATGGATTCCACTCACTTAATTAGTTTCACTAATACATAGATAAGGTGTAATCTGATTGGGTGGTGTTTATGAAATTAACTGATCTTCAAGATCAAATAAATATAAGAAAACTTTGGCCAAAGTAGTGTTTATAGTTAAGTATTATCATTTCATATGTTTGATTTAGTTTACATATTTTGTATGATATCATGTTAGACTGAGTTTATTTATGATATATCAGATGTAATATTTATCATATAACACATGGGTTCTAGTTATCACTCATGATTCTTGCACTGTTATTATCTATTCATCCATGAAGGGAAGGTCATTCCCTTATTGGAAGATTATGTAGGGGATCAATGGCTCATGGTGTGATCATAAGAATATAATATGGGAGGTGTTTTATTATTTTTGGGAATTAGGTGTTTAATTCCTAAATAAATAAAAGGTCTGATTAAATGTAGATCAATAATTAATGTGTCTCAATTAGCCTTCTGATTTGTGTAAACAGCTATGTATTTTACCTTTTCCAAAAATAGTAAGAAGTGTGAATAAATCAAACTTAGCTTATTCTAGGTAGAAATGGATGATGCAATATTTAGAAATTGTTGGGCAAGGATGGTAGATTGTCATAAATAGGACCTATAACTCTATTTTTGGATTGGATAGGAGCACCAAATTGAGGACACTCTACTACTGGGCATTATATTCTTCTTTATAGTACTTTTATCCACTTTCAATGTTGTTGTCCACTTTTGACATTGTTGTCATGGTGGTCTAGTTTTTTTAGGTTCTATTTGGTAGGCTTGTGACACCATGACAGTGAAATATTAAATCCTAGATCTATACAAAGCTCATTGTGTGTCTAATTCAATATTTGAAACCTTTAGGAGCTCTTGATACTTGAACTTGAGTATCAAACTTGGGAGAGAGATAAGGGGTTACTGTGTAAAAAATATGTTAGACATACTTCACACCCTATGTGTGGGCACACTACCTACATACCAATACTCTGAAGAGGGATCAAGCTAATGTAGTTATCTAATTTGAAGTGCTTGGTGAATTGTGTGATGTATGCAACTAGATGTGAAACTATAATGTACTTTAGATGACTAGGGATTGGTATGAGTGCTTGAATAGGCTTGAATTGGTTTTGGAAGGTTGTATGCAAAGAATGGGGAAGAATGCTTGAGTGTACTTGCTTGTATTCTTGATTTTTTATTATGAATGAGTGTCAACCCTTCTAAATGGAAATTAAATGGCCTTTTAAATGGAAAATGATGATCATGGGTTAGATAATATTGTATTAGGCTGATAGAGGAAAAGATAAGGAATATGGAAAATCTGACCATTTGAGGCTAAAGTGAACTTGGACAATAGTGCCAAAAATAGGACACCCCTAAATTATAGTGCTCCTATCCAAATTAGGTGCTATTTTCCTAGGAGGATGAGACTTGGGGGATGGATCTAGGTTTGAGAGGGCTGATTGGGTCTCAAAAAACTAATTTTAAGAAGCCAAGGGTGATTGTAAATTAGTGAAAGTCTAGCTGAGAAGGGTTGAGTGAGCAAGAAAGAGGGACTATAGGTTGGGTGCTATTAGCCATGCCTAAGTCATCTAATTTCACATTTTATATGATTAAATTTGCCCCCATTTATTCTAATGATATATAAAATTGAAATACTAGGATAAAGGAAAAATAGAGAGTATACCTAAACTTACCTGTAAAGGGAAAAACTCATAAAGCTATGTGATGCTAGATGTGCATAGAGAGAGCACACTGTGATGTGTTAATCTATAAATAAAAACATGAAATAGATTATTTCTTACTAGATATGTTATATCTAAAATAAAAATGTATAAAATATGATTAAAGGAAGAGAGAGGAATGAATACACCTCACTAGGTACGTAAACCAATACAAAACCTATTGTGATGTTGGATTGTGTTGAGTATGTGATGAATCAAGAGTAATATCATGAACAAAGTTGAGTGATAAATTACCTAAAATGTGTCTCAAGAATGTAAAGGTTGGACCTTTATATCCATTATCACCAAATAATTAAATTTAATGAATTATTCATGTGCTAATCGATGTCTAGACTGAATGTCCAATCCCTCTAAATAGGTGGATCAAGAATACAAAGGTTGGCCCTTTGGCTCCATCTTTGCCTCATGAAGTGAAGATTTGAATTGATATTGTTATATAATAGATGTCATATGATACTACTCATATATCCCATGAATGTGCTATAAATATGACATTATGGTGTGAATAGCTAAATGTGTGCTAGAAACTAAGCCACTCTTGGCCATTTCAAAAGATGAAGATTAGGCTTGTATGAAAGCCACTTTGAAACTAATGTACTAGGCTTATATGAAAGCCAAATTAGTAACTTCAGTACTTAAAAATCTAAACTTGTATGAAATTTTAACTTGAATGTGATACCAACTACCTGTAGATGGAGTAAGGCATGCAACTATTGAGAATGCCTGGAATAAATTGAACTTGGAAATAAAAGAAGATCAATGTGCCACAAAAATTGCCCCCAATCACTGATGTCTAGAACATGGATTTTAATTTGGAAGGTATGCCAACTACCCAATATAAATTGAAAGTGAGAACCATCATTCCATGCATGATAACCCCCTATATCTAAGAAAACTATGCTGAAACTATTGAATCTAAAGGATTTAGAAGTGCAAAAACTATCCTTAAACTAAAATTTCTTCCTGTTTCTAGAAACCTTGAGAGTTTTTCTATGAACATAGGAGTTCCAAACTATGGACACCCCTATTTTTGATACTACTATCCATTTTTGGAGCTAATATCCATTTCTGGCACTACTATCCATTTTTGGTGCAACTATCCATTTCTGGCACTATTATCCATTTATGGCACTACTGTCTATTTTTGGCATTGTTGTCCATTTTTTCTACTACTATCCGTTTTTGGTGTTATTTTCCATTATGAAAATTGACTACTAATTTGATATTGTTCTTATTTTTGTACTTTGATTTGACCAATTTGACCTCTAGATTTTGTATTGACTATTCAAAATGCTACTATTTTGATTGCTAGGAGGTTTTATCTCTATGACAAAGCCCTTATTTGATGCCCCTTCTTTTGAGGATAGGAATGATGAACCTACCATGACTACCCTTAGAATAAAAGGAGTTTTTCAAGTGTTTTAAGTTATATAAATACAAGATATAGCATTGAATATTTAACAAGATATTTCAAAATGTAGCAATATTTGAATTGATAGATTATTAGATCAATAGGGGTATGCCTAGGTAGACATAAAAATATAAGATCATGCACATGATACTAAATTGAACTGGTAATTTTAGATATTATTTTTTTAGTTTTTAGTTTGTTAGTAAGCATGGAAGGATAGAGTATGATGTCCATCATGGCATCCAAGAAGAAAGATAAATGCATGATTTGAATCATGGCATTGCACATAGTGAGGAGAAAACAAGCATACAAAGTGAAGAAAGAAACATACAAGGGTGGCCAAGGGGGCATGTAAACAAGGGACATGGACACATGTCACTCAAACTAGAAGATAAGCATACAAGGCATGTTCAAATGCCACATATACATTCAATTGAATAAGTAAAGTTGGCATGAGGGCCACAATCACATGAAAAAGTACAAACAAAGGACATTGGTAGATGTTCTAAGGCACACACATGAAAAAGAAGCAAATGACATTAGTAAATGTCCTAAGGTGCAAATAAGAACTAAAAATACAATCATACAAGCTATGATAAGCAAGTTGAGAAAGCATGTAAGAACTAGAAGACACAAACACATCTAACTAATCAGAGTAAATGTGAAAGTATGCATAACATTTATAGTAAAAAACTAGGTATATGTTAAGAGATACACAAGTGTTAGTTACTAGTGACATTTTGATATGGTATTCTGTGTCAACTATAAATTAATGTACATCATCATGATAACTCAGAGTGTATGGTGTAGGAATGACATAACCTAGATGGTGTACTCATGTAAAAGATGCCCCCAATGGGTGTGTATAACAATGTGTGTCTCGAATGTAGAAGTAGGAATACTCATGTAGAAGATGCCCCCAATGGGTGTGTATAACAATGTGTGTCTCAAATGTAGAAGTGGGAATCCCCATAAATGGGTAGAATGAAGAAATAAAGGAGCTAGATGTCACTGCACACACTCAAAGAAGATCAAGTGAAGCATGGTAATGTATAAAATCAACATACAATAGCATGAAATAGCAAATGTGAGTCCTAGCATGATAGTAGTAATGTAAACATGGATGATGCATACAATCAAAAAATGTTTTTGGTGTTTTTGTAATTTTTTGAATGTTTTTGTATTTTGAAGTGTTATATTATTTTTTTATTTTTGAAAATATTTTAACTATGTACAATCAATAAGAAGAGTTTATGTACAATCAATGCTGAAAATAAATGATACTAACCAATGAGTCTCAGATGAGACCCCCTATCATGGTGTCTTATATCAAATAATGGAATCATGTGTGATTATGAAGCATGATTAAATGGCTGAGAATATGACTTTTTATATTTGGATTCATCATCAGTATCTTGAAAATCATAATAACCTGTATTATTCCACTCATCATTATCATCTTAATTTTGAACCAATGGAATGCTAGTGTTTACTATTATTGTATCTATATCTTTTCCTTCGATAAATTATGTCTATGAATTATTTACCTTAGGATATTTAATAAATCCTAAACCGTAGTGATAGACATTATCATCTGCTAGAATAGGAGTAGTAATGCCTTAAGTATGCTTGCCCAACCCTTGCTTGACCTTGATAATCAAACTATTATAGATATCTTTGACCAAACCCATACTAATTTAAAATTTGAGTCTCATTTTGGAGAGGTATACTTGCATATTTTTCATGCTCGACCTATGCTTGTGGTATAGTTTGTTGCTCTGATTTTGCTTATTGATCCTTTTGTTGTTTTGAGTTATGCTTTGGTAACCACTTTTCTATTGTTTCAGAATTTGACCCTTTATGAATGTGTTCATGTATTGTTTTGGATTTCTTGACTGATTTACCTTGTATAAGATCCTCATTAACAATTATCTATTGTATATGCTTTTTCAATGCTAAACATGTATTTGTGTGATGCCCATGCATTCTATGATATGCACAATAATATCTAGATCTTCTCACTGGATGTAGAGGAGGTAGTTTGATCAAGGTAGATTTAATTGTTTCCCTTAGTATCTCACTTGAAATATTATTTGATCTTTGAATTCTTTCCAAATCACTAGTTTTATATTTACTTTGCTGTGATTTGTTGTTTTGATATGTAACATTGCTTGCAACCAATTGACTAGGTGAAGGTGCATATACATGATTGACACTAGGGTGTCTTGAAGCTTCTATATTGTAATATGATTTTCTAATGTTGTGATATTTTCATGTAATAGTTGATTCTACATTTTTAAATTTTAAATAATCTTTCTCATAATGGTGATTTGATCATTTAGAGTCTCCCGAGTGCAAACCTTAGTTGCTTCCAATTGAACATGTAAGCACATATGTTGAAGAGATTTTCAAAAAGTTGTAGGCTAAATGTATGAATTAGGAATAATAGTAGAGGCTACCTCACATTTTTGAGGGGTGATATCATGGACCTAGTTAGAGGTAAAGTAGTTATCAGCATCTTGAGGGAGAGGAGGAGAAGGGATTTCTTTCATCTGCATAAGATATGACATTTAAACAAGAGTAGCCAAAGAGGCATATACATCTAGGTAGAAACTATGCATATATGCTAAAATACATGTAAGTGGATTTATAAATTATATATAAATATGATTTTAAATAAAATTCTATATGAAACATATCAAACAAGGGATAGAAAGCATGAATTTTTGCATGTATGCATAAGAAACTGTGACATGTGCTATGACATTTCTAATGTGTTTAGCATGATAAACTTGTATATTTTTCCCTATAAGAGATAGAGATAAAATGGTAGAGAGCATGGATTTGTGAAATAATTCATAAATATATTTGACATGTATTATAACATTTGTAATTTGTTTAGAATGATAATCTTGAAATTTTTTCCATATGAGAGATAGAGAATATGCAAAAGAAATATTGAAATCTTGTGCAAATTTAGAAATGAATTTTATAATATCATCCCTTATTATGAAACATAAGCATGAAATGAAAAGGATGAAGCTTTATACTAACATATGATAGACTTCATCATTCATGTACATAATAGGGCCCATTATGGTTTCCTTGTTATTTGCAAGAAATGTAAGAAAAGTTTGTAAATAAATGAGCATCATTTTTGAAATTTGACTATGGATGTAAGGTGATACCTCAAGAAGCCAAATAGGAGATATTATATGCAAATAGGTATTTTTCATAAATATTTGTGCAAAATACTATGAATTTTTGTAATTTATATTGAATTTTTTATGTAAGTATACAAGATAAAATTTAGAAATTTATGGGAAAGAGCTTCATTTAATAAGACCTAGTAGATGCAATTAGGGTTTGAAAAGAATTTTTTTCAAAATTATTATAATAATTTTAAGAATTTGTCATGAATTTTTAGAATTTAGCTTGAAAAATTTAGGAAAAATATAAAAATATTTTTAAAATTAGCAATATATTTTTCTTAGTAGTTTGAAAGTGTTTGTATGCAAATAGGACCTAGTATGTGCAAACTAGGGTTTGAGTGAATTTATTAAAAATATTTCAATTAATTTGTAGTTTTTTTATTTTTAAATTTATGAAAAAATCAATAAAATATTTCAAAAAATCAAAAAATAATTGACCCTAGGGTTTATAGGGTTTTTGTGCAAAAATTTGAAATAAGTCAGGTTCACCAAATGTTTTATTATTTTTGGAAATTAGGTGTTTAATTCCTAAACAAATGAAAGGTATGAGTAAATTTAGATCATTAATTAATGTGTCTCAATTATCCTACTAATTTTTGTAAATATCTATGTATTTTACCCCATTTAAAAATAGTAAGAAGTGTGAAGAAATCAAACTTAGCTTATTCTGGGCTGAAACAGATGATGCAAGATCTAGAAATTGTTATGCAAGGATGGCAAACTATCATAAACAAGACCCAAAACTTTGTTACTAGATTGGATAGGAGTGAAAAACTTAGGACACCTTACTACTTGGTTTTGTATTCCACTTTCCATCACTATTGTCCACTTCTAGTGTTGTTGTCCACTTTTGGCATTATTGTCCTAGTGGTCTAGTTTTTTTGGGTTCTATTTGGCAAGTCTATGACACCCTGGTAGTGAAATATTGAAGCTTGGATCTATGTATAGATTTTTGTGTGTCTAATTAAATATTTTAAACCCTTAGGAGATCCTAGTACTTGAACTTGAATAGCAAACTCGAGAAAGAGAGAAGGGGTTAGTGTGTAAAGGATATGTTGGATGCACTTCACACCCCGTGTGTGGGCATGATGCCTACATACCAATAATTTGAAGAGGGATCAATCTAATGTAGTTATTACATTTGAACTGCTTGGTTCAATCTTTTTATTTATTCAACTAGATGTAAAACTATAATGTACTTTGGATGACTAGGGACTAGTATGAGTTCTTGAATAGGCTTGAATTGGTTTTGGAAGGTTGTATGTAAAGAATAGGGAAGAGTGTTTGAGTGTACTTGATTGTATTCTTGATTTTTTTTATGAATGAGTTTCAACCCTTCTAAATTGACATTGAATGGCCTTTTATATGGAAATTGATGATCGTGGGTTAGATGAGCTTGTATTAGGCTGACAGGGGAAAAGATAAGGAATAGGGAAAATCTGACCATTTAAGGCTAAAGTGAACTTGGATAATAGCATCAAAAATAGGACACCCCTAAATTTTGGTTCTCCTATCTAAATTAGGTGTTATTATCCTAGGAGGATGAGACTTTGTAATGAAACTACTTCAACAATAAAGTAGAATAGCAGAAATAGATCCAAATATGACTAAAATATATCAAAATATATGATAATAGACAAGCCATTTTGAGGGGGCAACCTCCACAAGCTTCAATAAGAGCAAAATTCACAATATGATGATAAATAATTACCCACTACCTCCTATATATAGTCTATTTAGGCCATGGTTACTCCATAGGCTGACCTACTAACCAAATGAATGCATAGAGAAATGTGATATAGCATCAAAAAGGGATAATTAAGCCACAAGTTAGCTATTCCTATCCTAATACATGTGATAGGTTAGGGGCATAGCATGCCCTTCCCCTTCAAACCAACATTGTCCTCAACATTGAACAACTCTGGATGTTGTTGTAAAAAATCTTCACCTTCCCAAGATGCATCTTCACTGCTCAAGTTTTTCCACTTGATCAGATGTTCCCTAATCTCTCTGGTTCTCAACCTCTTAGTACATGTTTGGAGGATCTTCTCTAGTTTCAAAATGACTCATCCTTCTTAATCTAGTTCTGGGAGCTCTGTCTGGGCTGAAATTTTCTATCCAATGACCTTCAAATAGGAAACATGAAATACTAGGTGTATGTGAGATGAATGAGGTAACTCGAGCTTGTGAGCCACACTTCTAATTTTCTGCAAAACCTAATAAGGGCCACAATATTTAGGAGCAAGTTTGTTGTCATTTTTCTATTGCTTCAAGGACATCTACTTGTAAGGCTAAAAATGTACAAATACCCAGTCACCCACCTCAAAATTTCACTCACTACGGTGTTGATCTACTTGTTGATTCATCATGTTTTGTGCCAAGGCCAAATTCTCTCTCGAACTAGCTAAAACCTCTTGTTGATGTTGAATGTGCTCCTTCACATCTCAAACCTTGGTTTGTACCTTTATTGAAGAAGTAATGGAAGGTGGATGGTAATCGTATAGTGCTAGAAATGGAGACATTTTAGAAGAGGTATGGAAAGATGTGTTATACCACCATTCTACAAGTGGTATCCATTTAACCCAATGTTCCTATTTATCTAAAACAAAACAATGGAGATGTCCCTCTAAACATTTGTTAACCACTTCTATTTGTCCATTAGATTGGGGATGGTAAGATGATCTATGAGCTAGCTAAGTACCCAAAAAGGAAAATAGTTTAGTCCAGAAATTACTAGTGAAAATAGGATCACGATCACTTACAATTATTTTTTGGGTTCCATGTAATTTTAGAATTGCCTCCAGAAAAATAGTTGCTATTGTACTTGCTAAAAATGGGTGTGAGAGAGCACAAAAATGGTCATATTTTGTAATCCTATCCAAAATGACCAAGATAACATTCTTAACTTCAGAACAAGGCAAACCTATGATGAAATCCATGGAAACCTCCTCCCACTTTTGACTAGGAATTCTTAATGGTTGTAACAAACCCGAGGTATTAACTGTCTCACATTTATTTTGTTGGCATATCAAGCATTCTACCACAAAATTTTGTACATATCCCTTGAGTCCTCCCAAAATAATTATTTCTTAATTATGATATAAGTTTTCAAGAACCCTGAGTGTCCCCCAATTGGAGATGCATGTAACCCTGCAAGAATCTTATGCTTAAGCTTTGAATATTTGCACAAGTATAACCTACCCTTATACCATAAGACATTACCTTTCCATTCAAATTTTTCAAAGGCTAAAGTACCTTACTAGAGATTCTGAATCAAAACCTATGTATCCTTGTCTTGCTCCCATTCTAACATGGCTTCATCCACCCAATCTGCTTACAACATGGACATTGCACAAAGTAATACTACTATGGATGTATCCTATCTAGATAGTGCATCTGCTACTAAATTATCTTTACCCTTCTTGTAGATGATTTCAAAATCATAACCCAAAATTTTGGTTACCCACTTTTGTTGTTCCTCAGATGATAATCTTTGTTCCAAAAATTATTTGAGACTATCATGATGTGTTTTCACCTTAAAGTGTCTACCCATCACATAGGGCCTACATTATTTAATTGCATGAAGAATATCCATTATTTCTTTCCCATAAATATTTTTTTGTATATTCTTACCTTTGAATTGATGACTCTCAAATGCAATGGGTCTTCCTTCTTGCATTAGTACTACTCCCAACCTGGATCTAGAAGCATCACATTTAATAGTGAATCTCTTTGAGAATTCTGGATTGGTGCACATAGCTACTTTTAGTTTCTCAAATGCTTTGGTGGTGGCATTATTCCAAAGGAAGGCATCCTTCTTTATCAATGCAGTGAGTGGAGCCACTATGCTGCCATAACCTTTCACAAATCTTTGGTAGTACCATGTTAGTCCTAGGAACCCTCAGAGGTTTTTGAGAGTTTTTGGCATGGGCCATTCCATCATAGCTTTGATCTTCTAGGGATCAACTTTGACACCTTCATGGGAAACAATGTGACCTATGTACTCTACCTCCTGTACTCCAAAATCACATTTGCATGGCTTCACATAAAGTTGATGCTTCTCCAAAACTATCAACACTTGTTTCACATGTTGCAGATGTGCTTCCCATGTCTAATTATAAATCAATATGTCATCAAAGAAAACTAGCACAAACTTCTATAAAAAAAGGCCTAAAAATAGTGTTCATCAAGCTCTCAAAAGTAGATGGTGCTTTTGTAAGACCAAAGTGCATTACCAAAATCTCATAATGGCCCTCATGCATTTTAAAAGAAGTTTTATGAATATCTTCATCGTTGATTCTAATTTGATGGTACCCTGAGCGAAGATCCAATTTTGTGAAATAATTAGCACCATGCAACTCATCAAGTAAATCATCAATTACTATAATAGGATACTTATCTTTGTTGGTGTACTTGTTGAGTTCCCTATAATCTGGGCACATCCTCCATGTGTCATCCTTCTTCCACACCATGACCACTAGTGATGAATATGCACTTTGGTTGTGCTTGATGATCCCTACTTCCAACATCTCATGGACCATCTTTTTGATTTCACTCTTCTATGCATATGGATATCTATATGGTCTGATATTTGGTGGTTGACTCCCTGGAAGTAGTTTAATGGCATGATCATGTTCTCTTTTTGGTGGTAGTCCTTTTGTCATGGCCTCAAAAATAGATGGGTGGTCATCAAGAATCATCTGTAGATCAGGATGTGTAGATGCATGTGTGGGTTGAAATTCTATGGAACATAATCATGCAATAATTCTCTTTACCCCTTTTTTTAGCATCTTGGTCATATGATGTGAAATAATCAATTATGGAGATTTTGCCTATAATCCATGTAGTTCAATTTTCCTACCTTCAAATTGAAAGCACATGAATAGTTCTTAGAAATTAATCTCAATGGTACCTAAGGTTATGAGCCATTGGACTCCCAAAACAATGTCTATGCTACCCATGGGAATAGAAAACATAGGAGAATCAAGATTTCACTCACCCATAGCAAGCTTAATACTATGGCATTTGCCTGAATAATTAATTATGCCACCATCTACAATCATGACCTAAAATTTTGGTGCTAGGTAGATGAAACAGTTCAATCAAGTGGCCAACTTATGGTTGATGAAGTTATGTGTGCTCCCCAAATCAATCAACACTGTCACCTTCTATTTATTAAGGAAACCCACCACCTTAAGATTTTGTGGAGTGCTAATACCTACAAGTGCATGATAAGAGATTATAGGTTGGGAATCTACAGGTACCTCCTCTATCTGTTCCTCATCATCATTAGAGGCATCATCTTCATTAGATCCCTCAATGTAGAATAACTTCTTCTCAACACATCTATGTCCTTTGCTCCACTTGATATCACAATCAAAACATAATCCTTCTTCACACTTCTCTTCAATTTGTTGAGGGGTCAATCTGGTAGGTGGAGGAAATGTTGGCATCGATATGATATAATATTTGAAGTGAGTGAATGGTTGATTTTTGTTGGAAATGAATTTTTCCTTAGCTCTATGTGCCATGATAATAGAATTATAAATCTTAAGTAGATTAAGCATGCATACCTCATGTTGAATATGGTCTTTGAGTCCACCCAAAAATAGGTCATTTAAGTTCTCCTCAGAAATTATCTCCACATGTAAGGATAGGTTCTAAAAATGATAAATATAATCCTTGATAGAGCCATTCTGTCACAATTTTTCCAGTTGGATAAAGTAATT
Source organism: Torreya grandis (assembly GCA_037957365.1). Lineage (NCBI taxonomy): Eukaryota > Viridiplantae > Streptophyta > Pinopsida > Cupressales > Taxaceae > Torreya > Torreya grandis. Next base: position 6,382,792 of record JARHVA010000129.1, read on the forward strand.
CTCTACCACACTATTGCCATAGTGTAATTGCATCTTTTCTATAAAAACTGACTAGGTGACACTGAGAGTCATCTTTTTCTTTTGAGCACATAAACATCGATAAAAAATGAACTAATTAGGTTCAAGATACAAGGATGACATGGTAACCTTTTTTCCACTTGGGATCTAATGTAGATCAAAAAAATTATCCATTTGGTTAATCCAATTGAGTGGATCTTTTCCATCAAATTTACACATATTCACCTTTGGTAACAGGTTCCTATGTGGCAATGTAGTTGGATTTGAGTTGACTGGTTAGGAAACCACACTGGTGGAGTTGTGAAATAGTGATAGCTAGATTATTTGATTGATTATTTTTCAAATACATCATGATATATACCAAAATATCTTTTATGAATTTCATATTAGATTGTATGCCTTGCACACCATAGTCAAGCTAGCTCACTTTGTGATCTATGTCAAAGAACCCTAGTACAAAGGATATAGTACATCCCCCTTTTGAATCCATCTCTTCCTTGTTAGGATTTTTACCTAGAGTTTCAGCACCCTTTCCTCAGCCCCAAGTTTGTGGACTTGCCATAAAAGGGCTTTATAATGTCGACCCTAATTGGCACTTTTGACCCAACTTTGACTAAGAAATTTTGGACTTACATCTACCTTAAATCAAAAAATACAAAGAACATACCCTAGCCAAATTTTTATAATCTTTTTAAAAATGTAAATAACTCATAAAATTCTTTGAATTGTGCACTATAGAGCAATTTTATGAAAAACCCTAAAATGGTGATAACTTTTGTAAAACAGATCCAAATGAGCTGAAATTTTAATGGAAGCTTAATTTAATGATTTCTCACCTATAGTAAAAAAATTGTATATAAATTTGTAACATTTTATTATATATAGCCAAATTTAAAAAATTAGGGTTTCACCCACAAGATTGCCCAAATCATAGCTCTAATACCACTTGTAATGAAATTACTTCAATAATAAAGTAGAATAGCAAAAATAGATCCAAATATGACTAAAATATATTACAATATATGATAGTATACAAGCCACTTCGAGGGGGTAACCTCCACAAGTTTCAATAAGAGCAGAATTCAAAATATGATGATAAAAAATTACCCACTACCTCCTATATATAGTTTATCTAGGCCATGGTTACTCCATAGGCTGACCTACTAACCAAATGAATGCATAGATAAATGTGATATAGCATCAAAGAGGGATAATTAATCCATAATTCAGCTATTCATATCCTAATACATGTAATAGGTTAGGGGTGTAGCAGACTTGGGGGATTGATTTGAGTCTAAGAGGGTTGCCAAGGTCTCAAAAATCTAAGTCTAGAAAGCCACGGGTGACTAGGAATTAATAAAAGTCTATTCGAGAAGGGTTGAGTGAGAAAGAAAGAGTGGCTATAGGTTGGGTGCTATTATCCATGCCTAAGCCATCCAAATTCATATTTTATATGATTATAAGAGGCCAGTAGCATGTTAGTCTAAGTAAGAAAAATCAAATAAAAACACACTAACACTTATACTCCAAGCCTAAAACTTAGGGATAGCATAGTAATAAAATATTAATGAAAGCACAACTAACATGTAAAAGACACAAAATCCCTTACCTTCTTTGAGATCCTCAAATGCTTTTTTGAGTGGCTTTCTTAGCTTGTGTATCAAAGAGTCTTTGGCAAATGAAGATTTTAGGTTCCTTCTCTCCTTAGCACCATTATGGCTTTGATGTGGCTTATGTTTGCTTGGCTCAAGATTTTGGCATTATAACACTATTGATATTAATCTCATGCAGTAAATCCTACATAATAACTCTATAATATCCAAGCTTAGAAATGAAGAGGTATGTCCTTGTATTTATAATCTAAGGATTTAACTCTCATCCAAGGTGATTTATGGTTGAGTTAAGGCTTAGAATGGGTTCAAACCTAACCCAGGTGAGGCAAATATAATCCTAGAATATTTAATAGTTATCAAGTAATCATGATTTGTAGTTACTAGACATGGGTCTCTAAAATAGTTATTTTAGGATATTTTTAAAGAGCTTCACAACTCATAGAAGCAATGATGAGAGGCTAGGATATTTTGAATTTTTGAATTTCATTTTTTAGATTTTCATTATTTACACGTGGATAATTCAACTAGGCATTTGATTTGGTTTAGCTTGTTAATTAATTTTGATTAGCTTTTTAACATTTCCAAGATTTGATATTTGTCTGTGTGCCCCACTTAATAGGTCCATAGGCCAAATTAATTGTTTTGATGTCGTAAGATGATGAGGGATGAATCCATGAGAGGTTATTGTTAAATATGATAGGATACCCTAATTAGGGATGACTCAATGTGATTACAAGCTTTAATGAATGATACATAAGTAAATTTAGGATGTTTAGTGTTTTCTAAACTTAATTTGTAATGGTTGATAGGAATTGGTTTGAAGTCCAGTTGAAATCCATTTGTGGCCAATTTTAGGTGTCTACAATTTTCCCCTATTTGGTAAAGCATTTCAAGCTATAGGCATAGTAACATCTTCTCAAATAATTAAAAGGTCATGTATGCATATGACTTTAATGGAAATGGTTGAACTATAGGTGCCCCTTCGAGGGAGTTATCAGTAAAAAGGGTTGATGATTAGTTCCTTGAAAGGAGGAGATGAAAAGACCAAAATAATGAAATGATGGGGTGGAAAAGATTGATTTGCCTATAGGTGGTTATAATTAGTGGTATATGGAGTTGCCCCAATTAGGCAGACAAATAGGGTGATTTGGCCATATGTAGTTATAATCATCAGCATAGGTCAAATAAATAAGGTAATGATTTTGTCAAAAGTAGTTATAATCATTGAAAAAGGTTTAGGGTAACAAGAAACTGATTTTCCCAAAAGTGGTTATGATCAATAAAAGGGAAAGAAATGATTTGCTCATAAGCAATTAGAATCATTAGTAAGATAAAAACATACCCTAGTTGGGTGGATAGAGATAATGGTTTGCCCAAAGGTGTTTATAAGCATTTTCACAATGAAAATGTTCCCCAGTTGGGAGGATTAAAGATAAGATTTCCCCAAAAGTAGTTATAATCATCAACCTTCAAATGGATGGAAACATAATGATTTGCCCATAGGTGATTATAATCATTGGTAATGTAAATGGTATGGTATAAAATGATTCCCCTAGAGGTAGTTATAAGCATTGTACCCTAAAAGTGTCAAATATGATAATGGGGCTTATAAGATGAATCTATAGTCATAGAGTAAGAGTAACCTAATACATAGGAGAAATATGAATTTAGGTAACCTGCTAGTAGGGGGATGCATGTTTGAACTAATAAGGAGAAAAATATTTCATGATTCAATTAGTATATATGGGATATGATTTGTATTAGATTGAAAATTTATAGGTGTCAAGGGGATACCATGGATGCATTATTGTGTAAACTTCTTGAGCTGATGTCTGTTATAGCACATGATGGTAGGCATCATGATATAACACCATGATAACTTAGCCAAAATATGCATAAGTACTAACACATGATCCAATAAATAATCAAAAATAATGCACCAATGATAAAAACCATGATAATGCTAACATATAGATATGAATGGATTCAAGAAAAATGCACAAGGAATCACCTAATGAATACACATAGACTGAATCAAGGCACAATAAGAAATCAAATAGATAGGCAAATATACAAAACAAAAACACTTGGAAATAAAAATTGAACAAAACAAATAAAACAAATAAAAACAATGGTTAAACACATTATTAGTACAAACAAAATGATGAATATTTCCTCTAGATTATAGGAGACAACAAAATAAAAAAAATAAAATGGGGGAATAGAAGAAAAGGAAGGGGATGGCCAAGTTGTCTCTAGATACACTAGGCAAGTGGACATTGCCTACATAGTTTCATAGATGTAAGATCTAACATAAAATTCAGGCCAAATATAGTTCTCCCAAGAATTAGGATAGAAGAATATGATGAGAAATAAAAGCATGATTGATGTTATATAAGAATAGGGGAATGGTCTCGTAAAATGGTGAGAGCATGAGATGTGAGGTCAATAAAGATGGGTAAACTAAAGGTAAGTATTTTATTATGAAATAGTGAGGGATCCATAAATCCTTAAGGCAAAGAAGTGGTTGATGGGCATTGTTTTTGGATGTTCTATATTGATTTTTAAAAAAATAGAATTTTCAAATCATCTTAACTGGAAAGAGAATGACAAGATACTAAATGGTCCAAGCTCACAAAATGGCGAGAGTGTTCAAACTTATAAATTGCTCACAAAATGATGAGAGTGTGTCAAAGGGGTGACTGAGCTTACCTCAATGAGAATCAAGAGTTGCCTACATAGTCCCAAGATGGGACCTTAAGTCATTATAGTTCTACCTTACAGTAGATGAATCTGACTAGGTAGCAGCCAATTCAAACAAAATAGACAAAGTTGGTAAATAGCATAGTATGACATAGGCATAGCAAGGTGGTACTTCAAATCATGATAAATAATTGTTGTTCCCAATTTGCCTATAAGAAATTATAATTAAGAAACAATAGCATAGATCAATGATACTAATTTTCCCAAAGGTGATTATAATTAGTAACACAATAATGAGACACTAATTTTCCCAAAGGTGATTATAATCAGGCCCACTTGGTATAAAATGAACAAGAAATGAAGGATGAAACTATCAAACTAGGGTTATACTACTCCAAAATTTGGCCTCTATCTATAATAGTGAGTCAAATATTGAAACTTAATCTGAATCTTCATGCTAAAAATGGTTGTGGAGCCAATGGAATGGAACCAAGATCAAAGGGACTATGTAGGAAGGGTAAAAATAACTCGGTCGATAGGAAAGGCATGAAATAATGGTATTGAACAAGAAGAATGTTGATATTATGGTATAATGGAAATGGGCCTCATAGATAATACAATAGGTCCTTCAAACAAAGTAATGCTTGAGGGGTATAATGTGCATCATCTCATTAAGTTCATCCCCATCTAGTGTATCAATATTTTATGCTCCAATGCCATAGTTTACAATAATGATGAATGGTCTTATCTAGTTGGGTTTGAACTTGCCCTTGTTTTTCTTCTTAACCATGGAATTTTGTTGTTTTTCTTTAAGAACAAGATCACCAAGCTCAAATTATCTATGTATGACCCACTAATTATAGTGGAAATGGAGTCAGTTGTGATATGCTTGAAGGTTATTGACTGTGGCCATGTGTTTCTCATCAAGTAACTCTAACTCTTGCAGGTGAGTTACTCAATACTCTTCATCATCTAAGACATTCTTCAAAGAGATGCACAAGGTAATTCAACCTCAATGAGAAGAATGACCTCAGTTACATAAACAAGAGAATATGGATTGGCTCTTATTAGGGTACAGTAATTAGTATTGTATGCCTAGAGGGTGTAGAATATTTGGAGATGCCAATCGTAGCTAGCATCATTGACAATTTTTTTATGTTTAAAATGATTTTGTTGGATGCTTTTGCCTGGATGTTACCTTGTGGGTAGTATGTTGTATAAAAATGTTGAGTAATTTTGTACTTGACACAGTGATTTGACATCCTTGTTCTTGAATGATCCACCATTATCAGATATAATTTTGGATGGGATACCATAATAGTAGATGAGATGGTTGAATATGAATTTGGAAATTTTATTTTTAGTCACGTAAGTGAGGGGTATAGCTTCAAACCACTTAGTGAAATATTTATTAGTGGTAAGGATGTATTTATAGACATCAGATGAGGTAGTGTTTATCTTCCTAATGAGATAGAGGCCCCATGTAGTAAATAGCCATGGTGTAAGCATTGGTTTTAGAGTCTTGATTGGGGCATGAATTAGATTGGCATGCCTCTGACATTTGTTACACTTTTTAACATATGCACTTAAATCTACATCTATTTTTGGCCAAAAATACCCAGTACATAAGATCTTTTTGGCTAGGATGACCCCACTTGCATGGGCTCCACATACTCTTTCATGAAATTCATGTAATGCTAATGTTGATTCGATCAAATTTAAATAATAAAGTAGATTTCTATCAAAGTTGTGGCAGTATAGGGTTGGTTTGAGTAAGGTATAATGTGTATCATGGTGGACAAAGGCCTTGGATTATTTGTGGAAGAGGTCAGGTGGCATAATGTGGTCATTAAAATAGGTATAAAGGTATGAATACCATATAGAGATGGGACCAATAATATCACAGATCATTATGATCATTGAAGGTTCATGAGTTTGTGCTAGAATATTTTTAGTGAGGAATTGATATTCTTTTGCATATTTTTATGATTAATGAAATAGCCAATGATGTCCATGGCATCTATTTTTATATTATTGGCCCTTGGTATATGTTTAAAGTATACATTAGCAATCTATAGTTTGAGAGTGTTGAGCATGGCCTTGTATGGCACCAAGTTATCATCCTTGGTCTAAAAATGGTCTATAACTTGACTGATGATTAACTAAGAATCACCATAAAATTTGAGATGTGGAATGTTCCATTTTAATACCTAGAAAATCCCTATACTGAGTGATTCATATTCAACCATGTTTCTAGTACAGGGAAAGATGATTTTAAATGATTTAGGGATAAGATCCCCTATGGTGTTATGAACAAAAGGCCTACCCCTAATCCATGTGTTACAAATGATCCATCAAAATATAGCTTCTAATGTTATTCCTCAAGAGGTGTTTCAATTATGATCATAATAGACTCATTTGGGAATTGGAATGTTATAGGTTTTATATATATAAGGGGAGCTTCATCAATTTGATCTATAAGTACTCATCCCTTGAAATATTTCTAGTTGACATATTCTATCTCAAACATGTTGATAAGCATGATCCATTTGGCAATGTAGCCTTGTAAATCTATTTTATATAGTAGATACTTGAGCAGATCTAATTTTGAAATGACCATGGTCTTGTTGTTTAACATATAATGTCACAGTTTTTGAGCTATAAAGACCATAGCTAAATAGGATTTTTCAATGGGCATATAATTGTGTTCATATGCGACCATTATATGGCTTAAATATCACATGGCATGTACTTTTCCATTATCATCATGATAAGCTAAGAGTGCCCATAGGGCCTTATTTGTGGTAGATAGATATAGTAAGAATGACTTTCCTAGCATAAGAGGCAATAAAATAGGTGGGTTTACAAGATAGTACTTTAAACACTGAAAAGCTTTCTAGCATTAATCATCCTAATTAAATGTTACACCCTTCTTCAGTAGGTGTGAAAATAGGTGGCATTTATCAACCAACTAATAAATGAGGCATCTAATAGACTGCATTTTTTCCTACAAACTATGGATTGGCTTCAAATTAGTTGATGGTGACATCTCTATAATGGCTTGTAATTTGGTTGGATTGCCTTCAATGCCTCTACAAGACATAATGAATCATATAAATTTGCCTAACATAACTCCAAAAACACACTTCTTAATATTGAGCCTAACTTTGTATTCGTGTAGTCTCTCAAATATCTATCATAGTGTTATGGGATGATCATCCTACTTTTATATTTTTCTAGTATGTCATCGATGTAGTCTTAAATAATGTCATGCATTATATCATGAAATATGATGGTCAAGGCTCTCTAGTATATAGCCCCAGCATTTTTAAGACCAAATGGCATAATTTGATAACAAAAACTTCCTCATGGAGTGGTGAACATTATTTTATGTTAGTCTTTTGGTGTAATTTGGATCTGGTTGTATCCTAATAATTTGTCCATCAGTGAAAGTATGTTGTACCTAGCTATGGATTCAATAATCATATCAAATTTTGGCAAAGGAAATTTATCCTTTGGATAATCCTTATTTATGTCTCTAAAATCATTGCATATCTTGATTCCTTCTATATTTTTATTGACTAGAAAAACATTTGAGATCCACTCTAAGTATTCAATCGTTTGAACACATCTCATTTCCTAGAGTTTTTCCAACTCATTCTTTACTAATAAAGCAATGCAAAGATGCATCTTGCACAATTTTTGTTTTATAAGTTTAGCATTAGGATGTACAACAAGATGGTGTACAACCAAGGTGGGGTCCAAACCTAGCATGTCAAAATAGGCCAAAGAAAATATATCAACAAATTCCCTTGAAAGGGTTGTAAAGACTTCATGTTCCTTCTCAGTGAGAGACGTACCTAATTTGATCCATTTTGAGTCATCTAGAGTCCTGATGTTGACTTCTATAGTATCCTACACAAGAAGAGTTCAACCATATTTCAAAATGGTTTTAAAATATTTAAATTGGACTAAAAAAATAGAGTCGCCTATTTGGATTGGCTCTTCAAGTTCCCCTAGGTATGATGAATCAAAATTTTCTAATGGTAAATATGGTCATGCGACAAACAATGTTGGAAAGTCTTGGATGATTCTGTCAAAAGCTTATTGTTATTTAGAATTAAACTCAGACCCATAGGCAAGTTCATCATTGGTGGCCTCCTAAGTTGTGTGAGGAAGGTTGAACACCCTCGTATAATGGTACTTGAGATAGGTTTTCACCACTAGACTAGCCTTTTTCCTTACTTTTACCCTGATCCAAAAGTGCCTCAAAGAGGTTTTCACTTTGGGACATTAATATTTTATTCAAATATATATGGATAAGGGTGTTTACCCATTATCAAAAATAGGTTGTAGGATCTATTTGGATTGATAACCCTTGTTTATGGTCTCCCAATGGAACATTGTCTCGCAGGCCTAGAAAATTGCAAAAGGCCTCATCATTTTCAAACTCATCATAGGCACTATGGATTCTTATTAGTTCCAGTTTATAAGTTGAGGGTGATAAAAAGGAAGTGGATTATTGTGAATACTGGTCTAAGGGTACAAATGGCATGAGTATCAAATAAATCGGTATTGGTCAGGCCTTTGTAAGGGTTATGATTAGACTCTACTTCACTATCAACATTATCATCACTATTAATTGGTATTGGAACATGAATAATATATGTGGGGTCACCCCCAAGAAATTTTAATCCAAGACCATAGGTTCCTTTATACCAAGTGGCATAAATTAGCTCAAGTGGTCCTTGTTGATTTGGTTTAAAGCCTCCTCCTTAATAGGCATGCTTCTCCATGATCCTATTAGGAATAGGGTACTTGGAATTTTTATAACAGTTAGCCATTTTGTCATTGTATAACCATGATCCATCATCTTTAAGAGGGTCATGTTCTGGGCCAGTGGTTGGTATGAAAATGATAGGTGTTGGACTATGCATTTTTCCTTTTCTCCTTCATTTCCATTCCATGTAAAGTGGTTTGGATTTAGGTCTTATATAGGACTTGGGGTTCTATGGAATCCTGGAAATGTGGAATGTATCATGGGTCAAATATTCTCTTGGGCCATTAGTTATGATTGTAAAATGGTTTGACATTTTAGGAGGTGACATGTGGGAAGATAAATAAAGGGTATATGGGTCAATGTAATTGGCCTCTGGTAAATCAATAAGAATTTATTTTCTTTTATCCTTCTTGAGAATTGAATTCAAGCCAAAATAATATTTATAGCTTTCATACTTAGCCTTTAAATGTTTACAATGTTCATAGGGTTTCAAATCTTTATGAATAGTGACCTCCATGCCTGAATGGGAGAATTTGAGACACTAGTGCAATGTATAAGGTATTACATGAATCTCATGTATCCAAGGTTGCCTGAAATAAAATTGTATGAAAAATCAAGATCTAACACATGGCATAGTGTATCATGGGTCAAGGACCCAATGATAATGGGCAAGATGATAGTGCCTTGTGATTCTTGATCTTCATTATCATAGGTCTTGATTGTGATATTTTTTGGCTAGATATTAGCTATTATGTATCAGAGATGTTTGATGAACTTTAGAGACAAGATATTTAGGCATAATTCATTATTTATAAGGACACACTTCACTTTGTGCCATATAATGACAAATTCATTGTATAATGGATTGTTATGTAGAGGGACAAGGGATGACATATCACTTTGGTCGAAGGATAATTGATGGCCTTGGGCCAGATGTCCAACCAAAGCTTGGAATTTATTTGGGCATATGTTGTTTGGAACTTCTGATTTGCCAAGGAACTTTGTCAAGATGTTCTTGTGAATGGTAGATGTACACAACAAATCTAAAATGGAAATTTATGAGGGTATATTCTACAATTATTCCACAATATCAAACATCTTATCTTGCACAATAACATATGACTTGTTTTTAGCTATAATGGTGGGTTGGATGGGTGAAATGGAAAATGGTTATAGGCCTAGGATGGTAATCTTTGACCATCAAGTTATGATTGAATAACTGGGATTAGATGCAAGACCATTATTACTAGTAAATGATGGTGGAGGGGGATCTAATAGGATAAGTCTCAAATGTTGGTGTACTTGTGTGTGGTCATGGGTTAATGATGAGTTATCAGTATAGGGTCCAAAGGCAGTAATCCTTGCTTCTTGGTATGATTGTATAAATTCCTAGGTTAAGGAAGGATCACAAGCATATTTGGTTGGTTAGAATTAATTAGCAATGATCTTGTTTGATTAGAATTTAGTCTTGGATTGATTGAGATGGTGGAAATGTGAACTTATACAATATGGCCTACAACCTTGTTGTAGTCATATGCAACTACATGGTAGGTTTGTTGGTTGTTGACATCATTTTGGACTTGGTTCTATCCATTTGGTTGACGTTGGTTTTATTGCTACTAGTACTATTGGTTCTATCTTGGTTTTTACTAGTGTTGTTGCTATTTTTATAGCCTTTATTATTGTTGTTGGTTATTATATTATGGAAAGGGGTTTTGATATATATTGAGATTATGATTGGATGTAGAAGCTCTATTATCTAATGTTATCTCCCCATTTTCCAACATATTTTGAATAAGTTTTTTAACCTGCACACAGTGGTGTAAATTATGTCCATTAACCCGATGATATTCACAAAATTAATTTTGCCTAAACCAATCCAAATAAGTAATTCCCTCAGGATAGTGCTTTAGAATAGGCCAACTAATCAGATTGGGAGTGGATAGTTTGCAAAACATGGCTTTAATAGGCTCTCTAAGGTCACTAAAAACTCATTGAGTAGGCCCATTTTTACTTAGAGGAGGGGTTTGTAAAGGTAAAAGTTTATTCATTTTTTATGTTGGTCTAGATTACTATGAAGGTTGTGTTTACTAAAGAGGTTGATGTTTAAGAGTGATTTACATGTGTGGCATAGGTTGAGCAGATGGTGTTTGCACCTTTTGGAAATGTTGTAACTCAATTATTCCATTCCCAACAACATTATTGTTGTGATTGATTGGATTGTATTTTTCATAATTATTATCTTGGGATAGTTATAATGCTTGCACTTAGACTTGGTTATGGTTTTAATTTTGGTCATTTCCTTGGTTTTGGTTATGTTTTTGATTAGGTGAGGTAAGCTTGATAATCATTTTATTAATAAGGGCCTTTTTGATGAGCAAACCTTTATCAATTATTACCTTGAAGGTGTGTACACTTGTAGCTTCAGATGGTAAGGGATCTCATTGTGAAAATTTTGAGTAAACATAGTGGCTAAGTGCCTATCTAGTAAACTATGGGTAAATCAAATGGCAAGTGCTTTCCATCACTATAGATAACTTTCAAATATTTCACCAGCCTTCTATTTGGCTTGCATCAAATATACCAATGAAATATCATGCTCTAGATTATAAGACAAATATTGTACAGACTTGTCTAAAAGATCATCAAAATTAGATATTGCATTTTTAGGCAATTTTAGGAACCATTCCAAAGCTTGTCCTACTATACTCCTTAGAAACAACAATAGGAGGTATATGTCACTATAGGCCACTAGTTAGTAAATAAAAAATAAGTATGTTAGATGGGCCTTGGGGTCTCCTTTACCCTTGGATTCTTCAAATTTTGATGGTTTTTACCCAAGAAGAAATGGTATTTATAGATACTCCATGTTGAATGGGTAGGAACACATGTCATCCAACTTAAACTTCTTGGTTTATTTCCCATATTGGATGGTGGCAATTGCATCCTTCATTTATTGTAGTTCTTATGCTAGGAAATTGGAGGGAATATTAGCTTGAGGTGGAGAGTAGGTGGTCAAAAGTGGATTACTTTGATTGGGGTATAGTGGAGGCATGGCTTGTTATGGAATGTTGGTTTGGTTAGGGAATTAACTAGGAATATGCATACATAGATAAGGTTATGATTATTAGAATTGAATGCATTATGGTGTGATATTCTGATTGGGATTTGGTATATAGACCTAGTTTTGGGGAAATTATGGCTAAGATGAAGGATATGGCTTTGGGTGGAGTATTGTGTTGGCTGGGGCTGAATAGGGACTTGTTGCTGACTAGTCATACCTTATTGAATAAGTAAACCTTGTGAACCAAGGCCATGTCATTGAATTTGTGTAAAATTGGGAATAAAAGGAAATTATTACCTAATTGGCACTTGTGGAATATTATAACATCTTGGTTTCACAAACCCTTGTTATGAAGTAGATGCATGCTGAAGATTCAACATTTTTTGCTAACCAATAGATATACATTATTGATTAGACATTGTTTATGATTGTAATGATATGTTGGTCTATGAATAAAGAGGTATATTCATCACTACCTAATGAGGTGGAACATTAGTTTCCCCCTATTGAGGTTGTAGAATCTTTTACCTCTACTTCATTTGTATGTTAGACTATGCCTATTATTTTAGAATATTAGTCATCACCTATTATGGTGGAATAAAATTCGTCACATTTTATTGAGGCAAGGCACTGGTTTATATTTAAATACTTAATCCTTGGGGTTACGTGCTTGAAGAAGTAGTTGGTTGAGGATTAGAGGTAATTCTTTTTAGTTGGAAGGTAGAAGTTCCTACCCCTTGTGTTTTTGGACCACTCATGGTTCTAACTAAAGGAATGTTTTTTTTCAAACTAGTTATTTGTGCATTTATACCACTTTGGTATGGATTGGATGACACTTGTGTATTGTCAACTATTTTTCGCTCATTTGTCTGTGTAGAGGTAGAAAACACTTCTTTGATGGTTAAGGCATTGAACATGTCTCCAGCTAAAGTGATTTATATGAATGGGTCTATACTCAAATTCTCTTGGCTTGTCAATTTGATTAAGATTCCTATTGAATGAGTTAGCTCAATAAGTGGATCATTTGGCATGGCCATGCTATTTATAATACATGCTAAGTTTAAATAGGTCTAGTATATGGTCTACATCTATATGAAGTGGTCCTCCATAAGGCCTTTTCCTGTAATAAGCATACGTGAGTCCTAATATGGTATCATAACTAGAGATTGAGGATTGATAGAAGAGGCATGTTCATTGGTCTGATTAAAAGGCATGTTGTAATGCACTCTAACTAAACTTGGTAAATTTTCATGAGGGAAGTCTACTAGAAACTTATCCCCTACCTTTGTGGCTCTGATTAAGACATTATCCTTATTTGAAATCAATTTATGATCAAATAATTAAGGTTCATAAGCTGATGGTATCGTAACATAGTATGGTTATTGTTGGACCTTATCTACAATCGATGGTATGCTAGCTAAGTACTATGCTATTTAATCTTGGTCCTAATCTAAGTATAGAGGCATGTTGACTAAATAATGAGATAAAAGATCTTGTATTTGCTCCCTTGATTGAGTGTTGTAAGGTTGATAAGGATCTATCTCACAAACTACATCATCACCATAGGGGTCTTGAATAAATTCTTCTTGTGCGACCACATTATCATATCCTAGATTATACATGACTCTACTATGTGTATAATAAGACATCTTCAAATCAATTGTGAATGTTTCATGAAAATGTTTAGAGTTATATAAACTCTTAAAATCAATGTCCAAAGGACAAATGGTTTAAACTTATTCTAACTTGGTCAAAGGATGAAGTTGTATCTCCAAAAGGGTTTATGCTAAAACTTGGTATAAAACAATCTAATGTCAAATATTCAACATTAAATGTCTAACACAAAAAGGTCAAGTGTATGAACTAAAACTAGAATGCCAAACTCTAGGTTCAAAGTGTTCCAAACAAGTCTAATCTAGGAAAATTAAAGTTACCAGGTCTTTTGACCAAATGCAGCATCAAAATCTAGGCTCAAAATAGGCATGTGCTAGGACTTTTGGAAAAACAAGCACAAAATTTAGACTTTAAAAAAATGTGATATTTAATCTAAAAAAACTAAAACACTTTGGCATAGACTAGGCATTTGACTTTAGACATGAACTTGGTCAATTAGTATAAGGCATGAAAAAAAAGGCATAAAGAAAATAGGTTATTTCTCCCAAATCTAGGCACAAACAATAGTTTTCAAATTGGGTAAATAATTAACCTAAGTTACACAACCTAAAAGAGAAATATAAATGTCTAAGCCCAAAATTATGCAAGGCATAAACATAAATCAATAAATGTTTGGATTTAAACTTGTCAAGTTTAGTTAAAGACTCAACTTAGGAAACTAGGCTTGTTTGAATAAACAAAAAGCTAGACAAAATTGAACAGCCTAACGGTACTAGGTAAATATCCAAAAAGGCACACATGGTTGGTTCTGAGATTAGAAACTTGGACACAAGGCAAAGAATTCTATAAAATGAATTGAGAGGTGTAACAATGTTATCACTCTCCAAAAATGTAATCAATGGTTGGTTTCAAGATTCTGAGGTATAAAAATTGAAATAAATTGGGTACCATAACATTACCCTTTTCAATCAATTAACACACACATAAAGATCTGTCAAAAGAATAAGGTAAAAGTATGGTGTAAAATAGATGGTATAAAACCTCCTAAAATAATGGAGTGATGTACAAGACAAAACTCATTTTAACATGGCATAATAAATAAAATAGATAGTTTAGACTCAAAAACCATGCAATAAAGGATAAAATGATACAAACACCTAAGTGTAATGTCCTAGATCCTAAAACTAACAAGGTTGTATATTATTGTCAAATTCCATCTATATACATGCTCTTGAGAGGATTTTAAGTGTTAATCCAAAAAGAAAAACATATGAATAAGTATGGTTTTTACACCTCCCTTCTCTTTAAATGTTATACAATGACATGGAACTTCAGGCTACTTGATCTGCATCAACAATATGTCCACGTCAAATAGGGTTATTCTAAAACTAAATTTTTGCATATTTCTATATGGTCCCAAGTGTGTCTAACATAAGAGATGCTCACATCATTTGGATCCATGTTAACTAGATTATTGTGAAAAGGTCTTGCCCCTTTCACAACCACTTCATCCATCGCTTGATTAGTGTAGTGTGATGTCCAATTTGCCCTACAATCCAAGGCAATATCTTACTAATAGAATTAACTTAACCACTCAATCAAATGTCCTAGTAAGTTGACCTAAATTTGTATATCCTAAAATGGCATGGGGTTGAAATGATGTTAGGAGATTAATTCTCAAGTCAATGTTTCCCTAGAGAACCTATGAGGAGGCTATGAACTCTCTCTCACAATCCAAAATGCATGGAAATAAATGACAAGTGAAAATAATTTAGGGTTGTATTTAGATCTCCTAAACCATACATATTTGAGGAGAGCCTTAATGATGTCATTTTCATGCCTTTGGACAAGGCAAAAATGCAAATAAAGAGTGATTTTGGTCACCCAAGTTCCCTAAAGGGGATGGGGGAGAGCATACACACATCAATAATTTTGTGAAAATAAACAACTTTGAAAGAAAAATCATAAAACAAAACACTCTTAAGAGTATGTAATATAACTGTGAGTGTTTATTATAATGCACCAAAGCAAAATGTTTATGAAATTTGGCCCCTTATCCTTAGTTGAACAACATGCAAAAATAACTAAATTCCTTTTAGGTGCCGAATGAAATGTTCAAAACTTAACTACTTCCAAATTTTTGCCCTTTTCTGCTTAGGTCCTAGAATTTTTAGAGATTTTTGTCATGTTGTAAATCCCAAATGTGAATGAGAAATAGATTTCAAAATAAGCTCTTGGGTTTCTCTATTTTCTCTATCTCAGAGATTGATGTCGATCCATGTAGGGATCGATGTTAGTCTCTATAAATAGATTTAAGTTGACATATATCAATGTTAATTTCCTAAAAAACATAGAAAAACATATGGGTTATTTTCATAGAAAGATGGTTAACAAGATGAGCATAAAATCAACATTTATCACAAGATACTTTAGGCAAATGGTTAGATAAAATGATATTCATGCATTTAGACACAAAATTAAAACTAGAAAACTCAAGAAAAGATTTCTAAACACATTTTCATCATGCTCTATTCTGCACATAAGGGTCATTATCGATTTTGGGTGGATCGACATTGATTTTAGTAGGATTGATGTTAGTTCTGGTAGGATTGGCATTGATCTCTATGTAAACTGTGTGTCATTAAAAAATAGAATACATGAAAAAACAAGTTAAAACTTAAATTTTGAAGATTCTCAAGAACTCAATAGAAAAAATAAGATTAATATTTCCATCTCCTTACTTGTATGGGATGTTCCATTGGTCCCACTAGGCATGCTATTTATGATCATAGGAATCCAAAGGAGGTTAGTAACATGTTAGTATAAGTAAGAAAACTCAAATAAAAACACATTAGCACTTACACTCCAAGCCTATAACTTAAGGAGAGCATAGTAACAAAAGATAAATGAAATCAAAACTAAAATGTAAAAGAAACAAAATCCCATACCTTCCTTGAGAGCCCCAAATGTTTTTTTGAATGGCTTGCTCAACTTGTGCATCAAAGAGTTTTTGGCAAATGAAGATTGTAGGCTCCTTCTCTCCTTGGCACCATTGTGGATTTTATGTGGCTTATGCTTTCTTAGCTCAATATTTTGGCATTATAACACTATTAATATGAATCTCATGTAACAAATCCTACATAATAACTCTACAATATCCAAGCTTAGAAATTGAAGAGTTATGGCCTTGTATTTATAGCCTAAGGATTTAACTCTCACCCAAGGGGTTGAGTTAAAGCTTAGAACGGGTTCAAACCTAACCTAAGTGAGTTAAATATAACCCTAGTAGATTTAATAGTTTTCAAGTAGTCATGATTTACAATTACTAGGCATGGGTCTCCAAAATAGATATTTTAGGATATTTTCAAAGAGCTTGACAACTCATGAAGGCAATAATGAAAGGCTAGGATATTTTGAATTTTTAAATTTAATTTTTTATATTTTCATTATTTGTAATGGATAATTCAACTATAAATTTTATTTGGGTTAGCTTGTTAATTAATTTTGATTAGCTTTTTAGCATTTCCAAGATTTGATATTTGTCTATGTGCCCCACTTAATAGGTCCATAGGCCAAATTGACTGGTGTGATTCCACAAGATGATTAGGGATGAATCTGTGAGAGGTTATTGTTTCATATAATAGGATACCCCTATTAGGGATGCTCAATGTGATTCTAGGCTTTTATTAATGATGCATAAGTAAATTTGAGATGTTCAATGATTCTTAGGATTAATTTGCAATGGTTGGTAGGAATCAGTCTGAAGTCTAGTTGAAAGCCACTTTTGGCTAGTTTTAGGTGTCTATACATGGTTGGTGTGTAAAATCACTCAGATGATTCTCTCCCTTCCCTTACCAATACTTCACTAATGACTAAACTCATGATTACTTATTGGATGATTCAAATTCGATGAGACTCGTATGCTCCGTGGAGAATTGTATCATTGTAAATTATTATTTAAGAATGTATTATGTTGAAAATGTACTAGTTTGTTATATTTGACTACTACAGCAATTGGTTGTAACATTGTATTAGTAGTGTCTAAATTTATAACTATACATTTATTATTTAAATATAGTGTTTATTTTTATAATCAGCATGGTACATGATTATGTGATCATTAGCTAAATACATCTATAAACGTTGATTATGGTTAAATTTAAACTAATTTTTTAATTAAAGATCATTGTATTATTGGTTTTAGTGTGATGGAATATGTATATTGAATTTGTGTAAATGTTTTTTAAAAAATTACTTTATTCTAGTAAAACCCAATGGGGTTGTTATAAGATGAAGTGCCATCATTCTAGCATTGTAAATTTAATAAACAACTAGATTCCCAAGTAGTGAAGGGTTTAACTATATTTTGAATTGAAATGCTTTTGATTCATGTTAATGTGACTTTTAGAGAGTAAAACTATTTAGCGGGAGGCAAGGAACATGTTCTTCGTGTAGGATTTAGATTTTTTATTACAATTCTAGATCTTCAAGAAGATAGTTACATGAAGCTAACAAGATATTGCCTTTGATTATTTCTTATTACAAATCTCATTTTTTTCCTTATCATATGTTATTGTGTTTTCTAATAAATCAAAATTTTCACGTAAATATATTTAATGCTCTCCAAGATCATATTTCCAAGATCTCAACAAAATGTTTATAACTTTGGACCCTTAAAGTTTACAAGACTTATTATTTCAATCAAACTTATGTGAAAATATCTTAATGATTAAAAAATTTACATCTAGTGGTTCAATATTATACCAAAGCTTCTTTCAAAATCTATAATGATGTGATTATTATTTCAAAACCTTTAGATAAATTTCTAGGTCCCACAAGGAATGCAAAAACATGGTGTTTTTTTTAGTTTCCTAATAAAATGTGAATAGTTTATTTGTAATAAAAGGGATAGAATGGCAAGCCTTGGTTATTTTAATCTACGAAAACATTTAAATTTACCAAATTCCTATATTTCAATGCTATCTAAATTTTTTGGGATGAAAATAGTGCAAGAAAAGTAGCAAAAGTATAAGGTATAACAGGTGATTCATCAAAAAGTTTGACCTAATGCTCTCCCACATGAATGAAAATAATGAAAAAATACTCAAATTAATTTAATATTAATTATCATTTGTAACTACATAAAGAGATAATTAATTTAACATGAAATTAAATATCTAGACATAACTATAGATAAAGACTTGAGTAAATAGTCATAAAATATTTCTTAAATGCTTTAAATATACACAGTTGTGTATAGTTTATAAGGTATGATAACATTAAACATATAATCCAAGAGTGAAGGATATAAATTTTAAATAAATAATTAAAAAAAATTGTGGGAAAAACCCTTTCCATAGAATTTATAGCTCAATATATACAATTTAAACTAGTGCCAATGGAATCTAAGTATGCCACATGTATAAATCTACCACTGAATATTTTTAAAATCATAAGAAAAATGAATATTGAATTTAAAAAGTAGGCACTACTCTAAAAAATTCCAATTTCAAAATGAGACTTTCTAATGAAAATTTTAGAATAGTATCACCTAATGAAGAGTGCAATGTTAATTCCATGTTTAAATTTTGATTGTAGAAATAAATCCATGTTAGTAAAGCTTTTGAAAAATTAATCAAACCATCATGGAGGAGGTTGGGCTTATTAAATTCTTGTGTTGGAAAATAAAATATTTTTGACTTCAACAATCAATGCAGGTTAATGTTTTTCACACTCACAGTTTTCATTAATTTTGACATTACATATATATTAATATAAAAAAAAGCATTATTGTCTTTATAATCTTAAAAATTAATTTTTTGATATTATATATACAATAAATTATTTTTTGATATCGACAGGTAACTCAGGGCATCGCCATTAATTGTGATGGTATTTTATTAATTTTGACATTATGTACACAATAATGCCAAAGTTTTACATTATTGTATATGTAATCTTTAAAATTTTGAATTTTTGTGACATTACGTATACAATAGAGTCAAAAAATGATATTATTGTGTATGTAATCTCAAAATAATAAATTTTTATGACATTATGTACATAGTAAAATAATCTTAATGTCAACACTCAACATGGGTCAAGGCCTTTAAGTTTGACAATTTTCATTAATTTCCACATTACATACACAATAATATAAAAAATGACATTATTGTGTATTCAATCTTTTAAAAAAATGGTTTTTTGCAACATTATATCTACAATAAAATATTTTTGACATTAATAGTCAATGCAAGTCAATGCCATTAATTATGAGATTTTTCATTAATTTTAACATTATGTACACAATAATATTTTAAAAATGACATTATTTTTTACATAATCTCAAAAAAAAAGATTTTTTACGACATCAACTATATGATAGAATATTTTTGATGTCAACTATCGATAGGGATCAATGTCATTAATTATGATGGTTTTTCTTTAATTTTGAAATGGCATACACAAAAATGCCAAAAATGGCATTATATTTTACCTAATCTAAAAAAAATGAATTTTCATAACATTATGTATGCAGTAAAATATTTTTGGCATCAAGAGTAAATGCAAGTTAACACCATTAATAATGACAGTTTTTGTTAATTTTGGCATTTCATAAAAAATGACATTATTGTGTATGTAATCTAAAAATAATAATTTTCATGATATTATGTATATAATAAAATATTTGACATCAATAGTCAATAAAAATCAACACCATTAAATATGACATTTTTTGTTAATTTTAATATTACAAATGACATTATTGTGTACATAATCTCAAAAATAATTTTTTTTAGTATTGTGTACTAGGTAAAGCATGGTCAAATGGAGTACATATATGCACATTCAACATAGCAAAATTATTGGGTCACAAGATTGGAAAGCAACAAGCCATGAGGTTGAATCCTGGCTACATTCTTAAATGATGATGAAGATGATGGAAGCATACTATACAATAATGATAGTGGAAGTAGATATTGATGGTTTTAGTGAAGTCCCATTTTTGAAAGTCCCAAGATAGGTCTAGGACTTACGTAATTGGTATGTAGGGGATCCCATGGAGCATTGGTATAAAAATAGATGTCAAACCTAATTTTGTCTCTTATCAAATGAACATATAAAGCATGTGCAAGCTTTACAATAAAATACCTTATCATAAATTTCCCCTAAATTTTTGATCTTGTGTTTTATCTAGAAAAGATTATTTATAATTTAGTCTAAATCTTCAATTTTTTTTAAATAATAAAAAATGATTTTTTTTCATTCTTTCACTAAGTGCTTGATAGTAAGTTTGATGGAGGATTGATGAAAACTCATAGATATTCATATAATATTATTAATATAAAATGGACATATGTTCAAATTGTGAGGGGTGTGGTATATACACTCCTTGAAAAATGTATATGATAAATGGAAAAACATCCTCCTTGTAGATTTCTCAAAAGAATCTTATAAACCAATTTGGTGTATTCATTGATAATGATCTAAAAATGGCATTTACCATTACCTTTTCATATAATATATAAAATTATTATGATATATATAATTATAATATTATATAATTATGATGGGATAACTCGATGGTAAAAACAAATTAGTGTCACAAATAAGGTCAAGATTCAAGACCCATCAAGACTAACTCTGCCATTTACATGACCTTTCATTAATTGAAGTAAAATTTTGTAAAACTCAAGGTGTGACTTGGGATAGGAATAGGTTTGAGCTCCATAACATGTCGAGCACATAATGTCCCAAGATTGACCCTTGGGTTATTTTTAAGGTACATGTTTTTGAGCACAAGGTTAATTTTAAGATATATATTTTTGAGCATGAGGCTAACTTTATAACATATTTTTCAAGTGAAAAACTGAATATTTATCTTTCAATAGTCATGAAAAATTCCTATAAAATATCCCTAAAGTTATTTTCATATCCATCAAAATATATATTAAATAACACATTTTATTTTTATAAAACTAATTAAAAAAGGGACCCATGTCCCAAAGATAAAGCAAGAACCTAGAGAACCATGATAAACATTTCATAATAGAAATGAAAGCACCCGTAGGTGGATTATCATATTAAAACTACTTAAATTTTAAGTCTACTAAAATTAACAACATATAGTTGTAGAGAGTCTTCACACTATTGTTTACCATCTTCATCAAAATTATGGATAATTTTTAGAGAGCCTTTCCATTGTAAGTCAATACTATAAAATCCCAACATTTGAATCCACCCTTAAATTTAAAAGGTCTATAAATTTATTTTCATCTCTTTAGATGAAAAATAAGTACTCTAACCTTCAAGTCACACACCATTTATTTTCACTCATTATTATTATCATGCTATTAAATTAGCATAATAAAATAAAGATAAAACATGATATTTATTTATTTCTTAAGTTTGTATAAAGAGGTTTGATGCACAAAATTTTGAATGACATATGAAATGATCATAAGAGGTGATTAAGTGAAAGCCAAGGTTATGAAAAAATAGAGTGATACAAAACCTAAGGTATAAGTGGACACATGATCCATACCCTACACATTCCATCCACCCTTACTCTATTGATCACTAATAATATAAATGAGCTAAATGGCTTGAATAATTGAGATGACCATAGCAACCTAGATAGGGTGATGGTATATTCTATCTTATCATGGTAGTATAGACCATGATGTATAAGTTATCACATAGTCTACATCACAATCATGCAAACCACTCTTGCACTATTAGTCTAAATGGACAAAACAACCTAAATGACCTGCATGACCTAAACAACTTGAATGACCCAAAGTGACTAAATGACCTAAATGAATGAAAATGGATAAATTAGGCTGGTGGCACAAATGAGATTAAAGGTAAAAAACAATTGATGGGCCAAATGAGTTAGAAAATTCAAACAGGTTAAACAAAATAGACCCCTTAAATGATGAGCATGTCAAATGACTAAATGATCCTTAAGCCAAAGTGCATTTGAGTATGTAATAAGGGGGTGGAATATTATTCATGTAGTCCTGTGTTATTAGATATATGTGGAGGTTATGAATATTTTGACATGTGGCACACATAACTCATGTTTCATTATATTGGGTTATAAGGGTCACTTGTATTTGATAATGTATACATTAAGGGTTTACATTATCTTAGTGTTATTAAATTAGATATTATAAATAAGGATTCATAACAATCATTGAGCAAGAAATCTGGATTATTTTGGTATTAAAAGTGGAGTATCATATTGGAGGTTGTCCTACTCAAAGTGGCATTCTCATATTGGGAGGTCTTGTGGAGTGACTCCTTTATTGAATATTGTATGGTGTTTCCCTATCTTAATAGTATTTCTATTTATATTTATTTTTTTAAATATATTGAATATAAGGTCATATTGGCCCACCAAACATATTTTGTGAAAGTGATTTATGTTATATCATACATTATTTTTGTATCTAAATATTTTCACCTTGACAAGTGGTATCAAAAGTGAGATTTGAGAAAAGTAGTATATTTTGGGGAACTTTATGTAACATTGCATTTTTTTTCAAGGAGAAATAGTCTATTTTATATATGATTTTTTATCTACCTCAAGTGGCCTATGATGTCAATATAGTAGATAACCTTGTATATAGTATAAAGTTACATGTTGTATAATACACAAAGGTAAACTAAACAATAATAAACTAGTTACACATTCTAATGTAGAAGTATTTGAAAAATATTGTGACTTATATTCAATGTAAATAATAGAAAAAAAAAATGTGTACAATGTGCACCAAGGCTAGGAATGTGATTTCATGTGATTAGAATGAGAAATACTTATTATGATTTCCTTAGACTAGACATGAATTATAAATGTGTGTGACATGTTAGATACTCCAAGCATGTTAACATTCTCCTTTTTTATTATGTGATCATTCTTGTCTCTGGTCACTTATGGGTTGGATGGTTACAATATATACATCATTACAAGAAAGTAGTTATAGAAGTGAACATATACAAAAAGATTCATCTTCTAATCAAGTGGCACTTTTCCTTCCTACAAATGTGATTGTTTGAATTCTAGTGTTTTAGTGTGGGGACATGCTCTTTGGCATGACATAGACCTAGAGAGTGTCATTTGGTATATTACATAGTATTAGGGTGATAACATGGGGATGGAGAGTTTTAATATTCATGTGTAGCACTAGGGAATTATATGATATGTTGTGTGGTGTTTTGGTTACATATGAAGGTACCTCAAGGATATACAATTGGTGTGTAGTGTCGTAGGTTCATGCCTAACACAAAAATATCATAGACACCTATATAATGTTGGATTTTTGCACAATATAATGTGAGATACTACAATAACTCACATGGATACTACAAGGTTACATGTGTTGTGAATAAGCATGGGGAACTTAAAGTACTTGTGAATTATGTGTAGAACTATGCAGAAACTACACAAAGATCATTTTCCCTTCCTTGAGGATAAATGATTTCCATTATGTCTCTAGTTAGCTATGAAAACTAAACTTGAAGTTTTTGAAGGTTGTACCAATTAGAATGATCAACATATTTCCTAACCTTAAAAATTAAAAATAACTAATGTGTACCTTGGTAGGTGCATAATTTAATCTCTTAAATAATATGAAACTTTAGTGTTATGCATAGATGTTTAGGATATATATTTTAAGGATTATGCATCATAGTTGGCTCAAGGAAAGGTGGAAAGTATTGATTAAGGATTTTGCATTGAATACTATAGTGAAACCCAAATATTATGACAGGTCAAGAAAAAATGTTTTATTTCTAGTTGTGTAAGGTATGTTGTGTGAACCATAGTTTAGAGGCTTGATCTTATAATATGGACCCTTGAAGTATTCCTTTTGTATAAACCACCATACCTTATCACCCACATTGAACTCATGGGGTGTGTAGTGTGTGTCATGGTGTTAATTTTACTTTAATTATCAACATGAGAGTATCTATTAACCATGGTGATGAACACCATGAATGTTTTGTAGAAACATTTTTGCCTTGTCCACTTCCTTTTCATGTGCATGTGACTCCATGTTGGATAGTGCATAGTAGGATATGTCTAGGGGTGTCAATGCTTAGAACCCTATACATGTTTGGAATGAATTATGCCTTATAGAGCTTTACAAGATTTATTATATGCATGTTGAATGCAAAGAAGATTATCATCCCAAGTTTTTAGGTGCACACTATTATACATGTTCATCAAATGAAAAAGTGTAAGGTTTACAACTCTAGATACCTAATTTTGATACAAGACCCTTTTCTATAGTGTTTTCAACCCTTATTTCACACTTGGTCCACTCATGTATATTTGGCTATATTTTAGAGTATTTTCTACCCCACACTACACTACTTATAGCCTTTAATCCTTATGGATGTATTTAATATGCATCCATTTTAGGTTTAAACCTCGTGTATCTATCTTCTCAACTAATTTCAACCATTCTAGACATTTGTCTCTTCAAAGATGAATTATTTGGACATAAGAGTACTAGTGAATCTTCCCTATGTAAATTTGGCAAGCTGATAAATATGTATTATGTATTTTTGTGGGTCCCTCTGCCTTAATCTAATTCCCCGTGCCTTTTATTTATAGTGTCACTCTTTTCCCATGGTTATCCATAGCATATATCATGTCCTAGAGATCCCTATATATATTAAATCTCCCATAGTCATTTGTCAAGTAGATCAAGTATCATCTAGGTATTGATAAGAAAAGGATCCTCTTCTACTTCCAAGTTAGAGTCTTCATTACCAAAATTATTTCTACACTTATGATGAAAACTTTCACTTTCATATTTAAATCTAATTCAAACTATTGTGACATCATCCACTTGTACCAAAATATTGTTTAAGAAAACATTCCTATAGTTGCATCATCACATCTAGGGAAGAGGATGTAAAATTATTTGTTCAAGATCCCATTTACATGACACTAGAAGTATATAGTGTCTAATTTTGAGTGTGTGGCATATGTAACTCCTATGTGGTTACCTAATCGATACCCTATTTTTTTTTCTTCATTTTGTGTTTTAGGTGAATTCGGTCAAGACAAGAAGAAAACATCAAATCAAATTTTATGCCAATAAATTCAAGAAAGTGAAGACACATATTATACAGCATCTGAGAGTGCACCTACATAATAAAATATGGAATAATCTTTTTATCATAGAATAAATTCAATACAATATAAAATATTCATCAGTTATAATAAGAGTACCCATTTAGCGACTGAATCCACCTAGGACACATTAGGTGGAGACAAATTAGGTGCCAAATATTTTCCTACATAATTAGCATATTGTATTTCACAAATAGCTTTGATATCACTTCTAGGCCACTATTACACTCAAAATCCCAAGATTTTGCCAAGGTGTGATCTTTTCATCACTTTTCTATTTTGCTTCATCATTATTTGTCAAATCCTTTCATTTATGTTTCTATTGTTATCAACCATTATGGTAGATCTGAATTTATATTTTGAATAGTTATATTTTAGATCTCCCTTTTAAAAATGTTATACTCATTTTCTTAGTGCCATTGTACCCTAGTTTCACTATTTGGTAAAATGAATTTGGTGAACTCCTTTGTTATTCAAACACCTATATCTTTTGAGGTTTCTCCTTAATATTTCATGATTGAATTCTAATTTTTTAGATCTAATTTCAAATCTTCATCTTATTTCACATGACTTTACCAAACCCTGCTTCTACTCACTTTTTTTTGATTTCATATTACATCCACCTTCATAAATTGGTGCATACACTTTTGTTCCTTGAACCCATAAATCTTTTGAGTTTTTCTAATATTTGATCCTCCATTTTCAAATCTGATTTTTCATATGTGCATCTTCTTTTTACATATTACATTGCTTACCCAACCATGGTTGATTCTAGTGATATTCTTCCTTCTAAGATTGATTTAAATACAAATGGTCATTTTGTTGATGTGTTTTTTGTATATTCTTACTATCCATCTATTTTAAATGCATGTTTTTCACTTGTTTCCATTTACTCTATGTGTTGCATAGGTTTGGTGTACTTCTCTGATTATTATATATGCATTATTTAAATTCTTTGTGTATGATGTGTTTCCATGTTTTATTTGCTTACTCTATGTGTGACATTATTCATTATATGTTTTACTTTTTTTCTTTGCTTACTATGTGTGTGACATGTTTTCAATTTTATATTTGTTTACTTTTTGTGTGGCATGCTTATTTTATACTCAGCGTGCATTCCTAGTTTTCTATTTTTACTCTAGATTACTATTTCATTGGTGTCATGATATATATCATGCACATTCCTCTTATTTTTACATGATTCAATTAGGGGTAATACGAAGTTCAAAAAAGGCTTGATTACCAATTTGTATTCACTAATTAATTGATATATTAAGTATTCTACGTCAACATATATGGTTTTGAAGGGAGAGTATAATACATGACAACTAATTTAATATATTAATATTTTATTAAACAATGATATTCTAACCCCTTGAGTTAGTTTAGTTGTATGATTTTTACTTATTTATTGAGATACACTTAATTTATTTTAAATTTGGTTGAAATAACACTACATCTATGTGATTTTCTCCTCTTAAATTGATTTTAAATTTGGTTGAAATAACACTACATCTATGTGATTTTATCCTCTTAAATTCTATATTTTTTCCTTGTTTATTGGGATGCACATAATTGATTAGTTTTTTAGTTGAAATGGCATTACATCTTTGTGATTTTATTGAATTTTAAAGTGCAATGAATCTAGCTCAAACATTTTTAAGTAATTTTGTGTAAGTTTACTCATATTTTTATAATTATTAGAAAATATAATAAATTATATTACATACTTGTGGAATAAATATATATTTTTAAAATAAGTTAATAAAGATTAAATTATAGATTTTAAATATATATTATTATAAATTAAGTTATCCTTTGTAGATCATAATGTATGTGATGATTTCTATGTTGTGGGACTAAGGGAATCACACATGGTTCTAGGTATACAATAGTTTTACTTCCTTGGGGAGTTCTCCCAAAATTATCAATCCTTGGTGCCGAGGTTTAAATCTTAAGGGAAGGACATGGTACTTAGGAGCATCTCTGATGGATCACCTCGGGTGGTCAAAACTAAGAGTATGGAAAGGACTTTTTGCAAGGGATAGGGCTCATGGGAAGTTAGTTTCTTTATGATAAAAGGAAACCCTACTACTTTTCCTTTGGGAAAGTACCACACTTATCATGCTAACATTAAAACTATTTTAGATAAGTAGAGTATTGTGTTTAGTGATATGCCTCCAAGTCTACCACTAGATAAGGGACTCCAATACATGATAGAGTTGGATCAAGGTTCTAAGAATCTCATGATAACCCACTATCATCATCCATAGATATATGAAGAGAAAATAGAAAAGACACTTGGCCAACATATTGCATCCTCAATTGATTTTCCACCCTTATATGATGAAGAGAAACTCATATTAGTCTCAAAGGCCATCATTGACATACAGGAGAAGAAATTAAGGGATATGATTGTCATAGAGTACTTGGTCCATTGGAAGTACCTACCCACCAAGGATGATACTTGAAAGGGACTAGATATCTTTGAACATCCATCACTACATTGTTTGTGAGCAAGGGATTCTAGGAAGGATGGATTTTTAATGTCCCCTTTTATCCCACAACACTTAATAAGTGCTTTGTCTATAGTTATAATAAATTATTGAGTCTTTCAATTAGAATAAACCATCTTAGTTTGTTTATAGCTAAAATAAATTAGTTGGGAGATTACTTCATAAAATAAGGCAAATAGAAATTGTTTGTCTCAGTCAGTTAGCATAATAATTAGAGGGAATCATTTTTCAGTTAGATGTCCACATTTGAGGAAGTTAATTATTAGTTAATTGCCTACATTTTGGGAAAGTAATTATCAGTTAGTTTCCACCTTTTATGGACTAACTTCCTATGATTTAGGATCATTGGGATTTGGGATATAAAATAGTGCATAAAGTAGAAAGAAAATATCCTTTTGAATATTAACAAAACCTAACTTCAGCTACAATAAGGTGATGTGGTTATAATATCTTGGTTGTGGATTGAGGACAAAACCTTTCAAGTCAAACCTAGTCCTCTTGGGGACAACAACCCTAAGGGGAATACATGGTGCAAGATATTTCAAATTTGCACAAAGACTCAAGGATCAATAGAACAAACAATTACATAGTTGCATGCATGTTAAGGAAATTTCAAAGTTTAGAATTGTATGCTAGATATTTTCCCAATGAGTTGTATTAGTTTAGTTTCTCTTCGTTTTCATGTGCATGTTTCATGAAAAAAAAATCTCTATTATTAGAGACTTTTTAAGTATGATTATTTGTATGCATTCATTTTAGGACATTTCACATTGAAATTTTTGTGTAATATTAACAATAAATAAATGGTCGATCCTATATATAAAAAATGGCTTAGTGGAATGGTGAATAAGAATCATGTAATTGGGTACAAGTCATGTGGTTTAGGTTGTTCCAATTAGCATTGTCAAGTAAATATGACCATATTTATGTGTTTACAATGTTTTTGACTTAGATGTACATTATGTCCTAATTTAACCCCTGTCACTTAGTTTCATTTACACTTTAATTTTATAATTATGTAAAACACTACCATGCATGTATTAGGGCATACTATTATTGTGCTTCATTGATTATATTTTGTCCGTTCAGGGCATGATACTTTTAATGTTAAACTATTTATATTTTGACTATATTGAGGCATATTATTGTTATGTCTTCACTATTAGTATCTTGTCCACATTGGGGCATATTTTTTATTGAAGTTAAAGTGGGGGATTTTTTTGAACTAGGGTCCCTAAACCCTAAGACAAGTATAAACAAAAGAGAGACAAATGTCTACCATAGACCAAGAGATTAACTAAGACAAAATAGGGCCAAATATAGCCAAAATACATCCCATAAATAATAAAAGCAATAAAAAATAACAACTAAAGAGAAACATGAGCCTAATCCATGTCTAAATTTCCTGAGATGTCCTCCCAATAGCTTTTCATCTTTTTAAGGTGAGCATCGATTTGAAACAACAACTTTTATTTGTCCATGTCTTTCTAGGATAAACTACATTACCCCTGCTTACCTTTCCCTTTTCTAGATGTCTTGGTTTCAAATAACTTCCAAAGATGAGCTCTGAGGTTCTCAACATTTTGAATCCCCTCATTCATGGCTGCCTTACTACAATTAACTAAGAAGCTGATGTTTTTTTTAAGCTTCTCGTTATCATTCTCCAAAATATACACCCTAAATTGTAGGTTCTATAATTTTTGGTCATCCTCCTTATTTGAAGAGATTTGATTCAATATATTATTCTCCTACTACAAAAAATTCACCTTCCCTTTAAGGTCCATGATCTCCCTCATGAACCAGTACATGATGGATGTTTGGAGGTCTAATTTTTCAACCATACTATATACATTCTCCTTGCACTTAAGGGAACTAGCAAGGTTGTTGAAATTCTCATTAAGATCTTTTTGTTTATTGTATGTAGAATTATTACCTTTTTCTTTGGAATCATCTTTAACCACTTCTTTCTTAGCCTCAAGAATCTTAGTCTGAGTTACCATATCCCCCTGATCCTCATTAATATACCCATCCCCAAGCACATTTTTATCATCTTCAACCATAATATAATCTCCCATAGAACATCTTATTTGACCCCTATTTGCCTTGTTTCCCCTGTGTATCAACTGAAGACCTTGACACACTCCTTAGGCAATTTTTGATATTATCTTGCATCTTAGAGGTTTTTACCTTAGAAACATTAGTCATTTTCTCAATATTACTCTTGGGATTATTTACCTTCGTAATCTTTCTAGTGCTCACAGGGTATCTAATCCACACTTTTTTTATTTTCCTAATATTTATAGGAGCACCCTCCCCAAGTTTCTTTTGAGGCTAAGAGACAAATGAATTAATCTAGTTCACACCCTTAAATTATTTATGAATGAGATATATCACCCCTTCATGTCTAGGGGGTGAATAGTTACCTTTCTTAAACTTTAGGACTAAAACATCACGTGAATGCATAATGAAGAAAGGTAGCCTGGAAGGAATTCCATGTCTAAAATAATTCAACATCATAAATAAATACCATCTAACAACATTAAACATACCTTCCAGTGTTACATATTGCATTAGATGGTAGGCAACCTCAACATATGACATGGGTAGTTATTTTCTATTAAACCCATTATGTAGCATTTCTAGATGTTCCCCTTCCTCTAGGAATATCTCCTTATATATTTTATAGTCTCTGGTAGAATTCTAAATTTTAGTTTCGTCTATAGCCAAACATGTTATGTGTGTAATAAGCTCATCTATGATTTCCAAAGTAACTACATTAATATTGATAGTTCTTTCTTCCCAAGCAATCACAAACATGATTGAAATGTGCTTGTCGTGCCCTTCTATCTTTTACATGAACCCTGTAAATTCCCCAACTTATAATGACTCCCAAATTCTCTCATTCTTATTTACCTCTTTAGAATTTTAGGTTCTATTATGTTTATTAAAACCATAATTCTCCCAAAAAATCATACACATAGGTGAAAGAACCTTTCCTAAATCTAGACTATAGACTTCTCAACATAGAATCAAATGTTATTTTTATTGATTTTGGTATTTCAACTGTCTAGTAGATGCATCAACAATTATATTAACTTCTCAAGAAGCCTAATAAATATTAACCAAACCATTAGAAGACCTTGGCTAAAATAAAGGGACCAATATCTCTTTCCTCTAAGTATTAGAGGATTCCCCAACATATCAAAGGCTATGTTCTTTAGAAATGCCTTCATGTTTTATCCTTTGGGCAAGGTCCTCAATAAGTTCTTCATAGTCCATACAAGAAGTTTGTCCTAAAGAGGTCACACCCTTATTGGTAAACTAATCTGCTATAGAGTTTCATTCCCTATAAATGTGTTGAATAAGAACTTGCTACAAAGAGTCAATTATACCTATAGCTTCCTCTATGACTTATTTAATGGTCCAGTTGATAACATTTTTCCTAGACAAATAATTCAAAATATTTAGAGAATATCCTTCTATTATGAGTTTTTTAACTCTAAATTGTTTTTCCAATTTGATCCCCAATAGAGCCACAAGAGCTTTATCCCAGTGGTTAGAATTAACTCCCATATCTCTAGTATAAGTTACAACCACATTACCCTAATGATCTCTTAATATTCCACCTCCTCCCACTAGGCCTAGATTCCTTTTCAAAACTCCATTAAAGTTGAGCTTTAGCCAGCCTAAAGGGGGGTTTTCATTTAGTTATTTTTCTAATTTCTCCTATAGGATCCAGCTTTCCTAGCTTAGAGGTATCAATTTTCCATTTATGAGATGGAACTTGTTCATATGGGAGAAAACTTTTACCTTTCTTGTTTGATGCAATATTATAGTTCTCCAAGATGTTACCAAATATCCTTTTGTAAATAACTTTGTTGTTACATATCTTCTCTCTTAAAAATCTATTTTTTTGCTCTCCCCAAATGCCTCAAATGATATGGGGCAAAGAAATTTTTGAAATTTTCTTGAGTAGGGCATTTTTAAAGAGGCACCCCCAAGACTACCATACATCCATTAAAGTACCAGCTTGCACAACACATTAAAATTGTTAAGAAAATAGCTCCAAATTTCGTAAGAGAAAGAGCAGCTCACAAGAAAATGGAATATATATTCATTGTCATTTTCACAAAGGACGCATCTATTAGTTGAGAAACATCCTCTTCTTAAGTTGTCAATGTTAAGAATTATGTTCTAAATCGATACACAAAGAAAGAAATTTATTTTAGGAATTATCCCTTTATCCCATTATGTCTCCTAAATGTAGCCGACTTCAGGATATTGTACTAGAAGATCATATCCCAATTTAACTTTGTAGTGACCATTGAAAGAATCCTTCCACACAAGTTGATCTTCTCTATTAATGTTAGATATATGAATGTTTCTTATAAAGTTATTTAGATTAGATAACCTTAGTGTATCCTCATGATTTAAGTTATCTAAGCTCAAACTTTTCCAACATTTAGCTCCTTTTATCTCCTGCCAATACTCATGTACTTTATACCCATATTTGCTATGAATGTTTTCCTAAAATTTCTACCCTATATCACTTTTAATAAGAGGAAGCTCTAAGACTAATGCATCTTTCCAAAAATAGACCTTATATCCATTTTCAGTCTTCCATTTAGATCCAATTTTAATCAATTCCTTATTAGAAATCATGAATTTCTAGACATGTGAGCTACAAACAAAATGTTCTTCTACAAGAATGTTTATCGGATCATGGCCTTCTAAATAATTGAAAGAGAGAATTTTATCCCAAAAAATGTTAGACTTGATAAATCTCCACACAAACTTAAAAATAATATCTTTATTCATAATTTACAAGTTCCTTAGTCTAAACCCACCATATCTTTTTTAGAGCAGAGTTTGTTCCAAGCAACTAAATGGAATCTATTTCTTTCTTCAATTTCAACCCAAAGAAAATTATTTTGAATTTTAGTTAAATTATCCTAAACTCCTTTTGGAAAAATAAAAATTAAAAATAGATATATAGGAAGGCTGTAAAACATGATTTTGATAAGTAAGACCTTGTATGCTTGAGATAAGAGCTTACCTTCCCAACCTACAAGCTTTTTTTGAAAACTCTCAACTAAAGGATTCCACACTACCATAGGAAGTTGACTATTAAAGAGGGGTATACCAAGATATGATGAGGGTAAAGCCTTGATTTGACATCCTAAAAGAAGAACTATTCTAGCTTGTTTTGCCACCAGCATATTGAAAAAATACACATAACTTTTGTCAAAGTTGATTTTTTAATTAGAGACTTGTTCATACATAACCAAAAAATAATAATATTTATGGCTTCCTACATAGACGTTTCAACCAAAAAAATAGTGTCATTCACAAATTATTGAGGAGAAACAAGCTCCACAAAATAGGATGGTTTAAAGTCTTTTAAATTTGATGAATCAATAGCATTAGATTTGAATCTTCTCAGAGATGCAGCCATAATGATGAAAAGAAAAGGGGATAGGGGATCCCCTTGTCTCACCCCTTTAGTATGATTAAAAAAATTGTGAGCTACACCAATCACCAGAATAGAAAACATGCATGAAGTAATGCAAGATCTGATGATGTTTATGAATTTATCTTGAAAGTCAAATTGAGCCATAACTTTGTCCAAGAAGTTCCAATCTAATCTATCATAAGCCTTAGCCATGTCCAATGTTAACACCATTACTACTCTTTAGTTATTTTCCATTGAATGAATGGCTTCATGCACCAAAATCACCCCATCTTGAATTTGTCTACCAGGAACAAATCCTCCTTGTTGAGTTTGAATGATTTTTTCCATGATTGGTTGCATCCTTAGTGAAATTAGTTTAGTGATAATTTTATAAATAGAATTACACAAACTTATGGGACATAAATTTGAGAAATTCATAGCCCATTCATTCTTAAGGATTATAACTAAAAATGTATGGTTGAATTCTCTTAACAATTGAGTGGTAGAGAAGAATTCATTCATCATTGCAACCACATTATCTCCTATAAGAATTTTTGGAAAAAGGGTATGGGGAATCCATCCAGGCCAAAGGATTTTTTTGAATTCATCTTGGAGGGAACATATTTGAGATATTCATTAAAAGTTACTTCTATAAGCACTTTATTATCCACTTGATTAAACAATTCCAGGATCACATTGATAAATTCTTGCTCAAATTTGATATTCTTTTTAAAATTATTCTTGTACATATTTTTAAAGAATTTAACACTCTTAATTAATACAATTAATATCATAGGTAATTTGTCCTTCATTGTCATTTATTTATTTAATAACATTATGTTTCCTATGTTTAAAAGTGGATATATGAAAAAAATAGGGGTTTCTATCTCCTTCCTTGAGCCAAATATTTCTAGATTTTTGTCTCCAAAGAGATTATTTTATTGTTGAATTATATGGTAATCACATAAGAGTTGTCTTTCTTTGTTTTGAATCTCTATATCATATCCCTTCTCCTCAATCTCTTCTTCAATATTTTAAATTTCTACTTTTAATGCTTTTTTTAAGGTGAACAATACCTAAGACTTGTTTATTCCATGTTTAATCTTGATTTTCACCTTTTTCATATTTAAACCAAATTGAACATAACTGAACCACTTCCATTTAGAGACCATCATTCTAAAATCCTATCATGAATATCAAGATGAATAAACTACATGTGTTCCATCCTGAAAGGATAGCTATTAACCTTTCTAATATGATCATTGATGCTCAACTCCGATGGATTATGATCTGATCCAATCCTAGGGAGGGCATTAAGAGACAAATCCTTAGTTTCTAACCAATCTAAATAAATAAAAACCCTATCCAAAATGCATTGAATAAAATTTTCACCCAGTCTCATATTTCCCCAAGTGAATTTAGAACCTCTTAATTCTAAATCCAATAATCCTATGTCATAAATAAGAGAAGAGAAGTCCTCCATGTTATCTTTAAACACTTAATTCTCTCATTTTTTATCCCTTGGATGCAAAGGAGAATTGAAATCACCTATTATAATCCAAGGTATATCTCTGTAATTATTCCTGAAAAAATCTAATAACTTCCCAAAGATTTTTGCAAACTAAAATATAATTAGGAGTTTATATATTAAAAAGAATGCATTGTTTATTGTCAATCACATCTATGAATAGGATTGCCACATGATGTAGATATTTGAGGATAGGTTCCCCCAATAAAAATTTATAATCCCAAAAGGTAATAAGACCTCTTGAATCTTCAGACGCACTAACACAAACCACTTATACCTTACTCTAATAAGCACTTTTATGATTCATAAAAAAAATTTCCTCGATCTTAGATTCTTGAATAGCTAAAATAATAGGTTTATGAGTCCTTATAAAATCCTTAAAAACTTTTTGCTTAGCGAAAGTATGCATCCCTTTGATGTTTCAAGAATAAAACAACATAATTAGCTAAGGGGTGAAGAGATACCTCATTTGAATAGGAGGATTTTTTTAAATCCTTCTGATATATCTTCCTCGGTACATTTTTTGAAAATCTCTTTCTTAGAATATTTTCCTACTTTGGGTAGTGTCTTGTAAGCAGGTCCTTCACTTCCTCACCTAGTGAGAATCGATGAAGTAACTTTTGTTTTGAAGCTATTCTTAGGTGTTATTACTATTTATTGTAAGTATTTTACCTCATTAACAATGCCAGTAGGAATATTAACCAAATTAGACTCATTCTAACCTTCTAAGCTATTATTAATGTCATCTTTCTCTTGCATTTCCACATCCTACTCAAGTAATTCAAACTGATTTGGAGATTGAATAATTCTTTTCTCTAACACTTTTAATTCATCATTGTTAATATAACTAATGATGGCATAAACTTTTATATCTATGAACTATTGATTTACCTGATTGAGGTTGGATTTAAGAGAATGTTGATCTAGAAAACTTTGTATACCTTCATGTACTAGAGTTATCTTCTCCTCAAATTCTAATGCAGTCTTGATTGCATTTGAATCCTTTATCTCAATATCTTGAGGTACCTTATCTCCTCCCTCTACAACTATCTTGTTCAATTTTTGAGTCCATTTTCTATGATGCTCTCAAATCCAAGATGCTAACCTCTGACCTTTCAATGTCCTTAAATTAAACTCCTCCTTTCCTTTACCATGAGGTTGATTTGGGGATAGAGGAGCATATTTTTTATGAATGCCCAAGTTTATGTCACTTATCACATAAAAGGGTAGATCTTTCAAACTCAATTTTTTTAGATCTGATGCCAAAGGGGTTGTGAAAAAAAATTGAAGATAAAAGTTCTTGGTTCATAAAAGTGTTCACATAGAACCTAGTGTGGATAAGTCTAGATCTATATTTGGTAGCATAATCAAAATCAATCAGATATTCAAATAGTTTGGAAATGTTGATAAATAAATCTTCTTCCCAAAACTCAATGGGTAAACTAGACAGCCTCACCCAAATCAGCATGAGGTTGATGTTATCTATTTCAGGATAAAACCTTAGGTGCCACTTTTTTAGAAAGAAACTAGATTTTCCAAAAAACCAAGGACCCTCTGCTAGAATGTTAACATAGACTTCTAGGTTATTAAATCTGATCATAAAAAAATGTTAACCATTATTAGGATGTCCATATGACCTTTAGGGCTCCTTTTTTATTTTTCCCAAAATTTGAAAGAGTCAATATTGAGTCTAGTTTGACTTGTGAGAGAATGAGAGACTTAGAAATGAAATTTTTTCCATCTTTTATGGTTTTGAGGTGCTCAATTGGCTTGATTTCCTTCTTATCCATCGATCCAAGCAATTTAGCACTCCAAGATGACTTACCTGATGTCTATCTGAATATATCATTATCTAACCTATCAGGTCCTCCTAAAAAGATTCCCTCTGTCTATCCTTGTTCCCCTAATAGGGCCTTAAACCTATTATCCCACATGATTTCCCTATCCTTATCACCATTACCTCTCTCTTTTTGAGTCTAAGATTAGAATTCTTATTTCCTGCTAACCTCCATCTCCATGTTGAACGCTTCCTCCACTCATAATTATTTTTTAATTCCTTTCAGAAGTTATTTACATTAGGGCATATTACTTGTGTCCTCATTGATTACCTTCTCCCCTTGTAGGGGTAATACATTACTACTTGTGCTTTAATGTTGATATATGTATTTAATAATAATAAAAATTATTATAAATGTGCCTTAATGATAATGTCATCTTATGATTTCATAATTTACACATGGTATGCATAATATTTTTTTTTTCTTAAATGATTGATATGCAGATACATATCACACCTCAAAAGGGAGGCATATGATGTATTTATTCTATCTTTAACTATATGATATGCACACCATACACACTACATACATTTTCCTTCACATAGGTAGAGGAAGTTATTAGATGTATTTATACTTGCCCCTATAAATTTGGAAGTAGTCCCCAAACACATTTCAAATACTTGATTCAATTAGAAGGTGTTCAAAAGAGACAATTTATATTCTATAGATGTAGTTCCCATACCACTAGGGGCATTCATTCATTTTTAATTTTATTTTGTTTACTTTGATTTCAGTAGTTATTTGATTATTTATTTACATAGGCATTCTACTTGCAAATGTTTCTATTAAGTTTCTAATTACTTGAAATTTTACACTCCAAACACAAAGGCATGGGTGTTCATTCTAGGTCCCTCAGTGGTAGTTTAGATGCTTGTGTAGATTATGAGGACACATGGTTTCTTTTATTTTTCAAGTCACATAAGCTAGACTATATGATAAGGTAATATCTCTCCTCTTGGATTTCAAATCATTATCATATCCCATATTAACTTCTAGTAGCATTTACATGCTTCATCTGCAACTTCTTCAAGCCTTCCTAGTTTTGTTTGTTTTACTTTGATATGTATGTATGCATACACATCAAAGTGGAGCATTAGATAGACACTTAATTTTGGTATAGGAGTAGTTATTTACTAAAAAATTAGTGTGCTTATGTGTATATTTATCATTGGTTTATAATTAGCTCTTATTGGCATGTTTTTTCCTTCTGTTGGCCCCATATTACTTTCCCTTACATTATGTTTTCCTTAAAAATTTATTTTGGTTAACTATAGGTCATTGATAATACCACCATTCAATTTAGTATGTTTTAAAATCTATAATTCAACTATTTTTTTGCCTTGTTATAACCTTGGATGCTCCTAAAATGTCCAAAACACCATTTCAGGGTTTCTTGGTATCCATAACCAAGGTCAAATCAATACAACAATGGGATGACCATAATCAAACTAGTCTAACCTTGGGATGACCAGGGTTGAACCAATATGATCTTGGTCATCTCTTTTTTATGCATCCCTTGACCCCTTTCTGGTTTGGTTTGATGTTCATTCTTTGTTAGCTTTCCCGCCTTTTGATTGTTGGTTTACATGTCAATAAGGTATTGATCTAAATTTAATAAGTGTATAAGTGCATGAGTGTATTGATGTATTTAAGGACAAATTTTTTCATTAATACACCATCTATTGAATTTTAAGGGTAGAGTTACATTATTAGAGTAGCACCATTGATACTAAAATTAAAATTGAAGTAGTGAAAGAGTATATAGAATATATTAGTTGCATGTACTTCATACATTGGGATAAGAGTTAGGGTCTTTATACTACATTGGATTGCTTGTTGGAATACATGAGTGTTGATTTTCAAATAGTCAAAAAACAAATGTTTGACTAAAGTAGGGCCCTTATAACTACATTTTTTAATGATCTTGCAAGGTGTTTTTTGGCTAAATAGGGTTTTAAAAATAAGCAATTATGAAAGATCCACAATTTAAAACAACAATTCAAGAGATGTTTTTGAAAATTAGGCATAAATGAAGGTGGATGCAAAATTTCATCATAATATGACATCCTCTAACTAGGATTGTCAACAGTTACTAGGATCATATTCACCTACCATGATCAAACCCCTACAATCATGCCCTGGATAGGATCAATCGAATATAATCTTGGTTGCTTTTTGTGCATGCCCATGCATAGTTATTTTGGGTTCAATCTAGGACTCTATTTTCACCTATTTTTATCATTTGACAACACACATAAAAGTCACAATTCAAGGGTTTCACTATAAATTATCATATTCCAAGCATCTTAGTGCTTTTTTGGGGCATATTTTCGATATGTTCTTGTTGTTATATCACTATATTTAATTCAAATTTATGTTTTGCACATGTTTATATAGGTTTAGTGTAATTTTGTTACCCTAAAACCACATTGTGCACTTTACCTATATTATAGGATGGAACGACCATTAAATGGATGTAAAATTTGCTTTCCATAATATAGATATGAAAAGAGAGGTAGATGACCCAACCAAATGGATTTGTCACACCTATTCAAGAGCATAATGTGTGTAAACTCATCAAATCTCTTTATGGTCTATAGCAAGATCCCAAACCCTGGTATATATCAAGATATATGAACATCTTATGCAACATGGATTCCAATAGAGTCCATATAATCTGAACCTTTACCTTAAAAAGAAATAAGGGGAGGTCATGATTCTTATTGTGTATGATGACTTGGTCATCACAAGGAGTTCAAATATGATGAATTATGTAAAAAAAATGGTCTCGATAAATCATTTGACATGATTAATCTAGGAATTTTGCACTATTGGTTTGGAGGTATGGCAAACTAGACATCACATATTTGTGTCTCATATGAAATACACTAAGATTTTTCTTGATAAGTTTCAGATGATGGATTGTAAGCCCATGCCAACTCTAATGGAGACAAGACTATGACTATCTTGATTTGATCCATCTTCTCTGATGAATGTCACTCTATTGTTAATTGTTTGGGAGTTTCATTTTCTTGACCAACACCAAACTAGATATCAGCTTTGTTATCAACTATTTTTTGTGGTTTGTGTAGGAGCTATTAGCAACCCAAATAGCACCCTATTGAAATAATATTGCTCAGATCTACTTCATACATGGACTAACATTGGAATGGTCTAAGGTGTGGGACACCTGTATCTTAGACCAAACCTCTATATTTATTAGGCTATCTCCTCTGAATTATTCACTTTGCTCAGTTTACTAAAACTTATTGTGATCCTTGGGATGAAAAGGGTTAGAAGGATAACTAAAAGGGAAATCTAATTCTATTGATGGTGATATAATTGTATTACTAGTTCATCCACTCAATTTGAACTCATAAAACACTAGAAAGCAATGCAAATCATTGAATTCTACAACTCCAAAGGATTCTTATGCAATAGTATTTCACATAGAGGTTTCATCAAGTGATCAAAGCATAAGGGTAATGATGGGAGACCTGATTCAAGGCACTAACCAGTCAATATATCCAATATTAGCTTAATAAATCAACATCAAACATTGTATATGACCTGTATAATATGATATACTAGTAACTAGGTGAGATTAGGACCTACCAAGAGAGAAAATACTACCACATGTGAAATCAAACTCACATAATGACACTAACCTATATAAAGGAATCTAAAAATATTAATTTTATCTACTCAAGAGGTTTAAAAATGCCTCTCTTGGGCATGATGTAGAATTGTTAGCAACCCAGATAGTACCCTACGAAATGTAGATTGCTTAGATCTACTTCATACCTAGACTAAAATTAGAATGGTCTAAGATGTAGGGCACCTGTCTCTTAGACTAGACCTCTAGATTTATGAGGCTAGCTCCTCTAAATATATCACTTTGCTTAGTTTACTAAAACTTACTATGATTCTTGGGATGAAAAGGGTTAGAAGGATAACTGAAAGGGAAATATAATTCTAATGATAGTGATACACTTGTATTGTTGGTTCATCCACTCAATTTGAACTTATATAACACCAGAAAGCAATGCAAATCACTGAATTCTACATCTCCAAAGGATTATTATACAATAATATTTCACATAGAGGTTTCATCAAGTGATCAAATCATAAGGGTAATGATGGTAGGCCTGATTCAAGGCACTAACCAACCAATATATCCATTGTTATCTCAATCAATCAACATCAAACATTGTATATGACCTGCATAATATGGCATACTAGTAACTAGGTAAAATTATGATCTAACAAGGGATAAGATACAACCAAATGTGCAAATAAAAAACATATAATAACACTAAAATATATATAAAATAATCTAAAAAATAGTCATTTTATTTACTCAATAGGTTTATAAAGCTCAATCTTGGTAGAGTTTCATCATGCCCAAGAGAGGGATATTGAAAATAAGCCTAAAATCCTTAATATATAGAAAATGAGAAGAGAATAAGCCAAGATATTATTGTATAAGAGAGAAGAATAAGTAAATCTAAAATTAACTCAAGTAAAAATTAGTTATAACTTGCAAACAATACTCTTTAAGACTTATCCTTGTGTCTAGTGTCTTGCATGTTGATTGCCTGATTTCTTTGGCACTGAAAACAAGGTGGTGGGACCTATTTATCTTATTCAAACTCCTCATGAAGCATGTTATGCCATAATTTTTTAAATAACTCCAATTGAAATGAGGTCAAGTTAAGTTAATGATTCTTATTCATGCTTTAGACTTGAAACATGCATTGATTGCCTTTTTAGTTTAGTTAACTCATGATTGATTGGCACTTAAGACTAGTCAACTCCTTCTTTAATCCTCCTTTGCATGAATTATCACTTTAAGACTAATTATGCATGTAATTTCCACCTAAATATTATTTATGTGGTGTGATATATCCAATGAACTCATTTGATAGGCCTACAACACTAATTTCATCTTTACTTGATTGATCAAATAGGC
The DNA here is from genome assembly GCA_037957365.1 of Torreya grandis. Lineage (NCBI taxonomy): Eukaryota > Viridiplantae > Streptophyta > Pinopsida > Cupressales > Taxaceae > Torreya > Torreya grandis. Next base: position 6,425,038 of record JARHVA010000129.1, read on the forward strand.
CTACTAGCCTAACTTCTTGTATTTTATATCTATAATAAATCATTATAACCTACAAATATAATGATATTTAGGCCTATAACAACTCCTCATATAATGTAATTGGTGATTTTGATGAAGAAACACCTATAACTTAGTCAAAGTAGTTGACTAGATCAATCTGCCTTAACTTTTTGCAGACTAGTTGTTTTGAATGAGCTCAGAAGGGCACTTTTAGATAGATTTTTTTATCATATAATGATTTTAGAATGAAGAAAAAGTGTCATGCTTTAATCAACAATGATTGGAATTTCTTTAAATTGCCTTGTACCTCTCCTTTTGTGTTTTTTCTCTTAAAACATGTTTTATACCAAGTCAATACAACTAATGGTCATGGATATGAAGATCTCAGAGTGTAATTGATGATCCAGGTTGTAATCAAGAGGTTTAAATGAGTTTGGATACATATTTATCCAATTCTTTACAAATAGGTCTGTAGTAGGGTTTTGCAAGGGTTTTAGAGTATTATGGGCTCTTAATGATTGTTCATAAAGCTTGGGCCTTGAATGACTGAACCAATGCCATAAAATGTTAGTGTATTAGGACCTATAACTCCCCCAAGGTCCTCATATTCCCATGAAAAATGTGTGTATCAGGGTGAGCATGTGAAGTCTCCTCTCAAAGTGGAAAATAGACTCTTTAAGCCATGTTTGGTGTTCTTGGACCAAAATGATCACTGATATGCCTCTCTTGTGGCTTAAATCTAGCATACATCTCTCTTAGGACCTGATGATGATGTTCGTGATGATTTTGAGTTCCCTTATGACCTTGTTTTGGTTCTTGCTACCTCCTTTTGATGGCCTTATCTAGTGATGTCAAGAACAAGCATAGGTATATGCATAGTTTCTTCAATATCTTGACTTTATGATGAGTTCAAAGGATCTTTTATACTATGTACAACATTAATATCATGTAAATGATAATTTGGAGTCATGATATGGGCATGATCAAGCCATTCCTCTTTACCTTGCATGAAAATAGCTCCTTGTCTTGACCTAAAGACCTATATATTTTTGGAAATGAACCAAATGACCCCTATTAATGGTTTTAGAAGTGTTATTTATGGATTTTAAGACCCCATATTTCTTTTCAAATCCTTTTAATGTGCAATTACCCTTTATTTTCTTGATTTCAAGCTCAAAATTGCCTTATTTAGCATATTTCATATAGTGAAGGTACTACACGTGCCAACTAACTAGTCATGGAGGTGCTCAAGGTAATTTATAAGACCTACACATGTTCATTTGATATCACAAACTCATCAACTAGATGCATAATTTAGCTATTTTTTTCCATCGAGTGGTTATGAGGGTTTTACAAGGGTTTAAGAGGTCAATAGCTTCTTTATGATTGTTCATAAAGCCTCGACCTCTAATGGAAAACTAATTGCCATGAAAATTAAGTATATTAACTCATTCATCAACCATTAAATTAAAAATATCCCATGCAAAATATGTATCAAGTTATCTACATGATGAAAATGTGCTTCGAGAGGTTGCCAAGAACTATGTGTGAAGGAAGAAGCTTGAGAATTCGATTGAAACTAGTTTTCTAAAAATTTAGTCTATCCAATACCTCCTCCAAGGTTTCAATGATCCTCTCCACTATTTATATTCCCACCAAATGAATAAAAAATTCATGAAATAGTCCAAAAGGAGGATTGTGTGCTTGTAGGGTTTTAGGATTATCTACTTGTTCTAGCCCTCAAGGGCATGGTTGCATATAATTTGGAGTGTGATCACTCTTTAAATGTGTTTTTAAGATTTAACATTACCCTATTATTCTCATTTAACACTCCAAATAAGTTCAAACCATCCGCCACACCTTAAAACACTTCAAGAAGTATGTTTGCTTGTATTAGGATTATCAATAGACATAAGGTTGACTATGTCAAAAAATTGAATATTTCCCCTCTTAATTTGACCTCAAAAATATTATGGATAGGTTTAAAAACTAATTATTTTCATCTCCACCAATTTTCATGCTTGGATCATGCATATTATAGCTTGTAGCTAGATTTTCCCAAAATTTAGCTTGAGTTGCCTATTTTTTCTTGTATCAAAAGAACTATGACTGAGTTCTTATTATTTTTCACCTTATCTTGTGATTCATCATTATTAATATTATTTTTATATTTCATTAAAATACTCCTTTCAATGGTCTCATCCTCCGTTGGTTACCTTGTAGACTTATGCAACCTATCACCATACCATGCTTCTCAAGGAACCTCATTATGACTGTGTTTTATCACTATTGTAGATGGTATTGATGAGGTGCAAAGGTATTTGGTATCCATATCATCAATACTAGAGATTTTAAAACTTTCAAGTCATTTTAAAACTCCCTCTTATGCTCTTTCTAACATATTAACTCTTCAAACAATGTTTTAGGCCTTGTACACTATCTTCTTTTGTACATGCCTATATATTGTCATCATCATGTTCTTGGTAGTGATTTAGTGGCTTTGACCATGGTTTTGGAGATACAATTAGTTATTTTAATTTAATAATTAACTTCATTGGTCACTCTTTGACTATAAGTATCTTGCATTATATCTTGATAGTACATAACCATGTGAGAGAAAATGGCACTTGTATGGTTGTAGATGTACATTGATAAGGTGAACTTGACTGTAGAATTGTTTAGAGTCCTTCTCTTTATCCTTTAGTCTCATTAATCATCATTTATATTATGAATCCTTCATACTGTCATGGAACTCTTCTATATGTTGTTATGGTGTGAGACTCTCCTTCACAACCTTTGGAAATAGGCTTGTGTTTCATGAGAAGGCTATAGGTGTATATTTTAAAATTGATCTTGATTGTCATAGAAATGTTTCGAACCCAATTATTCATAACCTTATGGTTTCATGTCATCATTATTTATATTATGAACCATTCATGATCATGAGACTCCACCAAATGAACCACTTTACTCTCACCTTCATGAGCTTGAAGATATGCATGTGTACTAACAGCTCCTTGTTGTAGGTGATGATTCTCTTGGGTTTATGATATGAAATAAGTTTTTTCTTCTTTAGGTCTACCCTTGATATGAAACTTATATCCATCTCTTTATAAAACACTATCTCCTTTATACAGCTCAATACATCTCCATGAAAATAGGTCTTTCTCTCATATGTTCTTGATTGTGATTTTGTTGATTGTAGGTCCTTATACAGACTATAACAGGATTTAAGGATGCTTAGGGAGTTTGAAAACTGGTAATAAAAGGTTCAATAGTCCTTATCTTGTAATGATATGATCTTCATAGTCTCAATAACCTCTCTTGAAAGTCAACATCCTTGAAAGCCTCTTCATTAACTTTGTCCACCTTGGTTGTAGCTTGTTCATGAAAAGGTGACTATAGGTGACCTTTTTGTGTGTCAAACAATGTTTTTAAGGCTTTGAATTTGAATTCCTCTTGATCTTCCTTATTTATTTTATCAACCTCCTATAGATCATACACTTTTTTTATCCCAACTAGCTCCAAGAACCTAGAAAAGTCTTAAGACTATATCATCAAGACAATTGATGTAGGTTTTGACCTCAATACAGGGTTGTAGGTGTCTTATTTGACACTTGACTATTTACTTATGGTAGTCTCCTTGGGATTATGATACAAATGAAGTCATAATACAGAAAAATATCCCTTCACTCCATTGCACTTCACTCATACATTTATGCCATGAGCTATCTTCAAAAAGACTACGTCCTTTCTCAACTATAGGTGACTTTATGTATGAACTGTGACTAATTAGGCCTTAAGGAAGTCATCAAAACCATTCTTAGTAAAATTTTTACTCATTCATTTTCATCTTAAGGAGATATATTGATCAAATATCTTCAAGGAGGTATCTTCTAGCCTCTCCCTTTTTTTTACTTTCATGAGAAAGTCTTGATTATGTTTCATGATGACTGTAGATGATAATTTCATCTTAGTTTAGCAGTGTCTCGAGGTCCTATAATAGATTTCTATGGCTATGATTCTCTAAACACTCTTGACCTTTCCTTGGTAGTGGATTCATGAGATGGATATGAGTGGAAGTGGGGATGATGGTAAAGGAAGATGGAAAACCATGTTTGGAGCGGAAAATGAAGCATGATCACAGTGAGAAATGGCAGTGTAAGATAGTGAGGATGGAGATGAATAAAAATGGGGTGATAAGAGCATGAAAGAGGAATATTAAAACCACTTTTAAATTCTTATGTGAACATAGGCATAGACTCTACCACACATATCAATTTGGAGGCCTTTGAAGGAGTATAAGAAGGGGAAATTGAAACCTAGGAGTTTCCTAGGATCCTTAACCAAGGCTAAGAAACCTTTAAAAATGTTAAACTGAGACTCCTTGATAACTCTTGAGAGACATTAATGGCTTCTTGCTATGAATATTTTGAATAAACCTTTGAAAATATTTCATGAAACTATATGAACATAAGGAGACCTTCTCAAACAAGAATCCAACAAAACTTTGAAACGCTTTCTCTCTCCTAGATCGTACAATTCTTCTTCATAGGCTTGTAGACTAAAAAATTGCATTCCTTCATATTTTTGAGTTATGTATAACATTAAAATGTGTGAAAATAACTAATTAATACCATGAAAAGGTGAATTATGTTCCTAAGAAGCTCCATATTATTGAAATTTTTTGCCATAATGCCCTGATGAAGAGAAAACATAGAAAACCGACTGTTTGCTTGGATGAAGGAGACAAAATGTGTGCCTTAATTTCTAAGGGATGGTTCATGAAGGTGAGATAACAAAATTAAGAACCACTTAACATGGTTGGAAGCTCTCTGTGAATACTTTCTTAACTAAATTTGTAGATCTAGATTTTATCTCTCATGGTCGTACCAACTGTAAACCTAAAGGGCTCTCCTTATGTGCAAACAAGTAAGATGACTAGAGGGAACTAATTTTGGGCTTGTTTTGAATCCTATTGCCTTGAAATTACTATATAAAACTTTCTATGCCCTCATATTCTTGATCTTGAGCTCTGTTGTATGCAATCGCTGCACAAGTCCATACTTTTCATGAAAAATACATTGAGAATGGCTCTTTCTTGCATATTTTCCAAATTTAAATATCATCACCACCATTTTAAGGTGAGATAAAGAATAAAATGAGGTAAAACACATATTAGTACAAGTATTATTTCCTTTTACATGTTTTTGAGGCTATGTGTGAGCTCAAAAGGGACATTTTCCACGCGTATACTTGCATTAAATGACCTTTTTAAAGTATGAAACTTTATGACTAAGGTAAAGTCATGTATATGAATATGATAAAAGGTATTGTGACTAATTTTATGGCCTTTTGAAATCATATTTCACATTTAAAGACCAAAACTTGTCTCTTGTAGACCAAAATACATGGTTTTACAAGCAAATTAATCACTAAAGAGGTTACTAACGATACTATAAAAAGTTTCAGATTATAGGGCATGGCATTTGGTCTTGAAAGGGAAAATTGTCAATATTTTTAGTGACTCGTAGGGATTAACCAGTTTGTTGGTCAAAAGAAATCATTGATTTTTCATGACTATGATAGTTTGAAACATGACTTGATGACTCTCTTGACTACCAAAAATCTTTTTTGGAATTTGTAGCACTCTTTTAACTGTAACAACAACAACAATACACAATATAATCAATAAGGAATAAATAAATAAACTATGAATCAAAGGCACTTAACCTAAGAAAATAAAAAAATAAGACAAGAACCTAAGAAAACAAGAAAATAAGACAAGATAACAAGGAAGCAAACTACTACTTGTGTTATTCACTTATTAAAACAAGATAAACAATCCTAAAACAAATAACTTGAGATTAAAATATTTCCTCTAAGGTCAAATGTAAAACTTGATTTTCCACCATAGAACCTTGAAGTGTGATTGCCACATCTTGATGTCTCTTTCTTAAAGATAGGAGAATTTGCATGTTCATAGTCTCTTGGAGAAGCAACTGGTTCTTCTAATGCCAATTTTAGGTGCATGAATTGTAGATGTGAGTCCAAGACCCAATCATACTCCTCCCATATTTGTGTACTTTGAAAAAATAATCTCAATCTTCTTTAGTCATGATCTGTTGATTATGATCATGTTGGGCAGCTTGAAGTGTCTCTTGTGTTATGACTTCAACATCTAGTTTCATGACTTATTGAAGCCATCTAAGTTCATTTTCAAACTCCAAGAGTAAACAAACATCTTAATATGAAGTGAGAAGTTGATAACCTTGCTTAGAAGACTCAAACAAGTCATCACTTGAGCAAACCTCTTGGAATGGTGTGTTTGAAGAAGTGACTCCTCCTTGCTTGATGAAACTACCTCTCTCAACCTGTAATGAATCACATTCAAGTAGATAATAACCAGAATGAATGACATCAAATAAATCTAGTTATATATTTTCACCAAGCTCTAGTATGATTGGAATCTCTTCATTATGATCATGAAGCTAAAAATCATCTTTTGTTTCATCTTCAAGATCCACTTACTGATTTAGCATGCTTTGAAAGTCAACTTGCTCTTCATCTTCATTGGTTGGTTGGTACTTGTCTTCTATCAATTCCTATAATTTCATGTGGACTGTCATAATGAATTGCAGCTACTATGTGATCAAAGAGTTCATGGAAACCATCTTCTTCCTCAATTGGAGTGTCTTCCTTTTGTATCTTAGCTTGTGCTTGGAACTCATTCCCTATCTCAATAACAACCTCTTTGAATTCATATTCTTTTGTATTCTGAGAGATTGGATCATGTTCTTCCTTGATAAGGAGTGTGCCAATGGTGATGTTTTCTTCATGTTCATGCAAGACTCTTTCATCTTCATTCATCTAAGCTGCGCTTTATTCATTTACCTCCAAAAAGAGAGGCCCCTTATCAAAAATTGGCATGGCAGACCCCTAAAAATACTCAAGAAGATGAGAAAGGTCCAAAGGAGTTGATATGGATACTTGATTCTGCTCATGAGGATGCTCAACCATGATCACCTTCACCTCTTCTCTCTGTTTCAAGTTATCTTAAATAGATTTTTATGAAGGAAAGGCCTTGGGCTCTTGAGGAGGGAGAAGTAGAGCCTGAATGACTTTTCCTTGCTTTCTAGGATAACACTTGGGCTTATACGTAAATGTTCATCTTTCTTATTGTACTATTGTAATTTTTCCAAGTCATGAACTTGGGTTTAGGAGCTTCTTATTTTGTACTTATTATATCCATGAGAATGAAGGAACTTGAACCTGAGATTGTGTTTCCTTTGCAGCTACTATTGACTGTTGAAGATGTTGATTTTCAAGCTCAACTTATTTGGCTAGGTGAGTCTCCAAGTCATGAACCAACTCATTAGAGATCTCTCACTGCTGATTAGAAGATGAATGTTCTTGTATGATCTATTTTGAAACATGAAAATTAACCTCCTCAAAACACACTTGTTTCACCTTTTGAGGTCTCTCTTGGATAGACTTCCAAGTAGGAAAGATTGGCAATGCCTAGATGGAATCTTGAGGACTGTGATATACATTTGTTTGATATTCATGAAGAGAAAATGGAAACTCAATGGGTAACTGATGCTTCTCATGAACTACCAACCTCTCTTTAATGTATACAATTAGACTGCCTATGTCAAGGATATCACCACTGGCCTTGTCTTACGAAAGATGCACATACCTCTTTTAGCATGATGCAATGAATCTCTCATGTTCTCAATTTCATGCTTGGGGATCTCTTGTCCATATCTCTTTTGAGTATCTATGCTTACCATTTATTTCTCATAGCCAAACAAGGTTTGTTTGAATCTTGATATGGATTGTCTTGAAACTTGATTGAGTTGATCAAGAAGATAACAAGGTTCATAAGGGTTATCATAAGATTGGTATGAGTCACCATACTATTGATAAGGTTCTATATATGGTTGGTGAGGCTCATCATAAGGCTGATATGGATCATGTTAGGGATGATATGGGTGAGGATGAGGTGGATAGGGATCATATTGGAACTGAGATGGATAATAAGGTTGTTGATAAGAAGGCATATGACTGAAATCTCTCTAATATGCTGCCATAGCTTAGAAAACACATGAATATAACTGAACTTATGAAAAAAATATGCCCTTTACCTCTCGGATGATGATCATATGAGTACTTGAAACTACTTTTGAAGACCAAAACATTGCAAATGAATACTCTAATGGTTGGATCTATGTCTCATCAAACATGCTAGAACTGTTAGCAACCAAGATAGCCCCCTACTGAAGGCAGATTGCTTTGATTTTCTTCATACCCAGACTAACATTGGAATGGTCTAATATTAGTGTGAGACACCTGTATCCTAGACAAGACCTCTAGATTTATGAGGCTAGCTCCTCTGAATATATCACTTTGCTCAGTTTACTAAAACCTATTGTGCTTCTTGGGATGAAAAAGGTTATAAGGATAACTGAAATTGAAATCTAATTATACTGATAGTTATACACTTGTATTGTTTGTTCATCCACTCAATTTGAACTCATACAACACTAGAAAGCAATGCAAATCACTAAATTCTACAACTCCAAAAGATTCTTATGCAATAGTATTCACATAGAGGTTTCATCAAGTGTTCAAAGCATAAGTGTAATGATATTAGGCCTAGTTCAAGGCACTAACTAGCCAATATATCCATTGTTATCTCAATCAATCAATATCAAACATTGTATATGACCTACATAATATGGCATAATAATAACTATGTGAGATTATGACCTGCCAAGGGAGAAAATAGTACCACATGTGTGAATCAAACTAACATAATAACACTAAACCTATCTAAAGGAATCTGAAAATAGTCATTGTATTTACTCAAGAGGTTTACAAAGCCGAATCTTGGTAGAGTTTCATCATGCCTAAGAGAGGGATCCTGAAAATAGACCTAAAAGCCTCAATATATATAAAAATTGAGAAGAGAATAAGCCAAGAGATTGGCATAAAAGAGATAATAAGAAGTTAAATCAACATTAACTCAAGTCAAAATCAGCTATAACTTGCAAACAATAGTCTTTCAGACTTCTCCTTGTGCCTAGTGTCTTGCATGTTGATTGCATGATTTCTTTGGCATTGAAAACAAGGTGGTGGGCCCTCTTTGTCTTATTCAAACTCCTCATAAAGCATGCTACACCATAATTTATTAAATAACTCCACTTGAAATGAGGTCAAGTTAAGTTAATGATTCTTCTTCATGCTTTAGACTTGAAACATGCATTGATTGCCTTTTTAGTTCAATTAACTGATGATTGATTGGCATTTAAGACTAATCAACTCCTTATTTATTCTCCTTTGCATTGATTAGCACTTGAAGACTAATTATGCATGTAATTTCCACCTCAAGACTAGATGTGTGGCGTGATAGTTCCAATGAACTCATTTGATAACCCTACAATGCTAATTTCATCTTCACTTGATTGATCAAATAGGCCTAGTATCTTGGCTTCTTGTATTTGATATCTCTAATAACATACATGAAATCATTAGAACCTATAAATATAATTAGATTTAATCCTGGAACAACTGATCATATCATGAAATAGGTTCTTTTGATGAAGAAACACTTGCAACTTAGTCAAAGTAGTTGACTGGATCAATCTACCTAGAATTTCTATAGACTTGTTGTTTTGAATGAGCTCCCAAGGGTACTTGCAGACATATTTTTTATCATATAAAGATTTTATGATGAAGAAAAAGTGTCAAGATTTGATCAATAATGATTGGAATTTCTTTAAACTACATTGGACCTCTCTTTTTGTGATTTTTCTATCAAAAAATAGTTTTCTACCAAGTTCGTAAAACATCTGTACAACCAATGGTCATGGACATGAATATCTTAGAGTGTACTTAATGATCTTGGTGGCAATAAATAGGTTTCAATGAGTTTGAATTCATATTTATCCAATTCTTCAAAAACATGTATATAGTAGGGTTTTGTAAGGGTTTTAGAGTGCTCCAGGATCTTAATGATTGTTCATAAATCCTGTACCTTGAATGCCTAAACCAATGAAAAAAAAGTTAGTGTAATAGGCCATCTAATTCCCCCAAAGTGCTTAGCTTCCCATGCAAAATATGTGTATCAGGATGAGCATGTGAAGTCTCTTCTCAGAGTGGAAAGCAGGCTCTTTAAGCAATGTCTGGTGTTCTTGGACCAAGATGATCACTAATATGCCTCTCTTATGGCTCAAATCTGGCATACATCTCTCTTAGGACCTGATGATGATGTTCGTGATTATTTGGAGTGCCCTAATGACCTTGTTTTGGTTCCTACTACCTCCTTTTGATGGCCTTGTCTAGTGATGTCAAGAACAAGCATAGGTGTATGCATAGTTTCTTCAATATCTTGACTTTATGATGAATTAAGAGGATTTTTTATATTGTGTACAACATTAATAGCCTAAATAGGATGCTCTAGAGTCATGATATTTTCATGATCAAACCATCCCTCTTCATCCTACATGTAAACAGCTCCTTATCTTGACCTACAAACCTATCTATTTATGGAAATGAACCAAATGACCCATATTTATAGTTTTGGAAGTGCTCTTGAGGGAGTTTAAGACCCCATATTTCTTCTCCAATCCTTTGAATGTGAAATTAACCTTTCTTTTCTTGCTTTCAAGCTCAAATTTTCCCTATTTGGCCTAGTTTGTACAATGAAGGTATTGTACGTGCCAACTAACTAGTCATGGATGTAATTAGTGGAATTTATAAGACCTTCAAGTTCATTTGATAGCTCAAACTCATCAATTGGATGCATAATTTATCTCCTTTTTTTATATCGAGTGGTTATGAAGGTTTTGCAAGGTATAAGAGGTCAATAGCTTCTTAATGATTGTTCATAAAGCCTAGAACTCTAATGGAAAAATAGGTGACATGAAAATGAATTATATTGACCCCCTCATCAACCATGAAAAGCACAATCTCCCATGCAAAGGATGTATTAAGTTATCTACGTGATGAAAATTTGCTTCGAGAGGTTACCTAGAACTATGTATGTGGGAAGAAGCTTGAAAGGTCTATCAAAATAAGTTTTATGCAAATTTATTCACTCCAAGGTTGTAATGATCCTCTCCACTATTTCCATGCCCACCAAATGAAGAAAGCATTCATGAAATAGTCCAAAAGGAGGAGTATGTACTTGTAGGGTTTTAGGACTACCTCTTTGTTCTATCCCTCAAGGGCATGGTTGTATAAAATTTGGAGTGTGATCACTCTTGAAAGGTGTTTTGAATATGTAACATCACCCTCTTATTCTCATTTAACACTCCAAAGAAGTTGAAACCCTCTGCCACACCTTAAAACACTTCAAGAAGTATGCCTTCTTGTATTAGGACTGTCACTAGACATAGGGTTGATTGTGTCAAAATAGTGAATATTTACCCTCCTAATTTTACCTCACCAAGATGATGGATAGGTATAAAAACTCATGATGATCATCTCCACCAATTTTCATGCTTGGATCATGCATATTGTAGCTTGTAGGTGGATTTTCCCAAAATTTAATTTGTGTTTCCTATTTTGTCCTATATCATAAGAACTATCACTGATTTATTCTTATTTTGCACCTTGGTTTGTGCTTGAGCATGATTAATATTATTTGGATATGTCATTAAAATCCTCCTTGCAATGATCTCATCCTTCATTGATTACCTTGCAGACTTATGCAACCTATCACCATACCATGCTTCTCAAGGAACCTCATTGTGACTATATTCTATCACTGTTGTAGATGGTGTTGATGAGGTGTAAAGGTTTTTTGTAGCAATATAATCAATACTAGGTGCTTTGAAAACCTTCAATTCATTTTAAAACTCCCTCTTATGCTATTTCTATCATATTAATTCTTCAAACAATATTTTAGGCCTTGTACATTGTCTTCTTCCTACAGCCCTATATACTGTCATCCTTATGTTCTTGGCAGTTATTTAGTGGCTTTGACCAAGGTTTTGTAGATACAATTAGTCACTTGACTTAAATAAGTAATTTCATTGGTCACTCTTTGACTGGAAGTATCTTGAATTTATCTTGATAGTACATAACTATGTGAGAGAAAATGACACTTGTATGGCTGTAGATGTACATTGATAAGGTGAACTTGACTGTAGAATGGTTTGGAGTCCCTCTCTTTATCCTTTGGTCTCATTCATCATCATTTATACTATGAATCCTTCATACTATCATGAAACTCTTATATATGTTATTATGGTGTGAGACTCTCCTTGACAACCTTTGGAAATAGGCTTGTGCTTTATGAGAAGGTTGTGGGCGTATGTTTCATAATTGACCTTGACTATCATAGAAATGTTTCTAACCCCCCTCTTCATAACCTTATGATTTTATGTCATCATTATTAATCTTATGAACCATTCATGATCATGAGACTCCAAAAAATGAACCACTTTGCTCTCATCTTCATGAGCTTGAAGATATGCATGTGTACTAACAGCTCCTTGTTGTAGGTGATGATTCTCTTTGGGTTATGATATGAACTGAGTTTGGTTCAACTTTAGGTCTGCCCCTAATATAAAAATTATGTCCATCTCTTTAGAAAACATTGTCTCCTTTATACACCTCATTGCTTCTTCTTGAAAATAGGGATTTCTCTTATATGTACTTGATTGCACTTTTGAGGACTATAGGTCCTTGTATGGACTATAGCAGGAGTTTAGGATGCTTAAGGAGTTTGACAATAGGTAAAAAAATGTTCAATAATCCTTTTATTTTAATTATATTATCTTCATAGTCTTAATAACCTCTCTTGAAAGTCAACATCCTTGAAAGTCTCTTCATTAGCTTTGTCCACCTTGGTTGTAGCTTGTTCTTGAAAAGGTGACTGTAGGTGACCTTCTTGTGTGTCAAGTAGTGATTTTAAGGCTTTGAACTTGAATTCCTCTTGATATTCCTCATTTAGTTTATCAACCTCCTATATATCATACACTTTGTTTAGCCCAACTAACTCCAAGAACCTAGAAAAGTCTTAAGACTAGATTGTCAAGACAATTGGATGTTGTAGGTTTTGACCTCAATACAGGGTTGTAGGTGTCTTATGAGACACTTGATTGTTTACTTATGGAAATCTCCTTGGGTTTATGATATGAATGAATTCATAATATATAACAATATCCCTTCACTCCATTGCACTTCACTCATACATTTATGCCATGATCTATCTTCAAAAAGACTATGTCCTTTCTCAATTGTAGGTGACTGTATATGTACGGATTGTGACTGAATTTGGCCTTAAGGAAGTCATCAAAACCATTCTTAGCGAAATTTTTCATCATTATTTTGCAGCTTAAGGAGATATATTGAGAAAATATCTTCAAGGAGGTATATTCTAGCCTCTCCCTTCTTTGTACTTTCGTGAGAAAGTCTGGACTGTGTTTCTTGATGACTACAGAAGGTAATTTCATCTCAATTTCACAGTGTCTAAAGGTCCTATACTAGATTTTTATGGATATGATGCTCTGAAAACTTTTGACCTTTCCTTGGTAGCGGATGCATGAGCTGGAGATGATTAGAAGGGAGGATGATGGGAAAGGAAGATGGAAAACCATGTTTGGAGGGGGAAATGAAGCATGATCATAGTGATAAATGGCAGTGTAAGATAGTGAGGATGGAGATTAATCAAAATGGGGTGATAAGATCATGAAAGGGGAATCTCAAAACCACTTTGAAGTTATTATGCAAACATAGGCATATATTCTACCACACATATCAATTTGGAGGATTTTGAAGGGGCATAAGAGGGTGAAATTGAAACCTAGGGGTCTGTTAAGATCATTAACCAAGGCTAAGAAACCTTTAAAAATGCTAAACTGAGACTCCTTAAGAACTCTTGAGAGCCATTAATGACTTCTTTATATGAATATTTTGAAGAAACCTTTGACAATCTTGCATGAAACTATATGAACATGAAGGAGACCTTCTCAAACAAGAATCCAATAAAACTTTGAAACCCTTTCTCTCTCCTAGATCGTACGATTCTTCTACATATGCTTGTAGATTGCAGAATTGCATTCCTTTGTCTTTTTAAGCTCTATATAAATTTCACATGTGTGAAAATAAATGATGACTACCATGGAAATGTGAATTATGTTCCTAAGAAGCTCCAAAATCTTGAAATTTTCTACCATGATGCCCTGATGAAGAAAAAACACAGAAAACCAAATGTCTACTTGGATGAAGGAGACAAAAGGTGTGCCTTGACTTCAAAGGGATGGTTCATGAAGGTGATACGACCAAATTGAGAACCACTTACCATGGCTAGAATCTCTCTCAGACTAATTTCTCTGACTAAATTTTTAGATTTGGATTTTCTCTTTCATGGTCATACCACCTACAAACTTGAAGGGCTCTCCCTATGTGCAAACAAGCAAGATGACTAGAGAGAATATATTTTGGGTCTATTTTGAATCCTCTTGCCTTGAAATTATTCTCAAACATTTGTTATTCCCTCATCTTCCTTCTCTTGAGCTTTGTTGTATAGAATGACCATACAAGACTGTACTTTGCATGAAAAATATATTGAGAATGGCTCTTTCTTGCATATTTCCTAAATTTAAAGCTTATCACCGCCACTTTAAAGTGAGAAAAAAAATACCACGAGTAAAAAAACATGTTAATACAAGTATTAATTCATTTTACATGCTTTTGAGGCCAAAAATGACACGTGTGAGCTCAAAATGGATCTTTTCCATGCTTATACTTGCATTAAATGACCTTTTTAAAGTATGAAACTTTATGACTAAGGTAAAGTCATGTATATGAATGTGTTCAAAGGTATTATGACTAATTTTATTGCCTTTTGCCATCATATTTCACATTTAAAGTCTAAAACTTGTCTCTTTTAGACCAAAATACATAGTTTTACAAGCAGATTAATCACTAAAGAGGGTACTAATAGTACTATAAAAAGTTTTAGATTATATGGATTGGCATTTGGCCTTAACAGGTCAAATTGCCAATGCTTTTGGTGACTCGCAGGGGTTGACCATCTTGTTGGTCAAAAGAAATCACTAATTTTTCATGACAATGATAGTTTGAAACATGACTTGATGACTTTCTTGACTGCCAAAAAGACTTTTTAGAATTTGTAACACCTCTTTTGACTACAACAACAACAAGACACAAGAAAACAATAACTAAACTATGAAGCAAAGACACTTAACCTAAGGAAACAAGAAAATAAGATAAGATACCAACAATAAGGTAGTAGACTGTTGCTTGTGTTATTCATGTATTAAAATAAGACAAACAATACTAAAATAGATAACTTAAGATTAAAATCTACTCTCCAAGGTCAAATGAAAAACTTGATTGTCCACCATGGAACCTTGAAGTATAATTGCCACATCTTGATGGCTCTTTATTAAAGATAGGAGCGTTTGCACATTCATAGTCTCTTGGGAAAGCAACTAGTTATTCTAGTGCCAATTTCAGGGGCATGAATCGTAAATGTGAGTCTAGGACCCAATCATACTCCTCCCATATCCATGTACTTTGAAAGAACAATCTCAATTCTTTTTTAGTCATGTGTTGTTGATTATGATCATGTTAGCCAGCTTGAAGTGTCTCTTGTGTTATGGTTGCAACATCTAGTTTCATGACTTCTTGAGGCCATTTGAGTTCATTTTCAAACTTCAAGAGTAGACAAACATTTGAAGATGAAGTGAGAAGTTGATAACCTTACCTAAAAGACTCAAACAAGTCATCTCCTGAGAAAATAACCTCTTGGAATGGTGTGTTTGAAGAATTGACTCCTCCTTGCTTGATGAAACTACTTCTCTCAACCTACAATGATTCACATTCAAGTAGAGAATAACTTGAATGAATGACATCAAATAAATCTAGTGATAGATTTTCACCAAGCTCCAGTATGATTGGAATCTCTTCATTATGATCATGAAGCTGCAAATCATCTTTTGTTTCATCTTCAAGATCCACTTGTTGATTTAGCATGCTTTGAAAGTCAACTTGCTCTTCATCTTCATTGGATGGTTAGTGTTGTTGACAATTTGCTGCCCTACAGGGAAAGGATAGATGTTTATTCAAGTAGTTAAAGGAGTGGATTCTAAAGAGAACATACGTTTTATGGTTTTCCAAAGGGGTAAAGATCATTTTGAAGTTCCAAAGGGTTTGAATCCTTCGAACTTTTTGTCTGAAGGGTCACTAGCTGAGGATTCAATTCCTTCGGACAATAAGTTTGAAGGAAATGACACTTCTCTAAATCCGAAGGATCACTTTGAAGAGCTGAAGGGCTATTATAGATTCCAAAGGACACTACAAAAACCCAAAGGGTGTCTACCATTTGGGAAAGAAGACAAACAATAAGCTGAATGGCCATTGCAGAAAATTCGAAGGGTCATTTACTGAGGAGAGGTCACTTGGCAAAAATTTTGAAGGGTATGTGCCCTTCAAGAAAGTTCTTTCATAGAAACCCGAAGGTCACTTGGAGAAGCCCAAAAGGCAACTTGAAAAGGGAAATAAAGTATCAATTCCTTTGGACATTTTGTCCGAAGGAAGGGAACGGCCCATTTAGGAATGCCGAAGATATGTTACCTTTGGGAAGGTTCATTGACAAGAATCTTGAAGGGTATGTGCCCTAAGAGAAGGTTCACTTCACAAACTTCAAAGGGGAATGTTGAAGGGTTCATTCAGTTTCCAAAAGGTCATTACAAAAATCCTATAGGGTATGTGCCCTTTGGGAAGGTTCATTGCAGGAATCTTGAAGGGTATATGCCCTTTGGGAAAGTCACTACAAGGAAAGGAAAAATGCAACTATTTCCTTCGAATTTTTTTTTCGAAGGAAGATAAAGGTCATGGTAAAAAGTCCAAAGGAATTCCTTCGGATAAATTTTTTGAAGGAATTCTTTCGAAAAAGGTAAGGAGAAACCCAAAGAGGAAAGTCTCAAACTTTTTGTCTAAGGACATAAGTCCGAAGAGGAATTTTGAAAGTGGACAAAATGCCAAGGAAGTAATTCCTTCAGACTTTTTGTCTGAAGGAAAAGACAAAGATCCTTACAAGCATAGATGGGAGAGATAATTCTCGTGGATAATTTGTCCGCAGGAAAGTGAAGTGACAAAAAACCCGAAGATAGAATTCTTTCAGGAGGAAAATCTGCAAGTAATGGTCCATGACAAAGGCACAAGTAAAAGAAAACGCTGAGAGACGATTCCCATGGATATTTTGTGCGTGGAAAAATGACTTAATAGAAAAAGTTAAAAGATAGTAAGTCCGAAAAGATAAAGCCAAAGAAAATTCCACAGGGAAAAGATAAGAACATGCATAGAAATGAAGAGCTAGATAAAGTGAGATATTTCAAACAAACAATGAACGCGTTCTCCAGCATGCAAAGTAATCCAAATAGGGTTAGACATGTCCAGGTGTAACCATTTCAACATGACACCTTCAGCTCTAAAAATGGTGACCCGTTTGCATGAAGGACTCAATTTGTTTAACGTTGGAGAGCTCAACAAGAAATTCCATGTATACACACTTGTTTGTCTCAAGCTTGCAACGTTCCAGTAGTTCAAATAGAGTTCTAAATTCGGACATGGAGTTGACTGTTATTGATTTAGAGTTGACTAATTATCAAGTGCCACATCTAATCATTGTTTTCATGCAAAGAAAATCCTTTCAAACATTCCAAATCAGCCTCAAGTCGATTCAAACTTAAATCAAGACATCCAAAGTTGGTGTGACATTATGCATGAGGCAGATTAGTCCGAGCTTGAGCCCACCGTCTATTTTTTCAATGCCAAAGGATTTTTCATGCAAGATAAAGACAAGAAAAGACAAATTTAGAAGGCTTTGTTATCTTGGCATAACAGAAATTGGACTTGGGTTAATGAAAGAGTTGTCTTCTTCTTCTATTTTCAATGCCAACCTCTTGGTTGTGTATTTTTCTATATAAGTTCGCTTTTCAGCCTTGAAATGTATCCCTCTTTTGGCAAGATAAAATTATGCCAAAGATTGAGTTGTAACCTTTTTTAAATTAATAGAACTGTTGTTTTCAATTTTCAACAAGCTGGTATAGTGTATTTTTTCATTGATTTGCATAAGCGATAGAGTTTTCTTCCTTGCCAAGTCTTGATTCTTACCTAGTTACTAGTTGGTCAAATTATGCAGGTCATGCTCTGTGTTTAAGTGTCTTTTGGCTAAAATTTTAGTGGATGCAAGTGGTTGATTAGTGCCTTCAATCAAGCCTATTCTTTCATTCCCCTCAAGTTTTAGTTACTAGATAAAACTTTTTCGTGAAATACTTATGCATATTGGTCAATTGGAGTTAAAAGTTTAGCCATTGTATTGTCTAAATCAGTGTTTTTAAGGAGCTCTAATTGAGTGGATCAACCAATCATTCAAGTGTATCACCATCATTAAATAGAATTTCCATTCAAGTTTCTCTCTTTTCTTGATAGTTTGTAGCGTAGAACAAAGGTCCTAATTGATACACCAAAGGGAGCTAGCCCTTAGAATCTAGATATTCAATCCACTATTTAGGTCATCCACAACCTAGGATTGTTTCCATCTTTCAGCAAACTGTGAAGGCCTAAAACTCCTTCACAGGGGTGCAAGTCTGATTGAAAATAGGTACTTGTATTCTATCAATTCCTACAAGTTCATGTGGACTGTCATAATGAATGGCAGTTACTATGTGATCAAAGAGTTCATGGAAACCATCTTCTTCTTCCTTAATTGGAGTGTCTTTCTTTTGTATCTTAGCTTGTACTTGTAGCTCATCTTCTATCTCAACAAAAACCTCTTTGAATCCATCTGATTTTGCATTCTGAGAGATTGGATCATATTCTTCCTTGACAAGGAGTGTGCCAATGGTGATGTTCTCTTCATGTTCATGCAAGACTCTCTCCTCTTCATTCATCTAAGCTGCACTTTATTCATTTACCTCCCAAAGGAGAGGCTCCTTCTCAAGAATTGGCATGGTATACCCATGAGGGGTACTCAAGAAGATGAAAAAGGTCCAAAAGAGTTGTCATGGATGATTGATTCTGCTCATGAGGTTACTCAACCTTGACCTCTTATCTCTGTTGCAAGTTATCTTGAATAGTTTTTCATGAAGGAAAGGCCTTGGGCTCTTGAGGGAGAAGTAGACGTTGAATGACTTCCCACTTGCTTTCCAAAACAACACTTGAGCTTATACTTGAATGTTCATTTTTCTCCCTAGACAGTGGTACTTGTTTCCAAGTCATGAACTTGGGTTTCAAAGCTTCTTCTTTTGTATTTGTTGTAGTCATAAGAATGAATGAAGGAACTTGAACCTAAGATTTTATTGCCTTTGTAGTTACTATTGACTGCTGAAGATGATTTAAAATCTCAACTTGTTTGGTTAGGTGAGTCTCAAATTCATGAACCAGCTCATTAAAGATCTCTCGTTGTTGATCAGAAGATGAAGGCTCATGTATGATCTATTGTGAAACATGAAAATTAGCCTCCTCAAAACACACTTCTTCCACCTTTTGAGATAGACTTTCAAGTAGGAAAGATTGGCAAGGCCTAGATGGAATCTTGAGGGTTGTGATATATGTTTGTTTGATATTCATGAAGAGAAAAGGGCAACTCAATGGGGAACTGATGCTTCTCATGAACTACCAACATATCTTCAATGTTTACAATTAGACCGCCTATGTCAAGGATATCACCACTGAATTTTGAATGACCTTGTCTTACGAAAGATGCACATACCTCTTTAGCTTGCTGAAATGAAGCTCTCATGTTCTCAGTTTCATGCTTGGGGATATCTTGTCCATATCTATTTTGAGTGTCTATGCTCACCATTTGATTCTCATAGCCAAGCAAGGTTTATTTGAAGCTTTGATATGGATTGTCTTGGAACTTGATTGAGTTGATCAAGAAGATAACAAAGTTTATGAGGTTATCATAGGATTGGTATGAGTCACCATACTATTGATAAGGTTTTATATATGGTTGGTGAGACTCATCATAACGCTAATATGGATCATGGTAGGGCTAATATGGGTGAGGATGAGGTGGGTAGGAATCATATTGCAATTGAGATGGATCATACGGCTATTGATAAGAAGGCATGTTACTAAAATATCTCTCATATGTTGCCATAGCTTAGAAGACACATGAATATAATTGAATTTATGAACAAGAGATGTCCTTTACCTCTGAGATGATGATCATATGAGTACTTGAAACTACTTCTGAAGACCAAAATGTTGCAAATGAATACACCAATGGCTAGATCTATGTCCCACCAGACGTGACAGAGCTATTAGCAACCCATATAACCCCCTGTTGAAGATAGATTGCTCAGATATGTTTCATACCTGGACTAACATTGGAATGGTCTAAGGTGTGAGACACATGTATCTTAGACCAGCCCTCTAGATTTATGAGGCTAGCTCCTCTGAATATATCACTTTGCTCAGTTTACTAAAATTTACTATGCTTCTTGGGATGAAAAGAGTTAGAAGGATAATTGAAAGGGAAATCTAATTCTAATGATAGTGATGCACTTGTATTGTTGGTTCATCCACTCAATTTGAACTTATATAACACTAGAAAGCAATGCAAATCACTGAATTTTGCATCTCTAAAGGATTATTATGCAACAATATTTCACATAGAGGTTTCATCAAGTGATCAAATCATAAGGGTAATGATGGTAGGCCTAATTCAAGGCACTAACCAGCCAATATATTCATTGTTAGCTCAATCAATAAACATCAAACACAATATATGACCTGCATAATATGACATACTAGTAACTAGGTGAGATTACAACTTGCCAAAGGGGAAAATACTACCACATGTGCGAATCAAACTAACATAATCACACTAAACCTATTTAAAGGAATATGAAAATAGTCATTTTATTTACTCAAGAGGTTTACAAAGCTCAATCTTGGTAAAGTTTCATCATGCCTAAGAGAGGGATCCTAAAAATAGGCCTAAAAGCCTCAATATATAGAAAATAAGAAGAGAATCAGCCAAGAGATTGGTGAATAATAGAGATGAAGAAAGTTAACATTAACTCAAGTCAAAATCAATTATAACTTGCAAATAATAGTCTTTAAGACTTCTCCTTGTGTCTAGTGTCTTGCATGTTGATTGCATGATTTCTTAGACATTGAAAACAAGGTGGTGGGCCCTCTTTATCTTATTCAAACTCCTCATGAAGCATGCTACACCATAAGTTGGTAAATAACTCCATTTGAAATTAGGTCAAGTTAAGTGAATGATTCTTCTTCATGCTTTAGACTTGAAACATGCATTGATTGTCTTTTTAGTTCGGTTACCTCATGATTGATTAGCATTGAAGACTAGTCAAGTCCTTGTTTAGTCCTCCTTTGCATGAATTAGCACTTGAAGACTAATTGTGCATGTAATTTCCACCTAAAGACCATATATGTGAAGTGATAGCTCCAATGAACTCATTTGATAGCCCTACTATACCAATTTCATCTTCACTTGATTGATCAAATAAGCCTAGTAGACTAACTTCTTGTTTTTGATAGCTCTAAGAACCTGCATGAAATCATTAGAACCTACAAATATGATGAGATTTAAGCCTAGAACAATTCCTCATATCATGAAATAGGTCCTTTGGATGAAGAAACCCCTACAACTTAGTCAAAATAGTTGACTAAATCAATCTGTCTTAAATTTCTTCAGATTGGTTGTGTTGAACGAGCTCCCAAGGGCACTTGCAAGCAGATTTTTTATCATCTGATGATTTGAGGATGAGGAACAAGTGTTAGGGTTTGATCAACAATGATTGAAATTTCTTTAAACTGCCTTGTACTTCTCCTTTTGTGTATTTTTCTCTCCAAAACTTATTTTCTGCCAAGTCTATACAACATTCGTAGAACCAATGGTCATGGACATGAAGCTCTCATAGTGTACTTGATGTTCCAGGTGGTAGTCAAGAGGTTTCAATGAGTTTGGATGCATATTTCTCCAATTCTTCACAAATAGGTCTGTAGTAGGGTTTTAGAGTGTTTTGGGCTCTTAATGATTGTTCATAAAGCCTGGGCCTTGAATTCCTGAACCAATGCCACAAAATGTTATTGTATTAGGCACTCTAACTCCCCCAAAGTCCTCTGTTTCCCATTCAAAATTTGTGTATCAGAGTGAGCATGTGAAGTCTCCTCTCAGAGTGGAAAACAGGATCTTTAAGCAATGTTTGGTGTTCATGGACCAAGATGATCACAGATATGCCTCTCTTGTGGCTCAAACCTAGCATACATCTCTCTTAGGACCTGATGATGATGTTCATGATGATTTGGAGTGTTTTCATTACCTTGCTTTGGTTCCTGCTACCTCCTTTTGATGGCCTTGTCTAGTGATGTCAAGAACAAGCATAGGTGTATACATAGTTTCTTCAATATCTTTACTTTATGATGAGTTTAGAGGCTCTTTTATACTATGTACAACATGAATAGCCTATAGAGGATGCTCTATAGTCATGATATGGGCTTGATCAAGCCATTCCTCTTCACCCTGCATGCAAACAGCTCTTTGTCTTAACCTAGATACCTATCTATTTGTGAAATGAACCAAATGATCCATGTTGATGGTTGCGGAAGTGTTTTTGAGGGAGTTTAAGACCCCATCTTGTTTCTCAAATCCTTTGAATGTGTAATTACCCTTTCTTTTCTTGCTTTCAAGCTCAAAATTGCCTTATTTGGCCTATTTCGTATAGTGAAGGTATTGCACGTGCCAACTAACTAGTCATGGCGGTGCTTAGGGGAGTTGAGAAGACCAAGTTCATTTGATAGCTCAAAATCAACAATTGAATTCATAATTTATCTCATTTTTTCTATTAGGTGGTTATGAGGGTTTTGCAAGGGTTTAAGAGGTCCATAACTTCTTAATGATTGTTCATAAATCCTAGGCATCTGATGGTAAATCACTTGCCATGAAAACAAAGTATATTGATCCCCTCATCAACCATGAAAAGCACAAGCTCCCATGAAAAGGATGTATCAAGTTCTCTACATGATGAAAATGTGCTTCAAGAGGTTGCCTAGAATTATGTGTGCAGGAAGAAGCTTGAGAAGTCTATCAAAACAAATTTTCTACAAATTTCTTCTCTAAGACCTCCGAGGTTGCAATGATCCTCTCCATTATTTCTATACCCACCAAATGAAGAAAAAATTCATGAAATAGTCCAAAAGGAGGATTGTGTGCTTGTAGGGTTTTAGGACTGCCTCCTTGTTCTAGCCCTCAAGGGCATGGTTGCATAGAATTTGGAGTGTGATCACTTTTTAAAGGTGTTTTGAAAATGGAACATCACCCTCTTATGCTCATTGAACACTCCAAAGAAGTTGAAACCCTCTGCCACACCTTAAAACACTTCAAGAAGTCTGCCTTCTTGTATTAGGATTGTCAACAGATATAGGGTTGACTGTGTCAAAACAACAAATAGTTACCCTCCTAATTTGACCTCACCAAGATGATGGATAGCTATAAAAATTCATGACGATCATCTCCACCAATTTACATGCTTGGATCATGCATATTGTAGCTTGTAGGTGGTTTTTCCCAAAATTTAGCTTGTGTTGCCTATTTTTTCCTATATCATAAGAACTATGATTGAGTTATTATTTTGCACCTTTGCATGTGCTTGAGCATGATTAATATTATCTGGATATGTCATGAAAACCCTCCTTGCAATGGTGTCATCCTCCATTGGTTACCTTGCAGACTTATGCAACCTATCACCATACCATGCTTCTCAAGGAACCTCATTGTGATTGTATTCTATCACTATTGTAGATGGTGTTGATAAGGTGTAAAGGTGTTTGGTATCCATCTCATCAATACTGGGTGCTTTGAAAACCTTCAAGTCATTTGAAACTCCCTCTTATGCTCTTTCTAGCATATTAACTTTTCAAACAATGTTTTAGGCCTTGTACATTGTCTTCTTCCGTATAGCCCTGTATACTGTCATCCTCATGTTCTTGGTAGCGCTTTAGTTGCTTTGACCAAGGTTTTGGAGATACAATTAGTTACTTGACTTAAATAACTTCATCGGTCACTCTTTGTTTGGAAGTATCTTGCATTGCATCTTGATAGTACATAACTGTGTGATAGAAAATGACACTTATATGGTTGTAGATGTACATTGATAAGTTGAACTTGACTGTAGAATTGTTTGGAGTCCCTCTCTTTATCCTTTGGTCTCATTCATCATCATTTCTCCTATGAATCCTTCATACTATCATGAAATTATTCTATATGTTGTTATGGTGTGAGACTCTCCTTCACAACCTTTGGAAATAGGCTTGTGTTTTATGGGAAAGTTGTGGGTATATGTTTTACAATTGACCTTGACTGTCATATCAATGTTTCTAACCCCCCTCTTCTTAACCTTATGAGTTCATGTCATCATTATTGTTCATATGAACCATTCATGATCATGAGACTCCACCAAATGAACCACTTTGCTCTCACCTACAGAAGATATGCATGTGTACTAACAACGCCTTGTTGTAGGTGATGATTCTCTTGGGTTTATGATATGAACTGAGTTTGGTTCTTCTTTAGGTCTACCTTTGATACAAAACTTATGTCTATCTCTTACGAAAACATTGTCTCCTTTATACACCTCATTACATCTTGAAAACAGGGCTTTCTCTCATTTGTACTTGATTGTGCTTTTGTTGACTGTAGGTCCTTATACACACTGTAGCAGAGGATTTAAGGATGCTTAGGGAGTTTGACAATAGATAACAAAAGGTTCAATAGTCCTTCTCTTGTAATGATATGATCTTCATGGTCTCAATAACCTCTCTTGAAAGTCAACATCATTGAAAGCCTCTTCATTAGCTTTGTCCACCTTTGGTTGTACCTTGTTCTTGAAAAGGTGACTGTAGGTGACCTTGTGTGTCAAGCAATGCTTTTAACGCTTTGAACTTGAATTCCTCTTGAGCTTCCTCATTTAGGTTATCAACCTCCTATAGATCATACACTTTGTTTAACCCAACTAGCTCAAAGAACCTAGAAAAGTCTTAAGACTAGATTGTCAAGACAATTGACTACTGTAGGTTTTGACCTCAATACAACGTTGTAGGTGTCTTATGAGACACTTGACTGTTTACTTATGGAAGTCTCCTTGGGCTTATGCTATGAATGAAGTCATAATATAGAACAAGAGCCATTCACTCCATTGCACTTCACTCATACATTTATGCCATGAGCTATATTAAAAAAGACTATGTCCTTTCTCAACTGTAGGTCACTGTATATGTACGGACTATCACTTAATTTGGCCTTAAGAAAATCATCAAAACCATTCTTAGTGAACTTGTTCCTCATTCTTTTGCAACTTAAGGAGATATATTGAGCAAAGATCTTCAAGGACATATCTTCTAGCCTCTCCCTTCTTTGTACTTTCGTGAGAAAGTCTTGACTGTGTTTCTTGATGACTGTAGATGGTAATTTCATCTCAGTGTAGCAGTCTCAAGGTCCTATACTAGATTTGTATGGTTATGACCTTTCCTTGACCTTTCCTTGGTAGTGGATTCGTGAGATGGAGATGAGTGGAAGGGGGGGTGATGGGAAAGGAAGATGGAAAACCATGTTTGGAGGGGGAAATGAAGCATGATCACAATGAGAAATCGCAGTGTAAGACAGTGAGGATGGAGATTAATCAAAATGGAGTGATAAGAGCATGAAAGGGGAATCTCAAAACCACTTGGAAGGTCTTATGCAAACATAGGCATATCTTCTACCACACATATCAATTTGAAGGCCTTTAAAGGTGCATAAGAGGGTGAAATTGAAACCTAGGTGTCTGCTAAGATCCTTAACCAAGACTAAGAAACCTTAAAAAATGCTAAACTGAGACTCCTTGAGAACTCTTGAGAGCCATTAATGGCTTCTTGTTGTGAATCTTTTAAAGAAACCTTTGACAATCTTGCATGAAACTATATGAACATGAAGGAGACCTTCTCAAACAAGAATCCAACAAAACTTTGAAACCCTTTCTCTCTCATGGACCGTACAATTCTTCTTCACATGCTTGTAGACTGCAGAATTGCATTCCTTTGTCTTTTTGAGCTTTGTATGACCTTCACATGTGTGAAAAGCACTGATGACTATCATAGAAAGGTGAATTATGTCCCTGAGAAGCTCCACAGTCTTAAAATTTTCTGCCAAGATCCCTGATGAAGAGAAAACACAAAAAATGATTGTATGTTTGGATGCAGGGGACAAAAAATGTACTTTGACTTCAAAGGAATGGTTCATGAAGGTGAGAGGACCAAATTGAAAACCACTTGCCATCGCTGGAAGCTCTCTGAGACTACTTTCTCTAACTAAATTTACAGCCCTGTATTTTCTCTCTCATGGCCGTACCACCTGCAACCCTGAAGGGCTCTCCCTATGTGCAAACAAGCAAGATGACTGAAGGGAATTGATTTTGGCCCTATTTTGAATCCTCTTGCCTTGAAATTCTTCTAGAACCCCTGTGATGCCCTCATCTCCCTGCTCTTGAGCTCTGTTGTATGGAATGGTCGTACAGGGCCATACTTTGCATGAAAAATACATTGAAAATGGCTCTTTCTTGCCTATATTCCAAATTTAAAGCTCATCACCACCACATTGAGGTGAGAAAAAGAAGACCACAAGTCAAAACACATGTTAGGACAAGTATTAATTCCATTTACACGCTTTTGAGGCCAAAAATGACACATGTGAGCTTAGAAGGGACCTTTTCCACGCTTGTACTTGCATTAAATGACCTTTTTAAAGTATGAAACTTTATGAATAAAGTGAAGTCATGTATATGAATGTGTTCAAAGGTATTGTGAATAATTTTATGGCCTTTTGACATCATATTTCACATTTAAAATCCAAAACTTGTCTCTTTTAGACCAAAATGCACGGTTTTACAAGCAAATTAATCACTGAAGAGGTTACTAACAGTACTATGAAAAGTTTCGGATTATAGGGGGTGGCATTTGGCCTTGACAGGGCAAATTGCCAACAGGAACCAAACCTATGTCATTGGAAGGCAACAAAGTGAGTATAGAGGTATGTTTATGGTACTATGGGGCATCCCTTGGAGTACAATAATAGTTGCTTCTTCTTGACTGGTACACAGATGCAAACCATGTAGAATACATCGATGACAAGAAATCCATGTTTGTATATGTTTTCTTTATAGAATCCAATCTAATTTCATGTAGAAGTAAGAAGCAAAGCATAGTTTCTTGATCTTCCACTGAAGCAGAATATAATGCAATAAGTGGAGTTGTCTGCAAAGCGATATGGTTATGTCATATATTAGTAGTATTGGGAGTACCACAAAAACCACCAACCACCTTATATCATGACAATCAAGGTGTTCTACAACTTGTTCATAATCTAGTGTTGCATGAGCTCACAAAACACATTGAGGCTCAATGCCACGTCATACACAATATATTGATCAACATGATACTCAGCCCCAGGTTTGCCCCACTCAATATCAATGTGCATATAGCTTCACCAAAACACTTGCACGTGTGAAGTTGGAGGTACTTCGAAATTCTCACTCTTGCACTCTTAAGAATATAATGTCACAAGGGGGAGAGTGTAGATAAATAATGAATACATCACAAAACACACTTTGTAGGAGATAGATACACTCTTAAGATACATTTTCTGTTTCAAATATTTTTGTTACATTGTTAAGTTGTTCGCATAGAATAGTTTGTTATTGCAAAACTTAGGTAATGGATGGTTATCCGTAAGCATATCTATTAGATCTAGTCCTTTAAATATGTATGCTTCCTTATTGAATATTGAATTAATGCAATGCTATATTGATTCCACAAGTACACTTTTCCATTCCCTGCATTTTCCACTTTTTCTTCAACATTTGAGTGGTGATGATTCATGAATCTGGGAATTCTCTTGCACCCAACAATTTTCTCCTTCCCAACATCATTGATAGAATCTACTCTCTATAATTTGAAACTTTCTCATAGAGAGAGTGTCTTGCAATAGACACGAGTAATGTCTATCAATCCCCTTCATGTGCGATTCATGCACATATATAAGAGAATTATGATTAATCCAAAAACATCTATAAGGATTGTGATGCAAGTGCATCGGCCTTGGCTGTCTCTGCTCCAAGGTCTATTGTTTCTACTCACCCTTGCTAACACCATTGCATGCTTTTGATTGCTTTTTCACTGGAATATGAAGATCCAATCTTTCGCAAAAATTTATATCATGGCACTTGCATCTACAATGCTAGTATTTTAGCCAACTCAAGAACCCAACATGCAAGTTCCCCAAACGTTTTTCAAGCTGAATCTTTCTTAGCTATGATTAATTGTGATAGGGCAGCACATACACTCTGCAAAACCAACTTCAGAAAAGCCCCACAGCCAGCTACTACTGCACCCACCAAACCCTAATAAATGTGCTACAAATCTTCTTAACAAAAACTATATATGTCAAGAAAAAATAAACACTTCTATATGATCAATATCTTTACATTGCAGAACATATAATCTTGTGTACCTACCATCTTGTTTCAATTTCATTAATGGACCAAACTTTCTGCAAAGTACTCCAGAATGTACACCTCTAACTGAACTCCAAAGAATTGTGAATGAAGAATGCACATCTTATAAGGAAATAAGTGAAATCAAAATATAATCAGGTGTTGTTAATCTATAAGAGAGAGAGTATACTACAATCAACAAAGCTGAAATGAATACTAAATATCAGTATTGCAAAATCTGAAACCATTGGAATGTAGTTCAAAAACAATGACCAGAAAAAGCCATTGTTTGCCCCTCCTATTCTCAGTTAAAACCTGGAATGTTTGCTATTTACACCAGTATTGTTTTCTTTGTAATTAATCAGCGCCCATTGTGTTAGCTTTTAACATGGAGAAAATATGCATGGATGGTACAAATAGCCGGTAATTATTTAAGCACTTTATGCAAAAAACTCAGAAAAGGGCATATGCAAGCTAGCTTCAAGAATAAGTATGAACGTGCAGATTTCCAAGATGATGCATCAGCATGTAATATGTGTAACCAATAGAAAAAGTGCATATGATCTACCTACAGCTTCCTTTTGGCAAAAATGGAACTAGGGAAACAGACAATATGAAGTTCAACAGAGCCTGTGCTTAAATTTTTATCACCACAAAAAAAGACTTTGTTGCCAGGATACCTAACTATCCGTTCCACATAACAGAATTAATTAGAAAAAGCACAATATCTCCTTAGTTCTTATGAACAAAGACGTAAGTAGATAAACAAAGAGCAAAACAACTAGATCAAATGAGCAAAGGATAAACATCAGATCACTATCTCATTCTAAAAGATATCCTCAATCCCCTGCCCTCCTTGGGGTATATAAAAGGATATCTGCATATTGGTAAGGATGAGATTCGAGCTTCTTTGAAGAATCCCATAGATAATTTTGCAAATCAGCTAAATACAAGATAAATAAGTAGATTCAGAAATGATCAAGTGGGTATAGTGTTTTTTTTCTTGAATTGATTGGTTTATTTCTGAATATAATTTAGAACAACACGGTAAATTGCCTCAGGCAAAAGATAAGCACAAACGATTTGCACTTCATTACAAATATCCTAGCTATATCCTAGGGAATAGGCTTTGACCTTGTTGTAGATCCTGGAGTTGTTAGCCCAGAGTAACCCGCAAAAACATTAGAATAAGATTTAGTGAGATAAGCAAAGTTTGCAACTGGAGGTAAAGTAGCCACTCTCTCCCCAGCCCTTAACAATGCCTGTAGGTCCAGCCTTTGAAGGGTCAAAACTGATTTAGATTCCCTCCAAACAAACGCTAAAAGGCCCTTCCCACACACAAACAAATCCCCTGGTTTTGAACCTGGATACCGAAATCCATATCCATTGGCTATGCCCTCTCCTTTGTATGCACAAACAGTTTCTACTGGAGTATCATCCCGGTAACTTTCCCATGGAAATCTTTCTGAAGATAACTCATTCACCCTGGCTGTGAACATAGCTGAACCATTTGGATGAAGGACATAGTGGGTGCCCTCAAGTATCTTAGTTGCAATCAGAAGCCACCCTTCATCTGTTTTTTCATAAGAGAGCAGCAGGAAAAACAAAGCCTTCCCGGGCTTATCTTCAGGTGGTCGCCCTGGAGGCCATCCAAAAGTTCCACCCCAAAGACCTGCATATTCTCTTCCTTTCTCGGGTTTCTGCTCGGGCATCTTGTACAAGGCAAAGCGATTGTCGTGCATGATTGGCCATGCACGATACATAGACAGCTTTAAACAGGATGCGTGGAGACGGAGTCCCACGGTGTCACCTAACCTCAAAAACTCTTGCAATGGCACGCGCTTATTATCTCCACTACAAGAGGAATTTCCCCTTTCACCATCGTGTAAACCCGCACCCACACCAATAATCTGCTTCATTCTCTCCTTAATAAACTTGGCAAAGCTCTGTTTCTTAGTTGGTTCCCAACCAGCCAAAGTCCATTTGGTGCTTGAGTTGCTTGGACCCTGTAAAATGCTTTTTCCTTTGAGCGAGTGAAATCCTGCGCTGTCTTTAGCTGCCTGCAAATCTTGGGATTCTGTCACATTACAGAGACTCTTCAGAGCAATCTCCGACTGGATACCATCGGCATGTGATCCAGAAAATGGCTTTTTACCCTTGGGATCTCCATGTTTATGCATCAAAATCATAAGAGACCTGCGCTCTGACAAAAATAACAAATCCTTCCGAACATCTTCCTTGGCTAGATGAGAACCACTCCCTGCTACCGGGAATAAAGGACCAATTGTAGAAGGAGGCACTTTCAATCGCACCCGATGGGCAACAAGTTCCAATAATCTTTTCCTGTCTCCAAACCCCAATCGACTAAATTGAATTGAGTCATTATCCTTACTTTTGAGTTGCATCAAGTTGGTTTCCATACTTCTCTGCCGCAACAGAAAATTTGATCTTGATGTAGATGTTGTTCTTTTCAGATATGGTTCACCTGATGAAGATGCTACGTTTTCAGGGGATGAAAATTTTCTCTCTTCAATAGGTGGTAGATTCTCCTTTAAAGGAGGTTGCCGAAATGGCTGAACTTCCAGCAACAGCACATTACAATCGCCCTTTGCAGGATTCAGAGAACCAGGATAGCAGTAGTCCTTATCTCTTTCCTTTCCATGCAAAAATAAGGCCAAAGAACCATCCAAGTTGCAAATGACCTCAAACACCGGTGCCCATAGCAGACCACTCTCAAACCCTTGAGAGCCCAGCTCCTGAGGTATAATTCTACACCCAACTACCGAAAGAAACCCCCACATAACATACACCATGTTGCCAAGCTCCGGATTCTGGTGCACCCAAATGCCTATCAGGTGTTTTACTCCCAGAAGAAACTTGCAAACTACCTTGCAAGATGAAACAAAACCCCTCCAGGCCTGCAGATTATCAGAACCAATCTCGGCGACCTGCAGGCATTGTTGCCACCAGATCTTGTCCGAATTGACCAGCACATTCAACCTTTTACAACTCAGGCTCATGTTGCACAAGTCTCTGGGCTGCAGAGTTTTGGATACAAGAGCCAGCACATCATCAGGCAACTCTTGAAGCAAGCTTGCACCACACACGCTATTAATCTCATGATCACTGCTCACAATTGTCTGTATGCTCTCCTGCCCCATATCCACACGTAAACTAGCGTGCAGGGACCCAAATCGGCACTACACACTCAATATTTGTCTCTTATTAAACTAACTCCTCCTCATCCTATATCAAAATTCTGCCATTAAAATCCTCAAAATCACAATCATTTATGGCCCCTTAAACAACTCAACCTTAACCGATTTAAAAAATGGAGCCCCTAAATCTTGCAGCTTGAACAAACCCTCAAACCCCCTGCCCATTCTATTCCTCTCAACACGGATCAACCTCAGTCTACATCAATTGCATTATTAACAGCACATTCTGGGCAGCTATAACCGATTTAAAAAACAAATTAATAAAAGCCATTCAAACTCTGAACAAGCAATGAAAACCCTACACACGTAACTAATGAAACCCTAGCATCAGCTGTTTCATTGCAGAGGATAAAAATAGAAAGCCTACCGTGGGATGAATCGAGGAAAGCACGTTCATGCTCCCGATCTCACGAGGAAAGCGCATTGAATTTTGCTTGTACACCCAAATGCTAATTCTGAATTTGTTGATGTACTCGAATGTTATATATTAATTTGGCCTACATTACTAATAAAAATAATAATTAACGAGTAATTACAATTTCAAAAAAACAAAAACAAGGCTGACACAGGGCTGTCATAAACGAGAAGGCCAGCCATGTTTTTTTGGTATGGTGAAGAAGGCGATTGGAGCAAATACAAAGTCAATCAATCAAGGACGGAGGTGCATTGAACGAGAATCACAAGGCGGAAATGTCGGCCATATGCACTCACGCTTTCTCACTCATTTCAATATCCTACCAATATCAACATGTGACTCCAAACAAAAGCCGCCACCATCTTTGCATTATGGGAAAATGAAACAAGATCTTGGACCAATCTAATGTTTACTTTTAATTTAATATTTCACATAGAGAATATTTAATTGATTTCGTCTATTGTAGATACTTAATTTTGGTAATTTTTTCAATTTTATTGTATTTTTATCGTACATTTTTATTTTTGGTTCACTAGCATATATTTGATTATTTTCAAATACTTTCTTATTTGTATTAGTCTCTAATTTTGATTATATCTAAATTTCCTTAGATTTATATGTTTTCAACGTCAAGGTCCTAGTCATCTATTCTTTGTTTACCTTAATCTTCATTATTAGCCTTTTATCTCTTTAGTTAAAATCAGTTATCTACGAATTTTGTCCTAGACATAATCAGTGGTCTTTTAATTTTGTCCTAGACATAATCAATAGTCCACTAATTTTGTCCTTACTTTTGTGGTTCCATTTCACCTTGTCCCAATTCTTTGCACTTTGATTATTCTAAGAAGAGAAGGTGAAGCCGTACTTCACACTTGAGTTTGGATTTCACTCACATGCACTAGAACTACATTGAATTTGATTCTATGGGTGCAAGATATGTAGTTGCAACTCATCAAGACATTTTCTAAGTCAACTAACTTGCACACACTCTTGTATGCATAAAATTGAGGATTAGGTCAAGGCACAATGGAGAAGCATTTGAGTGCATTTTGTTCATCAATTTTTCAAAGCGAATCCACAACCATGTTCGTCATCATCGTGCTCACTAACCCCAAATATTGAAAAATATAAAAATCAGTAGGTGACACAATCATCGCCTATGGACAAAACAACACAAGGGAAAAATTAGCCACCTATCAAGGTTGACCATGACACAATTAATGCACCACCAATTTTGACCTGAAAAAATGGACATATTTGTAGGGTTTCCTCTTAGTTAGCTTCCAAATCATGTTTCTAGTCTCACAATTCCGTAATAGTTTCCAAGTGTGTCAATTTTCATCTATTTTTTACTTTCATCATCTCCATTGCTCATTTAATCATTTTACCATACTTTTAGGTATTATTTTAGGCATAGCTCAAATCTGATTATTGTAATTTATTATATTATCTTAAATCAATTTTGTGAAGTAGTTTTAGTGAGTTGTGCATGTATATCCCCTAAACCGCAATTCCTCAAAACATTGTGGTAAACTCAATCTTGCAATCATCCAACATAGGGTTTCACAACCCTCATTCCCCTAGGGTCTAACTTTTCATTTTTGATATGATTTTTAGATCTTGTTTTTTTCTATTTTTTCCATCCTAACCATACATGTTATTGTCCATTCACCTCCCAAATCTATTTTTTAGATTTTTGTGAACCCCTTCACTCTTCAAACACCTCAACCCTTAGGGTTTCTTTATTCTTCATTCCTCTATGATCTACTTTCTTTTTCATGCCCATCAAATTTGATTTTCCATATTTAATTTTTTTTCTCATTGATTCATCATTGACCTTACGTTTTTCATGCTTACATCTTATGCCAACTAGGAAGGCTATATCTAAAAATTCTACTAGGGGAAGTGTTAGATTGGGTGGTGCTACTTGTGATTTGATTCAGTGTCCTTTAATTATTATTTATTATAGTAGAGTAGGATACACTCACTCTTTATCAAACTTTAATTACAACAACACCTATAAAACCTCCAATATATTGGCATATTACTTAGCCCTAAGATTAAACACTCACTCGAAGCATACAAGAGACAATGAAACCACCACCATTAAGAAGATTGCATAAATTAAATGAAAGATACGGTATAAATGTGCATTGCATATTATTTAATTAATAAGATTTAATCAAACCAAATCATACACATGATATATAGTAAACTGCTTTTATTCATTAATCATCAAAAACATATGTAAAAAAACATGTTTGTTCTAAACATACTCAGACTTCTACACATGGGCCACTTCTAACAATACTTACAAAATGGTTTACAAGCACTACAAAATTACAATCTACTAAATTATATAAAATGCCCATTTTTTCAAGATGACCTAAATAAAAGGCATGGGGTCCTATTTATAGTATTCCCCCATCGACCTACTCTTGATGGTGGGATCCAGATAAACTTCTTTTAAAATTTTATAGAAGATCTTGCAAATCCTTCCAATATATTCCCACATGACTTTGTTCTAGATCATTATCAAGGGTATCCTTTGGTTTGCTTTGATACTTTCACTTCTACACATTGTATATTTCTACACAACTCTTTATTTTGCATGTTATCTAGAACCTTTGTGCATATATACTTTTGTGCACTCTTGTGAACTATTCCCCTTTCTATACATAACCTAAAATGCATGAACATACTTTACTAATCCATGTGCTTACCATGTGTAATATCTATACTTAGTCAAAATATTTATAGTATATATGTGTATGTGTGCACGTAATCTTAGGTCCAACATTCCCCCATAATTAAACACTTTTCTATCTCTAGACACACCTTTATTGTTCTGCTTCATCCTCAGCCTTGTTGTTAATACCTTCACCTTCATCTGATTCTACTTCTTTGAATATCTCAAGAATCCTTGCCTTCAATGGTGTCTCAAACTTTTCTCACTTCTAAATGACATTTTTTCATTTTATGTGATCTTCATGACTTTTTCAAGGAGTTTTCTAGTTACAGTGTGTACTTTGTATTAAGTTCTTCAATAAAAATATGACATGCCTTGTGCATATTCTCGAGATGGTCCTCCTCCTTGAACATAATATTTTAAAGCTTCAAATAAATGTTTTATACATCCTTGTGCTTTTTCTCCATATTTTATCTCAAAAGATTGGACACGATGAGCTTTCCCATCTTTTTGGTTTTAATCCTATTATTTCAATGCATTCTTCTTCATATTCTCATGTGTCATCTTTACTCTTTACTCTCACTACTATTTGTGTATCTACCAATTTATCAAATATGGTTGTGGCACGTTTATGTGTGTCACCCAACTTGTTGACTCAATTTTCCATTGCCTCTACTTTTTCCTTAAATAATTTCTTAAGATTCCTCAGCACTCCATGCATGGTTCCTCCCATGGCTTTATCCACTTGTATATTTTTATGCATTCATTATTTTTAACTGTCATTACAATCTACTTCATTAGCTCTAAGTGACTAACATCCTCTTGTTTAATGTTCTTTTTTATTTAAAAATAAAATGTTAAGAACAAATAAACTATTAAAAATTGATTTTTATCTACAAAAATATACAAAACTGAATGTAAAATATAAAATTTACATTAGTAAAAGTGAGCTAAAAATAGTAATTGACAATCATATATGCAAACCTCCCTCAAATTGATTTTATGTTGATTGTGTAGGTTGACTATGACTAGAAACTAACTATAAGAACACATGATCTATGTCACAAATGAAAGTAGGAATTCAAATTATGTTGGGATAAGAGAACACAAGGAGGACATGTCCTCATTATATCCTTATTGAGCGCAGCCATGTCCCAATTGATTGTGTGATTGATTTTCTGATCTGGGTATGTGCACTTGTCTACAAGGGTTTACTATCTAACTGTGTGTCCTAATTTACTGCACATAAGACTTGAAAAATCAAAACCCTAGATCCTGCAGAATAAACATAATAAATATCAAATTCCAAAAGGGGAAATAGGGTTAGGAGAATATTTGAGCTATTTTTAGAAAACCCCATGTAATCTGAGTGTCACCTACATATCCCAAAAGGGCCTCAAACCGATGTGGTTCTCCATTCTAGAGTGAGTGTGTGAATCTTGACTTTGTTATATGAATGCAACTAGATAGATTACTTTAAATGATTGATAATGAGAGTCCTTAAACTAAAATAAAATAATTTCAAACTTTGCCTATGATTGTTGGAGTATTTTATAATTAGAACAGGAAGAAATAATTCTCTTTTGCTCAATGTGTAGTAGAACTACCAAGTGATTTATAAATGTGTTTGGAGAGGCCTTGATGTGTTTATATATATGAATATTTTAAATATTTATACTAACTGATCTAGGGGTAAAATGAAATATCTAAAGTTTAAAAATCTACCATTGGAGCATGGGGGACAAGGCCATAGTGCAACCATGTCTAACCTAGCACAACCATATCCCATAAGGATAAAGTCTACTGGAACTGGTCTAATAGGTGATTTTAAGAAAAATAGGGATGCTTGAATTATGTTTAGAATGGTTACAAGATAGTTTTCAAAATAGTGAATGCTCTTGTATAGATGTAAGTTAACAAAATGACAAATAGGCCAATCAGGGTAAGGATTGTCAAGATTAAACATTGTCAAGGACTTAATGATTAAATTTGAGTATCTACATTTACCCCACTTTATTCTAATAATGTAAAAAAAATGAAATTACTAGAGTAAAGTAGATGTGAACCTAAGTGTGTATACACACTTTGTATTTTATTGTGAAGCTTGATCGTGCAAGATGCCTTAATGTGAAACCTGCAACAATGCCATTGAAAGTAGTTATTATCCATATTTTAAAATTGAAATTCAAAAATTTATAATTTTAAATTTGAAACTAGAGCTAGAAAAGTATATACCTAAAAGAATTTGTAATCTGATTTCCTTGGAATGTGAAAATAGATAAATGTTTACCCCCCTTGTTGAGGCATTTGGAAGAAATGTTGAACTTGTGATAAATTGAGAGTGATCAAGTCTCAATTGAAAACCATTAAAATCCATTAAGTTCGAAATATTTTATGTTCCAACTCTCATTTGACTATGTAGAGTAATCTTTAAAATAATTGAAAGGGTGGAACCACCAAATGTGGCTCGTTGCATAGAAAAAGTGTAACCATAGATGTTGAGTGTCACTAGAATGTAACATGTCCCACTTACAAAATGTGATGAATCACAATGTTTTAAACAAATATAGAGTATATTTTAAACTTTACACCTTTGAGACTTTTAAACTTGAGAAAATTTAAATTTCCATATAGAAACATGAACATAAATGAATATCATGCCCCATGTATTTTTATTTATTGATATTGAATGTCATTTGAACTTGTAATTATTTTCAAACTATAAATTATAACTATAGGAATGATTCCACATGCATGTTACATTCCCCCATAATCTAATTTTTTTGAATCATGTTTTATTATGAATACTATATAGTACCATGAATCTGAAACTTGCTCATAATTACTTGAATTCTCAAGACAATCCCATTGTGATTCCCCCTTTTGAGATGAGGGATGTATCTTGCAAGCCACTTATCTCAAAATAAAGCATATGTGAAAGATGTAATCATGTAGTGGCACTTTGAACATTTGAATTGAATTGTATCATAGTATTGAATATAGCTTTGAATTGCTTATGAAACATGTGTTAGATAGATATAACATTGAATCACATAAACATGATGTGCATGATATGTACCATGACACAAGAGTAAAGTAAAGAATAAAGGAAATTCATGATATAAATCATGGGACCAAAGTAAAATGAAATAAAAATATAAGTAATTTCACACGTTTTGAATATAATGTCACACATAAGGTCCAAATGTCACATACAAGGGACATGTGAATGTTGTATGAACACACAAGTTCAAAGGCCACACACAAATGTCATGATTATTTCATACAAGCAAGAATTTGTATATGTTTCACACACAATGATAAGTGCCACACACAATAAGTAAGTAAATCCTAACTAATTATGGAGTAAATTAAGAAAGAAGCATAGAGCAAATGAAACTAGTTTGTATCAAACATATATATCAATGTCATCGCTAGTAAATAGCATTTTCATGTGACACAATATAAATTTTGAGTGGTTAGCAAAACATTTGTATGAGATATATCTCAACATAGTATAAAGGTTTTGGATAGAAACAAAATATTGGAGTGTTCACAGAGATAGAAGAAATGCCCCCAACTTAGCAAGGTTATTGGGTTTAAAGGGAAGATCAACATTAAAGACCATGTGAAAATATGTCCTATATCACACACATACCGTATGACTAATATTGTGTATTTAAAACTAAAATTTTCCATCTACCTGAGATGAAATAAATAACACATGTAAAGAAGCAAGCTAGAAATATTTGAAAAATGCTTTTAGATCTTGATTGTGAATTTTATTAAATATTTTACTTGTTTTTTGAACTTTTGAAATATATGATTTTTTTGGAATATTTGATAATATTTGAGCTTAAAAGAGGTGTTAAAGGATTCTTAGAATCAAGGTTTTAAAAATACAATAGTTGGAAAGGATTCAAATAATCCCTAACAAGGTGGTAAAACATAAATGGCAAGATAAAAGGCAAGCAATGTGCCCCCAATATATGTGAAAAAATATTATATCAATGTAGATAAGGATGTTCATGCCCAAAATTATCAAAAATCCATAAATAGATGTGATCATATAAGTGTAAAGGAAACCATAACATGATAAGTATGCAATAGTGAACAATAATGAACATTGAAATCATTTGTAGGATAATTGTTCTGGATTATTCGAATTGGTTTAACAATTAAGACGGTAGGTGCCCAAAGTGAAAAATAAAGCCAAGGGCTAGATAGTAGAATGCTTAGAATGGGGATAAAAGAAGTAGAAATGAAGCAAAATCAAAGAAGCTATGTAAAAAGGAAAATATGCAAGTAGCTTAACCAATAACTTGATTAGAGGAAAGTTCCCATGTTTTGTTTGTGTAAAGGGTATATCCATCTACTTCATTTAATGATAAACCAACAATTAGAATTGGATTTTGTTATGTAGAGTGATCTGATCCATTATATTATATCATTGGTTCTATATGATGCATATCAATCATAACTATATTTGATGTCCTTGTTGGATTATGATATGCTTTGTGCTCTTGTGTTATGATTATGCTCTCATTCAAAATTGTGATCATTGAACTATCATGTTAAAATGTTAGAGAATCATAATTAATATTGAGTGTAGATCCCATTAATTTTTCCCATGATCTCCTAAGGATTGCATTGTATTTAACTAAAGTAGGATCAATGTGAAATGATGTTGGACATGATTTAAGACCAAGAGTGATTGATATTATAACAAATCCCATGGAATGTTTTGGTTTTGTAGCTTTATTAAGATGTTGTGTATCATACCCAAGAGATCTTAGAAGAGCTAGGATGTATATATTAACTTCTTGTAAGCAAGTCACAATAATATTAGTACATTATTTACCATCTATAAGTGGTTTAATAATAAAAGGCTCTAGTTGAGAAGAATGTTACTTTGTTACCTCTTTTCTAATCATATTATGAGTAGTGACCTTGGAGATTGAGTCTTTCTTTGAAATGAATTTATTAAGAAATATTATTTTGAAAAGAGCTTGACCTTGCTTTGGTATTTATATCTCTGAATGTTGCTTTAATTTCTCTTTTTGCATATTTTCCTTGGGAGATGTAATAATTATACTAAGAGAAGTATTTGAGTAAACTAATTGTGATATAGTATTGTAATTATTTGATGTATTTTATATATCCTATTAGTTGGAAATGGGCGTTTTGCCCTTATTTTGTATGCAATAAATATCTCTATATTCATTTACTATAATAAATGTAAATAAAGAATGAGATACGTATTCATATTAATCAATGGGATTGGAATTTAACTTACATAATTGATCATCCATTATTTCTTGTGTATCTTCATCATCACTACTATAGTAGTCCTCAATCTGCAAAAGGAATCTTTAGAATTAACCAATAATGGTAGTTTTGTGATAGGCTCTTCTAATTTTATAAGAATTAGCACTTGTTATCTTTATTATTTGATAGGCTCTTCCACTTGTGTAGAAATTTTCACTTTTGGTGTAGATTCCTTGATAGGTTCCTCTATTTGTTGAGGCATATGAGTAACTTGTGGGGTATCATTTACACCACTTGATTCACCCACTTCATAAGTATGCATTTGTGCCATTGGAATCAATTGTTCAGGTGGTATGATAGAGACCTTATCTAATTTTAATTTTTTTTTTAATAGTGAAAATATGCACCATTAGTTGGAATTGTATACTCATGTGTATCATGTAAAAAATTGAAGCATCTATGAAATGTAGAATGTAGGTTGGGCCCCTATTTTGAATAAGTATGGATCCACACCAATTTGATTGACACCTCGATG
This sequence comes from Torreya grandis, assembly GCA_037957365.1. Taxonomy (NCBI): domain Eukaryota; kingdom Viridiplantae; phylum Streptophyta; class Pinopsida; order Cupressales; family Taxaceae; genus Torreya; species Torreya grandis. The sequence continues at coordinate 6,465,707 of JARHVA010000129.1, forward strand.
TGAGGTGATCATTTGGGATGATTTCCATTTTGATATATTTTGTGCTAGTTAGATGAATTGATGCACACCTTACGTCAGTTAGTAGGTGCTAACTAATTCAATGATTTCTTGGGAATCTTCAAGGAATGGCAGTACATGGTGATCACAACATGAAGGGTGCAAGATAATAGAGACAACAAAATGATTTCTAAAATCTTCATCTCTTTAACTAGTGTGCACAACTCCACCCTAGTAGAAGATGTTCCTATGTGCTATAAAGCCAAGCTCGATCTAGTGAAGAAAGGGACATGAATATATGTATCAAATCTCTAGAGAAATAAAAATAGATCGCTAAGACCACCATTAGTGTTAAAAATAGCATGGATGCTTTTAAGGCTCTAATTTGTAATGCCCAAGCTCACCTGTGAGCCTCTAGGTTGTTTAGTAGCTTTAGTTAAGCATTTGCTCTATTTCAATTCTCATGTACCTTATTTATTTGGAATTTTTTTAATGAGGATGAAGGTTTTTCTAAATTGAGTTTGATATAGTTCATGTGGTTATGGTAATGTTATTTAAATGTGAATGCAATGTTGTAATTTACATATAGTTTGTTAAGTGTAATGTTCGTAAGCTCTAGTTCAGGACGTTAAGGGCATCCCTATGTAAAAGATGATGTTAGCTAACTCTAGGAATTATCTTAAGTGTAAATAAAGTCATGCACCCAAGCATTAATATCCATGCTAAAAGCACTAGCTTAAGAATGAGTTATTGAATTGAAACAACCCCTTGACCCTTTTAAAATGCCTGAATGATGTTAAGCTTAGTGAATCAAAGGCTTGTGCCATGAGATTATAAGACCAACCTGGTATAGACTTGTGCCCTTATGACCAAAAGTAGTTCCCCATATAGTCTTTGCACCAATAAATCATTAGCCTAGCCCAAAAATGACTTACACTAATAAACTTACCAAAGAATTTGTTGAAATGACCAAGTCTATAAGAAATGAGTTGTGCCATGACACAACTAGCCCAATGTAGGCCCCAATTCTTTCTTTGCTATGCTTCGGGTGAGCACCTAAAGCTTACACCTTATGTGAATTTATGTCGATGTAGTCAAGTGGTAAATGTTGAGTGTGATGGGAACATACTAACTTTGTACCTAGTTGTGATGAGTCCAAAATTGACTTGGAAAACTAGATAAGCACATAACCCCCTATTTGATGAATGAAAACCCCAAAGAAATATACAATATTTTGGTTCCATTGTCAAGACACTGTTAGGATAAAATAAAACACATATTTATCCCCAAATTACATACAAGAGAAACTATGAAATGAATCAATCAAAAGTATATAAAATAATTATCAACATGCACAAAATAGGAGACACCAGATTTAACATGGTTCACCCAAGATGGGCTACATCCACCAAACTTGTCCAACTTATAAGGGAGAAACAAATCCTACAACAAAACCTGTTACACCTTTCTACCTTCACTACCTCCTCTCTATGTACGATGTGTGTTTTTTTTTCATTTCAGCCATGTATCAATACATTTTAGGGAAAAAAACCTAAACATAACTGTTGACATTGGAAAGTGCACCCAGTGGCAGGAAAACAAGTTCCTGCCTTCTCCTCGCAACATGGAAACTCTCCTCTCGCCTGTGGGACCGGTGAAGGTGGAGGAGAGAGTCTCTAGATAAGGGCTAGCTCCCTTTGATGCATTGTGTTGTTTCCAGCAAAATTTAATAGGTATATATATAATATAGGGGGGATGAAAAGGGAGAAGAAATGCATAGAAAACAAACTACCTACTCTAAAAGAGGCGATGCACCAAAATAAAGGTTGACCTTCACACATCCACTCTCAGAATTAGACAAATGCATACATACACTATGCACTTGGCAGAAGGACCAGGCTGCAAGAAACTAGCAGGGAGGCTTTAATGAAAAATCTATAACAGAGATCACCCAAGGTGCTGTGAAACACACACTTATGAAGTAATTTCTTCTGCTCCTTCACTCCCAAATACTGCTCTTCTCCTGTCAGCTGCAATAATGGTGCCTTGTAGATAGCAGGTATGCTGGTGTTGAACCTGTGAGAGCATCAAAAAACAATGACTGGACACAAGCAAACATTCAATGCATACACAGAAATGTCTATCCAAAATGGAGGTAAAAAAATACATTTGTATTGATCCAAGTGAAATTTTTGTAGAGCTGCGCCCTTTACAAAATGTGGAAGATGATTACAAAAATGACCAAGTTCGCAATATATAGGAGAAGCAAGGAGGCCATTTGGTGCTCCTTTTACAAGTGGCATACAGGTCCCTTCATGGGAAGAACAAGTCACTCAAGGAATTAAATGGACTACGCCTTTTTGTCTGCTCAAAAACTGTCCTCTTTTTGATGACTTACATGGTTTGTCAATCCATTTAATAAAAAATGGAGGAAAACCGATCTTATCTCAACTGTTTGTGCCTTTCATGATAAATTCGCAGGGACTGCTCCACCTACTGAAGTCACTTCCAAAATGGTGCCACTTGGATCAACTGCCAGCTCACTCTGTCCTTGTCACTTTGCTTGTCACTTGGAATTTGCCTTTCTGGCCGCTTGGCTCCTTTTGGTTAGCGCTTCTTTGTTTTGAACACAAATGGTTATTTCCTTTGGTCAAACTTGATGTCTTCAAGGACGTCATCGGGCCTCCTGGCTTTTCTGCAGCTGCTACACCTTAGCGCCCAGTCGGGCACTTTTCCTTGTATACTTGGCAGATCCTTTGGATTCGAACTGTCGGGGCAGATCACTTCAATTTGGCTCATTTTTTATCAGCACTTTCCATGTTTTAAAACCAACGGCCACCCCGCTTTAGTCAAACTTGGACATCCTCCTTGGATGTCCTCGTGCCTTTATTTTGTCAGTGGCCTGCTGGATTTTGGGCCCCTTAATTTATTCGCGGCTTGCTTTTGTTTTATATTCCTTGGGATTTTGCCTTATGTTTTTTTTTAACACGCCCGACCTTTGCATTGTTTTAAGCCGATCCCGAATTCCTTTTGCCTTTAATAAAATCCAAGCCTTTACTTGAGACGCCTGCCTTTGTGTTAAGCCGTGTGCACCAATGAACCAAGGACGTTGAACCTCCATGAACCGAACCCGTTGAACTAAGTACGTTGAACCCAGCCTGTTGAACCAAAAAATTGGTTCAATGGTTCAACGGTATGAAAGTTCAACGCATATTGAACTGAGCATGAACTGAGCAACCCAAAATTGACTATTTTTTTGAATAGGAAAGGGAGGAGTTGACCATGATTTTGCCAGTGGGCAAAATTGGTCAACAATAACCTCTACCATCAGATCTAGAAACCTTCAATCAATGACCCAAATTGACTATGAAATTACAATTTTACCAAGTAATTTTAATAAAAATTTCACTTTGGGAATGTTTCCCCTGAACCCCCATCGGGGCACATGGCCCTTAGACCCCCCCCCCCCCAAATCATGGGGGTCATCCTGCTGTACCTCGCAAGGGGGGTTCCCCCCTTACAACTCCCCATGCCATTGGGGATACAAAGAATGGGATCCAAAACTTAGCTAAAATAACATCATAATTTTAACCTCTGATCCTAGAAGACAGTTAGGCTCCACACCTAACAAACTCATGTTAAATTTTATTACTATGATGGTGTAACAAAATAATGTTGTGAATCTCCCATGATAACATTGAGCACTAGTTACAATAGGTGGAAGATAAATTTTCACTAAAACATCCATCTTATAAAGGACAAAAGTTGAGGAAATGGGTCTAGAACAACCTGTATGATGCTCTATATGAGGTCTTCTTTTGTGAACTACAAGAGCATGTATACCGATGGTTAGCTACTTATATAACCCATAGAAGATGAAGCTATGGATAACACCTTGAGTGGATGAAAGAGTACTTAGAAAGGCTTGAGACCATATATGTTACTTAGACTAGAGATGTAGACAAATGGTGGCAAGGAACATTGAATATTTATATGCTTGAGTTCACTATTTGTACATACTCCTACCCTAAAGAAGCAAAGTATCAATTTTTACACAAGCCCATAGGCACATTTATGAAAGAGTTTGGCATAGAACTTAAGAAAATGATGGTGGATTATGTATTTGAAACCATGAGAATGGAAGGCTAAAGTCCTTTCACATATGTGTAGTGCAACGAGGAAGAAGGGGATGTGAAGGTGAAGTGCAATGTAAGGAGATGAGCAAATTAACACCTGAGAGCTCAAGAAACAAACTTATAACAAAAAAAGGTGTAGATTGATGGTATATCTGGAGCCTAAAAGTTCTAAAAGAACCTGTAGTGAGTAGGAAGGGCATGTGGAAGGATATCTTAAATTACATAGTGTAAGGATAGAAATAATAAAGCCATAGATCAAGCTTAATAGTTGACAGGTGAAGAATGCACTAGGTTCATATATAATTTGGTAATTGAAGATGCACTAAAAGTGCCTACCCCCTTTGAACCTATGGCATAAGCTCATGCACTAGATCCCCCACATGAAGAAATAAGAGTGATAACTGACCCTGTTGTCCACATAAACTTTAACCATTTTGAAAACTTGGAGTATAATTTTGTAATCAAATAAGCTTGTCCTTACAAAGAGTTGAGTGAGGATACCTATAGACCATTGGGCATTAGTTCACCAAAATAGAAGAAAAGCATAAATATACCAATTCAATGAATGTTAGTTTCATAGATTAGGCAATAGCCCATAAGAAGTGGCCTAGTGCCACAAGTTAGTAGTACAATGCCATCATCATCTATAAGACCATCAGTAATAATGGGGCCAATTCTTAACCCAGTGGTTAGAGACATTAGAGGACCACCACTAAGACAAGTATTGAGGGGTTAAGCACCTCAAATGTTAGTTGCACCCCCATCATAGATCTATTATGAGATGGCCATGCATTTGATAGAGTATCATGACATGTAAAATGCCATTGAGCATGTACTAAAGTGTGAACTACAATGGTGCATTTGGGGATCACCCAATTAGAGCATAAAGAAACCTAGTTCATGACAACTATATTAGATCTCACCCATACCAGGTATAGGAAATTTGATCCTATCCAGGCTATGGTTGACTATGACACCTTAAAAGAAGCATTCCTAAAGGAATTTGACATACCCAAGATTTAATAGTAGAGCATCACCATACTCAAGGAGATTAACCAAGGGCTCTTAGAAATCATGTGATTATATGATGCTAGATTCAAGACACTTATTTCCAAGCTTCCTTATGACATCCACCCCTCCTAGCATGCATAATGGTTCATTAGAATATTGATAGTACCATTCCAAAGAGCACCATCTATGAAGACATTCATCAACCCTCATGAAGCGCTTGAAGCCACAGTTAGAGCCAAGGTAGTTAGGATTATCGATACTAGAATTAGCCCATTTATGGAGGTACAAATTGAATCTATGGCTAGCCAAATCCAAAATTTGACTACTGGTTCATCACAAGATGCTCAAAATGGATTATGGTACACTAACTACAAGACAAAAGGCCATAATAGGAATAACCACCCTCAAAGGAATGTGCACACATTTCTTCTCAGTTATGAGATTTGTCATGAGGAACATGATGTTCAAAATTGACCTTTGTTGTAATGTGCTAGTAAAGTTAACACAACCATCTATTACCAATTATGTGGCTCCTACACTCATACTATAGCTGATTGTCAAGTGATCGATGAGATACATGAGAATATGGAGAGAGGTGTATGCTAGGTAATTGTAGAAGTCGAAGGGTAAACTAACAAAGGAAATGAAGACTATGACCAATAGAATGTAGGCTATGGGATGCAAAGAGGTACCAGAGGGAAAGGTGGAAGATGTAGTAGAAGAAGATTCTCATCATGCTTATGTTATAAGTGTGCTTCGATAAAGCATTATCAGTGCAACTACCCTACACATCAAACATGTGGTTATTGTTGAGGAACACATAAGGTCAAGGAATGCCTTGACTTGTATAAGAAATTTACCCATAGGCTTGGTGTAGACAAGGGTGTAAGAATGATCAGGTGTGAACTAAAAGTGGAGAAGTGGAATCTGAAGGTATAACTAACTTACATGAAGCCAATCAAAGTGCAAGCAACTATTCACAATGGATTCACCACTAAGCCCCTAGTTTCACCAACACCTAGTTATGTCTAGAATATAGGGAATAGAGCCACACTGAGTGCATCACATATCTTGAACCCAAAATTTCACCTTACCTAGACCCTGTACACTATAAATATGTATTGTAATAAGCTATGAGTGTGATTCAAAACCTATAAGGGGAACTCTAACTAACATGAGACCTAGAAGTGTAAGTTGCCACCTTTCATAAAAATCAAGATAGTCAAGAGGTTGGGGTACAAGAACTAATTAAGATACTATACCTCTTACAAATGGAAAGAAGCTCCCCCTATTGAAAGACTTATTCTTAGAACATGTAGGGTAAAATCTAGTTGAAGTCACTGCACCACGTATGGAGAGGACATGAGAATTTAGGCATTTATAGAATGTAGAATATGATCAAGAACTCTTGGTGAATGCCACCATTGATAGATGGTCTATATGTGAGGTCCTCATGGACATAGGCATCAAGGTCAATATCTTAATAAAGAATACATGGGATAAGTCGAGTAGGCCAGTCTTGCGGCCTCCTCATGTCCTTTTCATGGCCAATAAATCCAAGATACAACCAATTGAAATTATAAAAAGCACCATTGTAGATATCATGTGTATCAAGTTCCATACTAACTTTGAAGTGATCGAGTTGGCTGAACAAGATAATTATATAACTCTCCTGGGAAGGTCATGGTACTATGTGAATAATGTTGATATGCACTTCAAGAAGTACTATATGACATTTAAAAATGATAAGGAGAGGTTTTTTATCCCCCTCTCAAGTGACCAAGGACCCCCTTATGTAGAAAATGTTGATATTGAGGATGAGATCAACCATATCTACAACATCATGATGCAAGGCATTGAGACTCTCAACCTCAATGACCAAAGAGTGCTTTTTTGGGAAAACATATAGTCAGCCTTGGACACCACTGATATTACTTATGACTGATGGGTTGGATAATCTTATGATATGAGTGGTCAAAGGTATCACGTAGTGAGTGTGAAGGTGTTAAAACCTATGAGGACTGGCTAGGTCTAGATTGATCACACTTCAAAGAGATGGGTACCTTGTAATAAAAAGAAGGGGAAGAGAGTGTTTCACCTAAGCAAAGGTAAAATTGACACACTCCCAAAATATGAAGGGATTAATCTTATCAAATAATATGTTCATGACCTCAAGTCATGCATCCCAAAAGAGGTAGATAGGATCGATATACTATTGTATATTTTGAGAAGCATTGTCTCTCATTGGTGGGTAGTGAAAAGGCCTAACTTACCAACTTGTCAAAATGTAAACACAACCATCTGCACTAGATTTAGGAAAAGTAATGAGGACTTGGACATTTTTGAATACTCTAGTGATTCAGACCTAATAGCGCATGTGTATTTGTGTAAAGAAACATGGACTGACTATGGTGAAAACACCCTAAGGAACTTATAGGTGCACGCTTTCTATAGAACCTTGAAGATGTGGGTGTGCACTTGGTATGTTATCAATGAAACACACCATGAGATAGCCAGTTGGGATGTCTCAAAGGAGAATTTTGTGCACACCTTCTCCTTTTCCTCACATAACCTATAATTGATCAAGCCATTATAGGTAATTCAAAGGGTAGTGTTTATGACACTATAATCTTAGAGGAGTACCTAAAAGATATGTTTGAGGAGAAAAAATTGGTGCTCTCAAATTTATTCAAGGTTAAAGTGATCAATAGTGACTTGAGTGATGAAGACACTGATATCTGGAAGGTATGCAACTAGACATCCTTGACAGGAAAAAAGAAGTACATGCACCAAGTGGAGGATAACACCTCTAACAAAGAAGACCCTACTCATCTTCACATAAAAACAACTGAGGGAAGTGGGCAAGTTGAGGACTCACATCAGAAAATGAATCAACCCTACTGCATGTCACTCTAAACTACCCAAGTAGACATCAACTTAGAAGGGGAACCAAAGGTGGCTACTATGGGCACATATTGGTTTCATACAGAGCTAGCATGAATTGTGGATCTCCTGAAGGAGTTCTAAGACTTATTCCCTAAAAATTACCAAGACATGAAGGGCACCCACCCATATCTTGGTAAGATGAGTATAAAGCTGGTGGATGGTGTAAGACCTATCAAGAAGTGCCCCTACATAATGAACCCCAATCTCCATGCCAAGGTCAAAATAGAAATTAATGGTATGCTAACTGTAGGAGTGATCTACCCAATACAAGAGTCAAATGGGTGAGCCCCATGGTTATTAGCATCAAGAAGGATGGGTGAATTCATATTTACATCAATTATAGACTATTAAACACCACCTATGTCACTGAACCCTTCATAACTTTATTCATCGATGAAGTCTTAGATGGTGTCATAGGTTGTGAGATTTGCACCTTCACTGATGTGTTCTCTGAATACTATCAAGTATAGATTTAAGAAGAAGATAAGCCTAATAAAAATTTTATAACTTAATGGGGTTGTTTCACTTATAATGTGATGCCCTTTGGACTCAAGAATATGCCAACTATGTTTTCTAGAGTGGTGATCACTACATTTAAGGACTTCATCCACAAGTTCCTCCAAGTGTACCTAGATGATTGGACTATGTATGGGCTTATGAAATACCATTATGACAACTTGAGCCTAATTTTTGAGAGTTTTAGATAATTTTAGATATCCTTGAACCTCAATAAGTGCATCTTCACAATGCCATTTGGCACCTTGCTCAGTCACATCATTTGTAAAGATGGTTTGTTTGTCGATCCTACAAAGATTACAATAATCATTCAGCTCCAAATCCCTTCAATGTAAAAAGACATTCATGCCTTTATTAACCATTATGACTACTATAGGAAATTTATAAGGAGATATTCAAAGATTTTGGTACCATTAGAGGAACTCTTGCACAAGGATAGCCCATTCTATTGGGGTGTAACACAAGAAAATGCCTTTAAAACTCTAAAGATCAAATTGGCTAGCACACCTATTTTACAATTTCTTGACTAGATAACTCCATTCCACATCTATGCCAATGCATCTAGATTTACAATTGGCACCATTTTGGCACAACTTAGAGAAGGCAAAATGGATCATCCCATCTCTTTCAAAAGCAAAAAAATTGACCCAAGTAGAGTATAACTATATAACAACTATGCATGAGACATTAGCCATGGTCTATACCCTATAAAAATTCAAGCAATACTTGTTGATAACCCCATTCATTTTCTTCACTAATCATGAGGCACTTAAGTACCTTGTGAATAATCCTATACTTCATGGGCATATTTATAGATGGATAGTTTTGTTTCAAGAATTCTAGATTTTAGTTGTTGTGAAGCCTAAAAAATAGAACTTGGGCCCAGACCATTTGTCCTACATCGACTCTAGTAATGCAACAATGCTTATTAAGGATGACATGCTAGATTTGTAACTCTATTGAGTCTAGTGCATCCCTAAGGGCTTGATAGAGATAGCCACTTTCCTAACATTTGGATCTACACCCTAGACTATGACAACCAAAAAGAAGAAATAGCTTGTAGTTCATGCCACCCCTTTTCAGCTTATTAATGGGGAACTATACAAGCTGAGCTGAGATGAAATCCTATGTAATGTGTTTTAGAACACAAAAGGGACTCTATTATACAAGAGGTGCATGAAAGGATTGCAGGAAGCTATTACATTAGAGATGCCATGGCACATAAGGTTTTGTAATCAGGTTTGTGGTCGCCATGTCTATTATAAGATATAAAGGATTGTGCCAAGGCATGTGTCATATGCCAATGTATAGGGAATCCCAACCAATGGGATGTGATGCATCTGGGCCATTGAATTTATTAGGCCAATCACTCCCACAATAAAGCACACATATGTAAGATACATTCTGACATCCACTAATTATTTCACTAAGTGGGCCAAGGCAGTATCAACCAAAGACTATATGGATGCCATCACCATGAGGTTCATATGGGAAAACATCATAAGTCACTATGGGTGCCCACTTAGTTTGACTAGTGATAGAGGTATACACTTCATCAATGAAACTTTGCAAATCCTATTGACCAAATATATTCTGATTCACCATAAAACAATGCCTTATCATCCATAAGTGAATGGCACCACTAAGGCATTCAACAAGATACTAGGAATGTGCCTCATGAATATATGCAATGTTGTTTGCAAAGATTGGGATGATTGAGTGTTATTAGTACTATGGGAATACCACACAACCTACAAGTACCTAAATAAGGTTACACCATTCCAATTGGTGTCTAACATATAGGCAATCCTACTAATGGAGTTCATGGGGACATCATTATTTATTGCATGTATTGGTCATCTTGATGACCAAGAATCCTTGAACATAAGGCTGGAGGACTTAGAGTGATTATATGAGATGTGCACCCAATCAAGGTGGACCCAACAAATAGAGAAAACATGCTAGAAGCTGTGGCATGATAGGTATATAAAGCACAAGGTACTTGTTGAAGAAGCATTAGTTCTACTCTATGACTCCAAATACTTCAAACACTTAGGCAAGCTACAAATTAGGTTGATGGGTCCTTATTCCATCCACAACATATTTGAGATAGGTGCATGCAAGCTGCACACATTGTCAGGTGAAATGCTTCCTAGGTATTTCAATATCAACTAACTAAAGCCTTATAGGTAATAGGATCATGCTTACACCATTATAACACCAACTTCCTGGTCACAAGTTAGTTGTGTTATGCTGACAAGAATAAATTTTGGTGAAATACAATCATTTCCTTATGTTTTATGTTGTTTTGTGTTGTGTTGGTGATGAGTGAATAAGCGAGGAACTTTCAGGCCCACAAGAGAATTATTCTAGCATTATCATGCATAACTCCAGTTAGGTGAGTTGAGCATAGATGTTTTCTAAGTACCTGAGGCTAGACACCTAACTTTATAGGTGCATGGAGTTTTCTAGACTTACATAAATATAAGTACCAAGTGACAAAGGGAGAAACACTTGCTACTAGTGCACAAGAGATAGAAAGAAGGCACACAAGATGACCAATACAAGAGATCAAAAGAGGAGAGTGAAATGCTAGAGGACTAGTGCAAGGGATTTGTATAAGGTAGGATAGGCCAAGACAAGAGATGAAAGCACAAGAGACCAAGAAATGGAAGCATGCTTGGAAGGAAGTGTAGCAGGAAAGAGAAGACGGAATCGAAGAGGGTGAATCATGCACATGTGAAGCATTGCACCCAAGTTACCATAAGAAAGGTGAAGGTCTTGCCAAGGAGAATGAAGTGTAGGAGGAAAATATATAATGAAATTACTTATATATTCACACAAAATGATTTTAAATTTCATAGAATAAGAAAATATGAGAGATTCACAATGATAATTGACAATAGAATAGAATACTAGATAATATAGCAAATCCACTTCGAGGGGGTAACCTTGAAAACAATGCACTATTAGCATAATACTTCACACATGATGTTTAAAGACTAACCACTACCTCCTATATATAGTCTACTTAGCCAAGGTTATTCAATACGCTGACCTATCTAAGAACATAGAGAAATGTAACAAGTAAATAAAAGAGGTATGTAAGCCCAAGTTGGCCACACATATCCCTAGACACACCAATGGTTAAGGGCATAACAAGCCCTTCCCCTTTAAAATAATGTTGTCCTCAACATTATGGAAACTCTAAATGCTACTGCACAAATGCTTCATCCTCCCAAGTGGCATCTTCACATGCTACATTCTTCCATTTGATCAGGTATTTTGTAATTGCTCTAGAACACAGTTGTTTGGTGTATCATTAAAGTATCACCTCAAGATCGAGAATAACTTTGCCTTCCTCATCTATTTATGGCAATTCTATTTGAATGGTAACTCTGTGTCCAATGACTTTCTTTAGGCATGACATATGAAATACTAGATGTATGCAAGTGGATGAAATAAAATCTAACTTATAGGCCACACTACCAATTTTTTGCATGATCTGATAAGGCCCATAATACTTAGGGGAAAACTTGTTAATTTTTGTTGTTGATTTAATGAAATTTTTTTGTATGGATATAAGCAAACAAAGACCCAATCACTAATGTAAAAATGCCTCTCACTTCTATGTTGATCTGCTTATTTCTTTATGCGATTATGGGCCATAGCTAAATTTTCACGCAAACTTGCAAGGACCTCCTATTGATGGTGAATATGTTATTCAACTGCAGGAACCTTAGGATGGACCTTCAAGGCAGAAGTGATGTGTGGAGGATGGTATCCATATAGTGCCACAAAAGGAGACATTTTTGAAGAACTATGAATAGAAGTATCATACCACCATTCATCTAGTGGCAACGAATGAACCCATTTATCATGTTTATCAAAAACTAAACAACAAAGATATACTTCTAGACATTTGTTGACTACCTCAGTTTGTCCATCAGATTGAGGATGATAGGATGAACTATGAACCAATTGAGTGCCTAAACATGTAAATAACTCAGTCTAAAAATTACTATTAAAAATGGGATCTCTATCAATGACAATGATCTTAGGAGTCCCATGCAGTTTTTGAACTATATTGAGAAAAGCAGAAGCTACTATCCTAGCAACAAATGGTTGGGATAATGAACATACTTACTGAGATTATCTACAACAACCATGATAACATTTTGACCATCAGATCTTGGTAACCCTATAATAAAATCCATAGAGACCTCTTTCCAATGCTAGCTAGGGATAAATAAAGGCTATAAAAGACTTAGAGTTTTGATGGTTGCACCTTTGTTTTGTCGATAAATCATACATCCAACCACATATTTTTTGACATCCCTCTTGAGACCTTCCCAAAAAAAATATTGCTTGATCCTATGATAGGCTTTAAAAAATATTGAATGATCCCCAATTGGAGTTGCATGAAGTTCTTGAAGGATTTTTTGTTTAAGAAGAGAATTCTTACATAGGTACAATCTATTTTTGTACCATAATACATTACCTTTCCATGTGAATTTTTCAAATCCATCTAAACCCTACTAAAGATTTTGAATCAAATCATGAGCAGTACTATCATGTTCCCATTCTGATCATGCTTCCTCTAGCCAATTTGCCTGTAAAATGGTTATGACACATAACAATGCCTCAACTGATTCATCTTTTATGGATAGTGCATCTGCCACCACATTATCCTTGCCTTTTTTTTAGACTATTTAAAAATCATAGCCTAACATCTTATTTACCCATTTTTTTTGTTCTTCAGATGATAACCTTTGTTCTAAAAAATATTTAAGACTATCATGATCAGTTTTTACCTGAAAGTGATGACCCATCAAATAAGGTCTCCATTGTTTGACTGCATGTAAAATGGCCATCATTTCCTTCTCATAGATGGGCTTGTGATAATTTTTACCCTTGAGTTGATGAATTTCAAATTCCAATGGTTTGCCTTCTTTCATGAGTACAACACCCATACCATACCCATATGCATCACATTCAACCACAAAAGTCTTAGAAAAATTAGGAGTGGCCAATACTAGAGTAGTGCACATAGCCAATTTCAATTATTCAAATGCCTAGGTAGCTACATCAGTCCACTGAAAGGAGTCTTTCTTTAACAAAGAAGTAAGTGGGGCTACAATACTACCATAATTTTTGACAAATCTATGGTAATAACTAGTAAGTCCCAAAAATCCTTGAAGTTGCTTGAGCGTCTTAGGAATTAGCCAGTCTATGATTGCTTGGATTTTTTTAGGATCCACTTTCACTCCTTCATAAGATACCAAATGATCCAAATATTCAACCTCACCAGCCCCAAAAGTACATTTGGAAGGTTTGGCATACAATTAATTTTACTCCAAAATGAAGAGTACCTGTTTCACAAGTTGTAAATGGTCTACCCAATTTTTACTATAAATGAGGATATCATCAAAGAATACCAAAACAAATTTCCTCAAAAATAGATTAAAAATAGTATTCATGAAACCCTAAAAAGCATATGGTGCATTTGTTAGGTGAAAAGGCATAACCAAAAACTCATAATGGCCCTCATGAGTCCTGAAAGTAGTTTTGGGTATGTCTTCATCATGGATCCTAATTTGATGTTACCCAGAACACAAATTTAACTTGGTAAAATATAGAGCACCATTCAATTCATCTAGCAAATCATCAATGATAGGAATTGGAATCTTATCTTTGATAGTGTACTTATTGAGTTCTCTGTAGTTAGGGCACATCCTCCAAGTGTCATATTTCTTTCTCACCATGACAACTGGTGATGAGTATTCACTTTGGTTATGGAGAATAATTCCTACATTCAACATCTCTTGTACCATATTTTCAATTTCACTTTTTTGGGCATAGGGATACCTATATGACTTGATGTTGGGTGGTGTACTACTAGGAATAAGTGTGATGGAATGATCATGTGTGTGACTAAGTGGAAGTTCTTTTGGCATGTCTCCAAAAACAATAGAATGAGCATCAATTATTTGTTACAGATCAAGAGGTGGAGATGGCTAAGTTAGTTGTACTTCCATAGAAAACAAGCGGGCTATAAATCCCTTAGCACCACCCTTATAGAGAATCTTATCATTTGATGGGAGCTAACAAGTTGGGGAGATTTAGCTTTTAATCCTATTAACTCAAATGTCCTTTCTTCTAAATGAAAATTCATGAATAATTCTTGAAAATTCATCTCAATAGTGCCCAAAGTGGTGAGCCACTGGACTCCTAAAACAATATCAGCTCCACCCATCAAAATAGCAAACATAGGAGAATCCTATAAGTAGTCTCCCATGGCCAACTTAATACTATGACATTTTCCTGAATAGTTGATAGTACCACCATCTATTATCATAACCTAAAATTCTAGAGCTATATAAATGAAACCATTTAAATGAGCAACCAACTTACTATGGATGAAATTGTGTGTGATCCCAGAATCAATCAAGACAATGACCTTCCGTTTGTTAAGGAAACCCATCACCTTAAGAGTTTGGGGAGTACTAATACCTGATAGGGAATAACATGAAATAGTAGGCTAAGAGTCTTTAGATTCTTCCTCAGGAACTTTTGCATCCACATCATGTACTTGTGCATCCTCTTCATCATCATTGACACATTCAATGTAAATTGCTTCTTCTCAGTATAATGATGGTCTTTACTCCATTTGTTGTTACAACCTTAACATATCCCTTTAGCTCACTTCTCCTCAATTTGTAATTATGTTAATCTGGTGGGTTGTGGAAATGATGGTGCTAGAAATTTGTGATCATGACCAGTGGAGAAAGTTTTCCTTTTGACCATCTCTTTTTCTTCTATCACATGTGCCTTAAGGATAACTTTTGATATAGATTATGGGCTAAAAATTCAAACTTCATATTGGATGCTATCTTTGAGGCCACCCAAAAATAGATCTGTCAAATTTTTCTCAGTGATATTTTCTACCCTTAAATAAAGATTCTAAAATTGATGAATATAATATTTCATAGGTCTTGTTTGCCATAGCTTGGCTGATTGGCTGAAATAGTTCTCAAAGACATTATTTTGATAAAAGTAGTCCATGTAATAGTACCATTCTTTTTCTTTTGAGTACATAACTAGTGATACCAAATGAATTTCTCAAATTCCATATACAAGGATGCCACCATCACCCTCTGAAAACTAGGGGTTTGATGCAGCTCAAATAAAATCTCAATTTGGTTAATCTAAGTGAGAGGATCCTTACCATCAAACTTAAGCATGCCCACTTTTAGCAACATTGGTTTCATACCAGTATGGGAGTTGTTGAGAGGAGAATTTGAATGCTAAAATAAAGGATTATTAGGTTAAAACTGAGATGTGAGGGTAACCAATTCCATAGTTATATGCTACAATTCACTATGAACTCCATTAATCTCTTCATGCATCCTTGAAATATTAGCTTGGACTATAACAAAGTCATGATGCCTCACCAAGTTTTTTATGTCCTCTTGAAGCTAAGAAATCTTTGAATCTAAAGTTCCATATTCCATGTCGTTGGTAGGAGTCTTAGGAGTTTTTGGTGCCCCTTTTCTTCCTCAAGTTGAAGGACCTACCATAAACAAACCCTAGGAGGTTTTTGACCCCCCCCCACCCAAAAAAAAAAAAAGTGTACTAGTATAATACACCATTGCGATCGTCTCGTTGAGATGAATCCAATGACTACAAGTGTGTAAGGGGAAAAAAAAATTCTAGACGTATTTTATTTTTTTTAATATTTTTTTTCAAAAAAGTGTTTTGAGAAATATTGCACTGACAAAAAAAATTAATTCTTCCCAAATTGCAAGTTATGTTTTTTCACTTTCACCGCTCCCACAAGCCACGCTTCGCTAGATCCAAAAAAAATGCCATAGGAAACTTGCCCAAATCAACGCTCTGATACCACTTGTAATGAAATTACTTAGATATTCACATAGAATGATTTTATATTTCATAGAATAAGAAAATATGAGAGATTCATAGTGATAATTGACAACAGAACAAAATACTAGATAATATAGCAAAGCTACTTCAAGAGGGAAAACTCCACAACAATGCACTATTATCAAAATAATTTACACATGATGATTAAAGACTAACCACTACCTCCTATATATAGTCTACTTAGCCAAGGTTATTCCATAGGCGGACCTATCTAAGAACATAGAGAAATGTAACAAGTAAATAAAAGAGGTATGTAAGCCCAAGTCGGCCACACATATCCCTAGACACACCAATGGTTAAGGGCATAACAAAATCATCCTGACAAGATGGAATCCACCTAATGATAGGTGGGAAGTGACTATTTGAAAACACCTATCACTTTACCAAAATACCATTTTAATAATTTAACAAGGTGATGATGGAGGCACAAATATATGCACTAAATGTGTAGGTGGTGGTATATCTTCATGGATTTCATAGGTTTTAGTAGAATCTAAGAAATCTAGGCACCACCATGCCATTACTCACCTATAATTAAGATGGTATATGAGGTTAAGGTATAAAGAGGCCAATGATGCACTAGTTTAGGATAAAAAATTTAAGATAATTTAAACCAAACACACAAAGTAAAAATAGATTTGAATTAGATCTAAAGTGAAAGAACACTACCAAAGTGAAACCCTAAGCACCTACAACTGCCAAATGAGAATGATTGAATAGGAGAGGAGATCAAATTCTTGTTAAGATTATAAATGAGGTTTATGGGGAAATAATTGTGAGAGAACTAGGTAAGAGAAAGTTTGAGTGATGTTGAGGTCACCATTAATGGTGAATGAAGCTTGAAAGCTAAATTCACAGTTATAGACCCCATGACTATGAAGAGCACCAAAAAACATTATAGGCTTTGATAAGTTAAATAGATTGTGCTTCAACACTCATTGATTTAGAATGGGGAAGAAACACATGAGTTCTAGTCTATCGTAGGTGTAGAAGGATGCCAAATGGGCATGCACAATAGAGGATATGGCCACCTCAAATAAGAAAGTATAACCAGTCAAAGGAGTTAGCATCATTGAGGTTGATCCTGAAGTGCTCACCAAAATATCCTATAGGGAAATGCAATTTGCCCTAGAGGTCCTAATATGGGAGATTTGGGTATCCTTCATGCACACTTATAGGCTAAAAGAATATAACCATCACACCCTAAGTAATGCATAAGATCTAGCACAAGACTGGATGGTTGACATGGGGATGAAGATAGATGCAAGTTTAGTGTTTTTTGATGTCTCTATTGTTAGGTTGTGGAGCTAAAAGCTTCACTGATGCAGACATGGAGGAGGTTGCAGAAGAGTTACGAAGTGTCACAGACACTGGCGTCGGTCAGGCCAACCGACGTTGGCAGGTAGGAGACAGGAAGCAACCGACATTGGTCATATATCGGCTGGTGTTGGCACCCCCAGGTAGACAAGGACCGACGTCGGTCACCTGTGGTTCGAGCTGCGAGTATATTACGGGCAGTTGGTTGATGAACCAAGTGTTTGCATGTTTAGAGCTAATTTTAGACTGAGAGCTGTGGATCTAATTATTGTATTAGATGTCTAATTATTGTTTGGATGAGATATATTTAAGAGACTCATGGTTGTATTGTAAAAGTGTGCTAGAAAGCCATAGAGCTTTTAGAGAGAGCTAGATTAGCTCCTCCTAGTTCCAAAGGGGTGCTGAGAGTGTATGATCAGGGAGAGTTGCAGGGTGTGCAAGGTCTAGGAGCTGATCCACCGGGTTACTGGTTGACGAATCATAAGGACTTGGTGAGGCAAGGACAAGGGTTCTTCAGGGGTTTAGAGATATCTACATGGTGAGTAAGGTCTAGTGATTTGCAGGTAGCAGTAGAGAGCATGAGATCTACTTGGAGTACGGTTGTGTACTTGGTGTATTGGCAGCGTGTCACTGACTGGTTGGAGAGGTGAACATCAATTCTGTATTGGAGTTGATTGTTGTGACTGAGAGAGAGAGGGAATAAGGTCTTGAGGTGTGATGAACCTTTGAGGTGGAAGAAGAAGTGTCATCTTCTTTATTGTATTTTCTTCTAAGTATTTAATACAATTGTGTATTGTCTCTCAAATCCTGTGTTGTTTCATATTTCTAGTTAATTATTGATTCTGGTATAATTCCGTGTTTAGTTGCTAATACAAGAAGTAATCATATGTGCTCTAATTGAGGAGTAAGATCCTGACAAGTTGGTATCAAAGCTTTTGGTTGGGTTGACTAATAGGTGGTTTCAGATCTGGTAGTGTTTGTTGATTACAGGTTACTCACAAGGGTTTCTGATTGAGTGGGAGTATAGCAATGGCAGAAGGAAGTAAGCTACGAATGGAGAAACTGAATAGCATGAATGGTCTGATTGATGGAAAGAAAGAGCAGGTAAATAAAGATTGTTGGTTGGTAGCAGATCAGCAGGGAGGAGCAGATGTTGCAGGGGATGTTGCAGAGGATGTTCTGGATAAAGTGGAATCTTGGTTCATAGATTCTTTTGCCTCTTTCCATGCAGTTCGAAATAGAGTATCTTTTCATGGGTATGTCTTTGGAGAGATTTATTTAGGAGCTGGAGAGCCTTGTCAGATGATTGACGAAGGGGAAGTGAAGCTGAAATTGCAGACGGATGACACACAGTGGTTGAAGGAAGTCATGCAGGTACCAGTCTTAGAGATGAGTCTAATTTCTTCAAGAAATTTGGGTGATGGGAGATGCACTATAACTCTCATAGCAGATACACTTGAATTAGATGGTGGTAAGAAAGTAGGTATCCTTTATCTATCTACTTATATTACTGATTCACCTTCTGTTGTAGAGATGTGGCTTCATGGGCTTGGTCACATATGTAAGAGGGGAATGTAGGTTCTCAAGCAGAAGACAGATGTTTTTGACAAGCTAAAGAACTGGAAAGCCTTGGTGTTCATGGAGGAGATTATGGACAGAGATCAGGTGAGGAGACTAAATTATTCTGAGCAAGGCTATGTTGATTTGAACAGGGTTTTGATCCATGGAGAGCTCGTGGGTAAAAGGTTATCACTCACAGATGAACACAGGTACCAGCATCGATCAGACAGTAATCGATGTCGGCAACAGGAAGACTGATGTCGGTCATGAAGGAACTGATGTCAACAGAAAGGATACCAGCATCGGCCAGGGAGATGATGTCAGCAGTCAGGGTCAGTGTAGGGAACTGACATCGATCGGGAGCAGACTGGGAGATGGCTGAGATCGGTCACTGGAACGGATATTGGGTGGACAACAAGCTGTCAACAAGTCTCAAATGCTCATGTGGAGGTCAAAAAGGGTAAGTGAACCTCATATTCGTTGTTCACCTTCTTTATATTGCTTACTGATGGTCGAGAACCAGGAAGATGTGAAGAGGCAATGCAGGTAGAATCCAGATACAGTGGGATCTTGGCATGGATGAGGAGTGTGAGTCCTTGGAGAAGAACCAAACAGGTATTTGTTGGTAGAGTTGTTAGCTGGAAGAAAGCACTGAGAGATAGATGGATTCCCATTGTTAAAGAAGAGAGTGGATGGATACAAGAGATAGAAGGCCAAGGCATATGGTCTTGAAGAAGCTACAAGACAGTGGTACAGGTTTGACAGGTGGATGACAAAGCATGGCTTTAGTCAATGTCAGTGTAACTATTGTGATTTTGTTCTTACCAGGTGGATGATGAGTCACGACATTATCCAGTTACTGTATGTGGATGGTTTACTAGCAGGTTTTGTACATACAGGGATTTGCTGAGCTAAAAGGTAAGGTTAGTTCAGAGGTATGTCAGGGGGAATTTGGAGCAGCGAAATTCTTTGGCATAAGAGACATGGAGATTTTATCTCCAGTGGGAGCTGATGTGAAGACGGTGTTGGCGAGGTTCATTACGCAGGATACATAATCGGTAAACACACCAAGGGCTGGACAGTTCAAGCTTAGCTTGAAACAGGGTTCAAAATCACATGAGGTCTAGTGTAGACCTGAGTTTTCCCAATCAGTGGGGGTTATCAGAAAGTATGGAGCCAATTCGGGGAAGGAGTACTGGAGGGCAGTTTAGTGGGATTAGCAGTAGGGATTCTTGTTATGCAGGGTCAAGTTCTTCACCACATGGATATGTAGGTTTGGATGTGGCAGGTTACTTGAATGACAGGTATAGCATCACAGGTTGTGTGGTGGTTGGTCTTCAGGATTGAGCTTGAAGAGGGATACAAGCCAAGAAAAAGATTAGATGGGCTACAGATACAGGTATAGGTGCAGCTATTTATCTTTAAGTGGGAGATTGTTAGGTTGTGGAGCTAAAAGCTTCACTGATGCAGACATGGAGGACGTTGCAGAAGAGTTGCAGAGTGTCACAGACACTGGCGTCGGTCAGGCTAACCCACGTCGGTAGGTAGGAGATAGGAAGCAACCGATGTCAGTCATATATCAGCTGGCATTGGCACCCCCAGGTAGACAGGGATTGATGTCGGTCACCTATGGTTCGAGTTGCGAGTATATTATGGGTAGTTGGTTGACGAACCAAGTGTTTGCATGTTTAGAGCTAATTTTAGACTGAGAGCTGCGGATCTAATTATTGTATTAGATGTCTAATTATTGTTTGGATGAGATCTATTTAAGAGACTCATGGTTGTATTGTAAAAGTGTGCTAGAAAGCCATAGAGCTTTTAGAGAGAGCTAGATTAGCTCCTCCTAGTTCCAAAGGGGTGCTGAGAGTGTATGATTAGGGAGAGTTGTAGGGTCTGCAAGGTCTAGGAGCTGATCCACCGGGGTACTGGTTGAAGAATCATAAGGACTTGGTGAGGCAAGGACAAGGGTTCTTTAGGGGTGTAGAGATATCTACATGGTGAGTAAGGTCTAGTGATTTGCAGGTAGCAGCAGAGAGCAGGAGATCTACTTGGAGTACAGTTGTGTACTTGGTGTACTGGCAGCATGTTACTAACTGGTTGGAGAGGTGAACATCAATTCTATATTGGAGTTGATTGTTGTGACTGAGAGAGAGAGGGAAGAAAGTCTTGAGGCGTGGTGAACCTTTGAGGTGGAAGAAGAAGTGGCATCTTCTTTATTGTATTTTCTTCTAAGTATTTAATACAATTGTGTATTGTCTCTCAAATCCTGTGTTGTTTCATATTTCTAGTTACTTATTGATTCTGGTATAATTTCATGTTTAGTTGCTAATACAAGAAGTAATCATATGTGCTCTAATTGAGGAGCAAGATCTTGACATCTATTTAAGATAGGCTTGTGACTACTGACACAACTTAGTTCTATGAGTTGTCATATTTTATGAAGTTGGATGAACTCATGTAGTTCCTCCTTTCACCATCCATGAAGACCACTTATACTTTGTAGGGAGACACATATGGATATCAACACACCTAATTATTAGAATCATTGGGCTCCCAGATTTTAGTGTAGACATCCACCAGACGATGGTGGATGATGTTAAAGTAGAGAGGGCCATGAAACTCCTTGGGTATTATAATGGAGGATTCACATTCCCAATAAAATATATAATGGACCCTAGCATAAGGGTTGTTATGCACCTCATGAGCTCCAAGATTTGCCTCAGTGGGATATGGATGGGCATCAACAAGGCCTACTTATGTATTTCTCACCACATGGAATAAGGGGTCAAGTTTAACATAGAAAAATTCATTTCTAAAGAGATACTGAAGAATGCACATAACTTTCACAAGGTGTAGGAGATCTTCAAGTAGGGGTTGTTATTAATATTAATAGTCATGGAAGAGATCAACATGCCCAATGGTGACGAATAAAAGCTTTAAGGATTCCTAGTGCACAAAGGCTCCCTGGTAGTGAAGTATTAGGACTTTACCTTCCCACCTTCCTTCTCCTAGAAATACAAGACCTGAGTGATGGGGTACACACAATATATAGAGACATTTGGGATGGAATGGTGCATCCCTGAGGAGCTTCCCCAAAACATGTTTGAAATGGTGACCTTTATCATCATGAAATAATTCTATGTAGTGTGCCTGATGTTCATAGGTGGAAACCATTTAGGCTAGATAAAACTCCCTTACACATTTTCTATGAAGTACTTCAGGGATATGCTAAGGAGAATTCCCAATGCACAACAACTAAACATCCCAGTGAAGGTCATGGATTTGGAAAGGAAAAAGTTATGGTGTCAATATGTGCACGTAGGAGGAAAAGATTCAAAAAATGAGGAGGATGACTTGGATCACATAGACCTCCATCCCCTTTAGAGAGAAGTCATCATGGGGCACATATTTAATCTTTTCTATGAGATGAAGCCCTAGAAGAAAGGCACCGACTTAGAGAAGGATGCTGATTACCCCCTCTAAATTAGTGATGAAGGAATGCCAACACCAACAATGTAGAAAAAGTCTCCCTAGAAAAAATAGGGAGATACACTTGAATAAATTCAAAAGCTCATAAAGTTATGGATCACCTCCATCAAGGAAACAACTCATTTAGCACCAAAGAAGAATTAGGGACAAGAGTTTACATTATTTAAGAAGAAGAGATGGGGGAGGATCCCAACACCGATGAAGTTTAAAAGGCCTTTCATGGTGGTACTACCACCATGCTTGGATAAGTAGAGAAACTAGTGAGCACCCCATCCAAAGATCCCTCCACATAACCTCCACAAACTGAGGAGGAAAAGAGAAAGGTGTGGAGGAAAATGGGGATGAGTGAGGTAGAAATTCTAAAGGCATTGGTGTTAGAAAATAAAAGGGATGACTTAAAGAAAATGGGAATGTCCCAAGAGGATATTGAGAATGTAGAGGCCAAGAAAAAGAAGAAGGCCAAGGAAGAAAAGGCTAAGAAAGAGGTTTCCACAAGTGTGAAACCAATTGAAGAGGTAGTAGAGAAGGTGCCTATCACCCCACCAGTGAAGTAGATCAAGCTGCAAAGCAAGCATGCCCAAGTAGTGAAGGGGATTTTGAAGAAAAATAAGGTGGTGATGGTGCCTTGAAAACACAATAGATAGGGAGTACCAAAGAGACCCAACAAAAATAAGAAGGTGAAGTTGGTGCTAAAAGATAAGAAGAAGCAAATAAAGGGGATAAGTCTATAGAAGAACCCCTATAGAATAGGAAGAGGAAACCTTAGAGGAAAGTATTGAAGAGAGTAGTAACACCAATGGAGAGGAAGATGAGTAAATAAAGCTGGTGATCATAGAATAAGGCACATTATTGAGCCTTAGAGAGAAAATGTAGAAAGGGTAGATAGAAGAAGACTTTTACATGTTTAAATACATGCCCCTCAATTTTTCCATGGATAGGATAAGCAAGTAACTTTCATTTATATTCAATAGCTATATAGATGAGCCTCACTTTGAGGTACCCCAAAAGGATATTTTGGGTGTGGATAAACATGAAGAGGGGTAGGATTCCTTTATCCTAAATCCCCACACCATGAACCTAATTAGGTCTACCAATGCGCTCATCTAAATGACCACTAACATCACATGAAAGAACATAGTCAATGATGTTAGGGTGAATAAATTGAATAAAATTGCCATAAATGTTGAAGAGGTGCAGGCCATGAAGTTCAAATTATAGTAACTAGTTGAGTGCATAAGGGTCATCGAACCATCCCTTTTGGTCAACATTGACACATTGAACCTCATAGAGGTTGATAAAGTGTACATGCTAGTAGAACAGATGCTCCCAAGGTTTAAAGCAGAGCCAACATAGGAAGAAGAAGAAGAAGACCCATACATCATGCTATAGAAGGAGCTCGTTTCTAAGCTCGAATAGGTAGAAGACCTCTTTGTAAAGCTATAAGAAGGCATAGATGCAGTTGACACCATCTTCATGAACTTCTCTAATCAAGTGTCAATCATTGACATGCACCTCAAGCAGGAAAAGGAGAAAAAGGAAGTGTTGATAGCATAGGTGTACTCTAAACGTAAGATGGAACGCACATAAATAATGTGCAAGGTCCACATGCTAAGCACATAGATAAAGGACCAAGAGTAGAAGCTAGAAAAACTCTTCTATGCCTTATAAACTAAGGCATGTGACCAAGGAGTAATCCTGGACAAAGGAGTTAAAAAGTCTAAGGAAAGCCTAGAAGCCTTTAGGAAGGAATTAGATAGAATTGATGTGTTAGTACTTAAAACTATCTCCACATAGATAGATAGCACTAAAAAGGAAATCAAGCTTGTTATCAAGGGCTTATAGGACTTTATCACTGAGATTATGGAGAGCATGCCCGAGTTCATTACACCTAAGGCTTTGAAAATCTAGTTTGAGGGTGGACTAGCAATTTTGTATGGGGTAATGTTAGGCCCCTATTTCAACTATGGATTTGTGCTAACTTGACTAACACCTTGGCACAAGGTGATAATTTGGGATGATTGCCATTTTGATATATTTTGTGCCAACTAGAGGAATTGACGCATACCTTATGCCAGTTGGTAGGTGGCTAACTATTTCAATGATTTTTTGGGCATCTTCAAGGAGTGGAATCATGTGGAGATCACAACATGAAGGGCACAAGGTAATGGAACTAGTGTAATGATTACTAAAATCTCTAGCTTGATAACCAATGTGTGTGGCTCCACCCTAACATTTGATGCTCTTATGTGCTATAAATCCATGCTTGATCTAGTAAATAAAGGGATGTGAATAGATATAACAAAGATCTGGATAATTCAAACTAGAATACTAAGACTACCATTAGTGTTAACAAGAGAATGGATGCTTTTTAGTCTCCAATTTGTAGCACCCAAGCTCACCTTTGAGCCACTAGGCCATTTAATAACTTTAGCTAAACATTTACTCTATTTCAATTCTCATGTACTTTGTTTATTTAGAATTTGTTTAATGAGGATGAAGTTTGTTCTAAATTGATTATGATCTAGTTCATGTGGTTGTGGTAAAGTTATTTAAATGTGAATGTAATTCTATAATTTCCATATAGTTATGTTAAGCATAATGTTCACAAGCTCTGATTTAGGACGTTACTGGCATCTCTATGTAAAAGATGATGTCAACTAACTCTAAGAATTACCTTAAGTGTAAAGAAAGTCATGCACCTAGGCATTAATATCCATGCTAAAAGCACTAGCTTGATAATGAGCTATTAAATTAAAGCAACCACTTGACCCTTTTAAAAGTGCCTGAATGACACTAAGCCTAGTGAAACAAAGGCTTGCACGTGTGTGACTATAAGACCAAACCAGTATAGACTTATGCCCTTATGAATAGAATTAGTTCCCTAGATAGGTTTTTCACCTATATACCATTAACTTAGCCCAAAAATGGCTTGCACCAATGAACTACCAAAGCATTTGTTGAAATGACCAAGTCTTATAAGGAATGAGTTGTGCCATGGCACAACTAGCCCAATGCAAGCCATGATTCTTTCTCTGTTGTGCTTTAGGTGAGCACATGAGGCTTGTGACTTATGTGAATTGATGTTAGTGTAGTCAAGTGGTAAATGTTGAGTGTGAAGTGAACATACTAACTTTGCACCTAGTTGTGATGAGTCTAGAACTAACTTAGACAACCAAATAAGTGCCTAAGCCCCTGTTTGATGAATGAAAACCCCTAAATAAATCCAAAACAATGTATATCTTGCATTGAATGAATATAAGGTTAACACAAGTTTAAATTATATTGTAATTGATTTGGTATGACTTGAAAAATAATAGGTACCATTTTTGGGCCTAGTAGTAAATCCAATGTGGTAGTTCCCAATATTATTTTTGGAGTGCTATCAATGTGATAGTTCCCAAAATTATATTTTAATTGATCTAATATGACTGAAAAATTAATAGATACCATTTTTAGGCCTATTATTAAATCTAATAAGGTTGTTTCCAATATAGGTTGCTCAGAGTTTTGAAGATTATCCTTATTGAAGCCCAATTTATGTATGAAGTCATAGTTGCAAATATTTATTCCATAGCCATTATCAACCAATGCACACTTGACTAATTTTCCATATATTTGAATTTAAATGAATAATGGGATATTTTATTTAATGATATGATTTGGGGGGGGGGGTATATTCCTTAACAAAAGTAACAATATTGTCAATATCATTGAAGGTATTCATTATAGAATCAAATGAATTTGATCGTGTATCCATAGAAAGTGTGGTATCTTGCAACATGGTATATAAGATATCTTTTTAAGTTGCTACTTTCTTCAATATATGTATAATAGAAATTTTGACTAGAGTATTATACATTTTGTCAATGAGATCATACCACTTGGTTGGAGAAACTTGCCTTAGAGGAGGTGGAAAATAAACATTGTAAGTAGTAGGATTAGGTTGGGAGGTAAAGGTGGACACCCTCTTCTAGTTTGAATAAAATGGACACGAGGATATAATATGAGCTTTGGATGAATAATGGGAATATATTTATTAATATATATTTTTTTAAGCACAAGGAGGAGGAAACACAAAAGGTTGTGCACATGCTCTTTGGTGTCTGGTTCTGATAGGAAATAACTCAAATTATATATTATGACAATAGGTATTAATATCATATATGAGCTTAAGAAATGACTAATCTTGACTTTATCCACAAGAAGTAGACTCTTATTTATACCCAATACCTCTTTGTTCAATATTATGTGAAATAGTCACATACTCTTTCCCCTAAATAATGACAAAATTATCTTTGATGATGGTAATATTTTGGTAGAATTATTAGAGGATGTAATATTGCAATAATAAAAATTGAAAAGTGCTTGAAGGTCTATATTATAAATTTTATCCTTTTGATCTAATTTATATTTTATCCATGCTCTAACATAATTAATAACATGTTGAAATGGAATACAAGATGAAATAATGAATTACATAAACCTATGCAATAAATGAGAGATATTTTCATTCATTGATCCCATTATGAATCAACATACCTAATGACCATGAATATAATACAACCAAAAACAAATGTATTAAGGGTGATATAGGTAATGTTTGAATGATTGTGTGGGCTCTTAGATATACTTTTTAATTTGTGTATTAGTGTCGACCAATTTTTTTAGAACACTAACTATAAAGGCTAAATCATGCTTGTAGCTCACTATCATGTCTCTGAGGGTTTGATGAAAGTAACTTCCCTAGGAAATATGCTCCTCTTAGGTGTACCATAAATAAAATGGATAAAATAGGCTTTCTATGGTACAAACAAGGTACCCTATGAATTTTTGATATGTTTTGAGGGTTTAATAGAATGTTTAATGTTATTTTTGATTTAAAAATAAAATGCAAAGACCAAATAAACTATTGAAAAATAATTTAGATATTCAAAAATATGCAGATCTGAATGTAAAATACATAATTTATAGAATTGAAAGTGAGATAAAAATAGTAAATTAAAAAATAGATATGCAGACTTCCATTGAATTTATTTTTTGTTGATCGTGTAGGATGATTATGATAAGAAATTGATCATAAGAATGTCTGATTTGTGTTGTAACTAAAAGCAAGAATTCAAAAATTCTTGAGACAAAGCTACACTAGGAGGACAAGGTCACACTATGGCATTGTCTATTGACTGTGATCATGTTTTTGTTGACTATGTGACTTAGTTTTTGATTTAGGTGTGTGTACTTATCTATGAGGGTTTATTGTCTATGTGTCTTGCTTTGTTGCATAAAAGACTTGAAAAATCAAAACCCTAGCTCCTCCACAATAAACACAATAGAGATCAAATTCTAAAAGGGGGGAATATGGTTAGGGGAATAGTTGAGCTATCCTTAGAAAACCTTATGTAATATGAGTGATACCTACATAGGCCAAAAGGGCCCCAGGTCTATGTAGATCTCCTTCCTTGAGTGAGTGTGTGAATCTTGACTTTGATATATGAATGAAAATAGATAGATTGCTTTAAATTATTGATAATGAGTGCCCTTGATCTACACTAAAATAATTTCAGACTTGTCTATGACTGCTACAGTAGTTCAAAATTAGATTAGGAATAAATAGTACTCTTTTTTTAAAATGTACAATATAATTTATAAATGATTGCTATATATGTTTAGAGAGACCTTGATGTGATTATATAGAGGAATGTTTTAATATTTCCACTAATCATCCTTGCTAAAAGCATGAGAGGGTTAAAAATTCAATGTATTGAGTTTAAAAAGTTACCACTGGAGAGTGGGGGACAAGGATGCAGTGTGGCCTTATCCAACATAGTGCGATCTTATCTCAAATGGACACATATTGCTAGAACTAGTTTGATAGGTGATTTAAGTAGAATAAGGATGTCTAAATGATGTTTTGAGTGGTTGCAAGACAATTTTCATAATAGTGAATGCTTGCATATAGATTATAAATTAATGGAATGACAAATATGCCAAGTATGGTAAATATGTCAAGATTAAACATTGTCAATAACTTAATGATAAAATTTGAGATTCTACACATATATCTGGTCTTTATTTCTCAACCATCTCCACATAATCCTTTTTTAGGTTTTATTATGACATACTTATTAATTGGGTATTACAACTTGTTCAGTTCTTCCTTACATTTTGTCACTTCTTGATCTACATTTATTTCAAAATGGAATTCACTCAAGGAAACTTCCACCACCATGTAGAACAAACCTAGGCTAGCTTACTCCATGGAAAAGTTAGATGTCATGCATACTTGATTGTCTTATGTTCCTTCTCTTGAAAAAATCATAGGGAGTTCAAACCTCCCATCTGTGTAGTGGACATTTAGTCATGCCTTCAATCACATATGCCCAAATTTGGAAATATATTTAGAGTGTGTAACTCCCTATAAATCCATAGGTGATTGTATGTCTACCACATTTTCAAATTTTATATTTCACTTTTCATCATCTTCCTTCTTATGTTGATCTCCTTCCTATTCTTATTCTTATTCCTCTTCCTCTTCCTCTTCTACATTTTGTTCTTCCTCTTTGTCCTCTATCTTTTATTATTTTTTCCCTACTCTTATTTTTTGTCATCATTGCTCTTGTATTATTATTATTATTATTATTATTATTATTATTATTATTATTATTATTATTATTATTATTATTATTATTATTATTATTATTATTATTATTCTTCTTCTTCTTCTTCTTCTTCTTCTTCTTCTTCTTCTTCTTCTTCTTCCTTTTATATTTCCATGTCCATCTTTATGCACCAACTGTCATTGTACTCTTGTACAACTTCTACATGTGTTTCTTATTCTTCCTCTTCTTCATCCAAGTCCTTAATACTATCTAAAATATTATTTTTTAGGACCTTAAAATTTCTCTTAGGACTAAAACTTAACGTAATTTTGCTTGATTTATTCATCTCAACTTTCCTTTGTGGGTCTCTTCCTTTCAAAGAATGGTCTTCTCTTGAATCTTCTTTATCTGGTGACTTATTTTCCTCATATTCCTTCTATGCATCATTTTTATATTTACCCAATTCTTCTCCATTCTTATTTGGTCTTGGATTATTTCATGAAGTTGGTGTACATTAAGGCACCACTTTCTCACCATCCTTTCCATTATTATACCCTTTCTTATTTCTATCCTCCAAACCATTCTCTATATCTTTATTCTTCTCTTTCTTTGTCAACTTTCCTTTCTCTATCATCTTGTACTATTTTTGGAATTTTTATTTTCTGTGCATCTATCATTTGGGAATTTTAACCTCAATCATTCCTTTCACCATTTGATAATTAGTTTGATTCCTCCCTCACTAGAGTCTTCATTGGTGTCATCCCCTTCTCTTTTTTTGTTCTCTCATCCTCTTCGTGCTTCCCCCTACATGATTCCATAATTTTCTCCACATGACATTTTAATTAATCTTAATACCCTTATTTATACTTTCATAGTTACTTAAATATTTCCGTAGACTTTTTTAAAGTCCCACTTTCCTTGGTGGTCTCAATATTATGCTATTTTCCAGCTTCAATTGTTTGTATATGTTCTCATACTTCTTCAACACTTTGACAAAAACTTGTGGATTGATATTCTCATTTTATTTTGTCAAGTGTTGCCTCTACATAATATGAATTCACTATGAATGGTAATATTTCCCATTTAATTTGTTTCCCAAACTCACCAATATACTTATCAAGCATCTTTCCATCACTTAAAATTAAAAACATACATCATATGCCTTTTCCATCTCGTGCGACATTCTCCACTCATTTCCAAATTTTTTATTAATGATCTTATACCAAATTTACACCATACTATTATATGTTGTTGTTAAATTTCATTAAAAATTAAACCTTGTGTACATTTCATGTCATGACTCTTTCACTTGTATCTTCAAGAATATAATTCAACTAGTATCTATACTTCCTCCAGGTAAATCAACAAAATGATATTTCTAAACTATAAAATCCCCACTTTAAAGTGTCATATAATGTATTTTTTACTCCTCTACCACATATCATGCTAAATTTATTATTTCTCATGCATACTCACATGATATACTATATAAATGATGTATTTGAAGGCTTGGTTACATATGGCAATTAGGGTGAGTTTTGTGCTAAGAAAATGCTTAGCCAAAATTACTATGAAATTTCATGTCCTATCTAAAATTAGGGTATATCCCACTATTACCAATATCATTAATTCATTCACCATGTTAACCTATATTTATTTCAATAAATCAATGTACATACTTGTTCGCTCATTTAGTAGTCTTGTTATCTCATGGATCTTCTTTTCACTAATCTTGATCATGTTTCCTCCAAAGTACATATAGCTCCCATGGGTGTATGAAATAAACCATTTCAAAACCTCATTTGGATTACTAAATAATGATAAGTCAATTAACACAACACCCCTATAAGTAGTAACTTGTCTAATACAAATACCCCTCTATACACTTTCCCCAATTATATCTCTAATTTTTTGGATTACTCAAATTTATGGTGATTAAAAATTATATTATGAATGATCATATGCATGTCACCAAGTGTTTTAAATTTTTAATTATCTCTAGTTACACCATTAAATATATTGGTGTAGTAACCTTCAATTTTTATAGTGTTGTTTTTTGTAATGCCTTCTTTTTCTTTGTCTTCCTAGTCTACTCTTTATTTGAAAGTAGTGTATCATCTTAAACATTTAGTATTTTTTTCACTCCTACCTCCTAAAATGTGACCTTATTATTCACCATCTCTTTTAATTTTCCCTCAATTTAGCCTTCAACATTCCTCCCCTTACATGAATGTTCATATATTTTGTAATATTGATTTGTATTTCTTGGAAACCTCTTGCCAATTCCCCAATTTATTTCAATACTCTCATCTCATCTCCTTTATGTTCATCACTTGGCCTTAACTTTAATTCATAGTTATTATGTTATCTTATTTTATTTGTTTAAATTCCCCTTGGTTGAGAATTTTAGATTCTTCCCAAACACCTTTAGTTTTTTTAATTTTTTTTTCTACATCTTGACTTTATCTTATTATCAAAGCTCTCAAATTCTAATTTTTACTTATCCAAATTATTTTAAGAGATTCTCCAGAAATTATTTTATATCCATCTTGGCATTTATTATCACATGTACCCACACTTTGTTGAGGTGTCACCCAGTAGTCTTTATGGTCATATTTTTATTCTTTCATGCATTTTCCCCTAGCATCAAATATTTTTATCTTGTATGTACACATTTTCCTCTTTTCACTATCTTTTTGTGTGTGAAAAATTCGTCCTTATTTTGGTATGTTATTCCAAACTCACTTTTATGTGTAGTAATAATATCTACATGGAATTTTTGATCTATGGCATGAATGTGTGTATATCTCCTTCTATGCCTTAAAGCATCAATTTATTCAACTCCACTCTATTTTACAACCCATATCTCTTTAAAATATATACTTAGATTTGAAATGTATGAAGTCCTCTAATGCATCTTTTCTATCTGATGGACATCTTAACTTATTTTTCTTTTTTATAATAAATAAGTATATACAAGAATAGGTATTAGACATATGGCATAATAATATTAAGTAGCCTATTATTCCACTTATCCAATGAGATTTAAAAAATCACATATAGATAAATTATTCCTAGATACATAGACATCGAGCATATGGTTCTTTTAATAGATCTATCACATGACTTTCCTAATTGGATTTATAGAATAGCCTATGCTTATTCACACAAAGTTAATTATAAAATTAGTGAAAAAAAACTATATAAATTATAAATATTTTTGTATTACAAATTTATCAATGCTAGTGGCATTCTCCCCTCAAAATTTTTAATGATTATATGTTAATAAACCCATCTAGTGGGTCATTTAGATGTCCATAGTTCTTGTGAATGTTCCTTAAGAACATCCAATGCCCCAATAATGTGTGAATATTTTACCTTGGTCATTTTGAATCATAGAATATGTAATTATGCACATGGATTTAGAAATATCTTCCCATTATAAATGACCTCTCATTAACTCTTTCTATTCCTCGATATTCTCTAATGAATATATCTATTTACTCTTCAACTAGGTGCCTGATGCACATGTTCACCTCATGATTCCTGATTGAATCACTCTCTATCCCTTTTGATCAATTTTTATTTTAATCCTATGTGGATTCCAAGTCTTATGAATTGATAAAATCATTAACTACTTGAATTTGGTCCTTTAATTCATGCCATTATGTCCTTTGCTAACTCCATACCATGGATACCCATAACTATATTAGTTAAAACCAATTCCACCTCGTGCATAGTTATATAACTTTAGATGACAGGGGATTCTATACATATAACTTCTACCTCTATTTTTTGTTACTTTTCCTTTCTGTGTGAAATCATTCTCATGCACTTCTTCTTGTATTATGAATTCTTCCTAATTTGATGCTTCATTTGGCCCATATTTGGAATCTACAATAGGTACTTCACTTTTTTTCATGGCTATGAGAGTACCTGATTCTTCATGCTTGAAACCCACTTCATAATCTCTCCTTATATCACATAAGTTCCTACCTTTTTAACATTTCACTTTATGGGTCCACTTTAAACTAACCTTACATGTTTCTTTTAGACCTTTATACACTTTCACTAGTTACCTCATATGATTCCTCCATCCATATATTATAGGTAACACTTGTAATATTTGATATTAATGCTCCTATCCTCTTATTGAGTCTTTTGTTAACATGGGATTTAAATATCTCCTTTCATTTTCTAATGATATTAGAGATGAAATTTATCTCTTTATTAATATCAACACTTTATACATACGTTGGCACATGCTCATTGTCTAGTAGAATGATCACTCATTGTTTTCCATTCTCAAAACTCATATAATGTTAGTTAAAGTGAAAGTATACATGATTATCATAAAACCACATTCTCCCAAGTATAACAAATAATTAACAGCTTCTAATAGCTCAATACCTTTAAAATTTATTGTGAACTTAGTTCTCATAGTGTCTAGTTGTGCGTTCCTCATTACCATGATTGGTTTCTAAGGTGTATTATTATCCATGAACATGAAATTTATATATGGAAATAATATCGGGCTCCCCATCTTCTTTCAATCATCATTTTTCAAAATATTTACCTTTGTATCCATATCTATCAAGATTTAGTGAGATCCCACTCATTGATATTCACATCAATGGTCAATGCCTTATCATAACTGGTGCTTTGCCTAATTAAAATATCCTTTGACTATGATCTAATATGATTAGGTACATACCCCATAATTTATGTAAGCCATGTCCTTAAAAATGAAAATACACATTTTTGCTTAAGTATTGAGAATATTTCACCTAGTTCATGTATCTTTCTTACACTAGATGCCTCTTTATATATTTTTTTGATTATGTGTTCCACCTCCCACATAGTTTGTACTTTGATCTGGGAGGTTTTTTATTATCTCTTTTGATTAGCTTAAGATTAACTTCTAGAAAGGTGCATCTAGATAGTTTGAAATGTTGAACTTGGGCTTACACACCACCTTTTCTCTATATTGCATAGGGATTTGTTGGGAGTGTGTTTATGCCCCACTCCTAGTAATGTTTTTTACATATTTTCTTGTTCTCCCATTCTCTAAATTTATTCCCATTCTCCCATCCTTCCATTATAATGGATTTAGTTTCACTTTCTTTGTATATCCCTTATTATACCTACCTACTTGGCCTTATAATTTTGTTCTTATGCATTAAATTTGGGAAATCCTCTTTATGATGACCCTCATTATAATGTATACATATCAAAAAATTCATAAATTTCCTTTGATATTGATCTATGTATCCACACTTAAAACCTAATATGGTGAGAATTACTCTTAGAGAATATTCCCCTCCCTTTCATTTATAGGGTCCACCACAAATATAGATTCCCTATCCCTTAATATAACCCCATTAGGTTTGATATCCCCCTTGGTATGGACCATATTTTACTTGACCCTATCCCCCTTGGTATGGATAATATCTTCCTTGACCATATCCCCCTTGATTATGTCTATATCCTCCCTAACTTGGATCATATCCTTCTTCTTTTTTACTATATCCTCCCTAAGGTTGGTTACACGCCATTGGTTTGGGTTCTAGATTTTATTTTTTAAATCATTTATGGTGTTATAATGACATGTATTAGCCCCATTTACTTTGACTCACACATTTCATCAATGACTCTTTAATCAATGGTATCATGAGTGTTAGTTTTGAAAAAATTACACCAACATATTAGTTTAACTTGTTTTATGCAATTATAGACCCTAAAATTTGGTAAATGATACTTAACAATGCCATTTTTGACTTACCTTTATCCTACATGGCTTATGTGTACATACATGACTCTCATTTATCATTATCTCACTTCCCCATGACTTCTATAGGTCTAACCTTCCCAAGTTTCTCTTAGTCACTGATAGGAATTCCTATAATCTATGTCAAACTAGTCATTTATCTTTCTCAGACATTTCTAGACCATCAAATCAGTGTTTCTAACTCCTAGACAATAATGTCAGACTCAGAACATACCATCTTATGACTTTTTTCTATGCCAAACAATTGTCATATTTAAATCTTTGCTATGGGTTGACTTATACATTTCACATATTGGTGGCATAAAAAAGTGCCCATAAAGTTTACTATAAATAATAAATAGGTATATACCTATTACATATCTAGAAAACACATATAAATTCATATCAAACACTTGCACATCCAAGAGTACTACCTTATTCTTCCCAATTTTCCAATCAATCACTAAGAGTTGGTCTTTACCAAGTCTAGACCACTCAAGATCCAAGTCAAAGTTATCATTTTCCAAGTATCAAGAACTAGATTGCAAGTTTCATAGATTGAACAAAAACTATTACACACATTCACATAATGAGGAAAAATTATTGTGGTTTGAGTTCCATCTTTACAGTATTAGATATGTAGACGACACTCAACCATTTAATGGGGAGTGGTTAGGGTTAGTTAAATTCACCTTTCTTATTCCCTTGCAATCCAAATTTTATCATTGCAAGTGGACCCAGGGTTTCAAGTGAAGGAGATATATTTTTATCATTTATGCACATAATCAAACCTCAATATCACACACATAGCTAAAATAAAATTAGGTGCACTTTCCTATATCAAAAAAAAGAGGCATCCTATGTATAGATAAAATCATTAGACTCATAATGTAGAGTTTAACAATATATTGACCTAAGGTTGGTGATAATGTTTGGGTATACACATAGGTTTAGATCCTAATTTGAAGGACCTGTAATCTAGTTTTTCATCCTTTGTGATACCTGTATATAGTTTGATCTTCCATAAATTGGTTAAATCCTACATATATTATCCTTTTTTTAACTTTCCAATTTAGTAAACTATAGTACTAAATCATTTTCAATATTTTACATTCTGATTTATACTTTACTATATATATTATAATTTAAATTCATTTACAATATTTATATCTAATTAGGGTCAATTAACCACAATAAATATAGGTAAAGCATATTAGTGAGCTTGAATAATTTATAAAGCATTTCCAAACCCTAGATTTAATTTAGGGTTTCTTCCTCCATTATAGGGTTTTAGATTTATATCTTTAAATCTAATTTTTTGTTTTGATATCTAGTTTTCCCTGATACACAAATTACACATAGCTATAATGGATACACATAATTTCTATTTCTTTGCTCAAGCTGCATCATAATTATTATATGTTACTTTCCTTTGTTATGAAAAATATGTAATGAACATGAAATTACATGGATCCAATATTTGTACACTAATAAGATTAAAATAAATACTCAATAATCTCAAGCCTTTACCAATATTTCCTTTATTATTATGTGATTTAGTTTTCTTGCACCAAAGGTCATGCATGGTTCCATTTGTTCCTACTTCCATTCATCCTCTTCAAGGAGCTTGTTTTATGGTTAAATATGATATTGCCCATGAAACAAGTACCATTGATGTTAATCATAGAAATAAATATGTAGAATTTCCTAATATATTCAAGGATATTGATGAAATATAATTAACTCCATTTCTTGATATGAACCTAAAAATGCATGATGCATTATTATATGTCATAGGAGATGAACAAAAAAATGAGATATTGATCACTCATTTGAGGAAAAATATGACAACTTTCATGACATTAACAAACCTTTTGGAGGTACCAATTTCACCATGGATGTTAAAAAAACTACCATTGCTATTATGCCTAGATCTACACCCTTGGTTACACGTGTCTTACCCATCTAAGGTGTGGGGGAAATGTAATGATTGAATTAGATTACCATGAATATTTATACACAACCAAAATATGCCAATAATACAATGATTATGAATAATACATTATCAACCTCATGTATTACATGATCCCTTGATAATATTATTTTAGATCTAAAAACCAAGGTGTTATAGTTAGATCAAGGTGTATGCAACATATATATATATATATATATATATATATATATATATATATATATATATATATATATATATATATATAACTTATCCTAAATAGTAAATCCAAGCTCTAAGAGTGTAATTAACCAACATCTATTATGATACTTTATATATTGGGGGCATGACTAAATTAGATCTGCTAAACCTAACCAAGAAATTTCTTATCATAAAACACTAAAAGAGATGTTTTCAAATCCTTTACTTAAATAAAACTATGTAATAACCCTAGATATGTCTTATAATACATAAAATAAAACTAATATAGTGCTCACCAAAGGTTATGGCATAAAGGGAGATGCTTTAACAAAAACAAATAATCAAGGGATCATGATAGGTAAATGGGGGCCTAGATCACTTAAGATGGAATATAGAAAGAAAATAATACCCTATAACTATACTAAGTTTAAGTCTAGGGGAAATATAAGCAAGGATTTATACATTCAAAACATATTACTTTGTATAATATCTATCTATAAATTGAAATATCAAAAGTTAGAGATACTTACCTTTGGATGAACCTGTTGAGTCTTAATCTCTCCCTTGGCCAATGGTAATTTGAAAGAGGTTATTGTGGACTTGTAAAAATCACACTATATAAATAATATCTAGGCTAAAATACTCCTACTTTACAAACAATACTTACCACAAGACAATTTATCTTCCCTCCAAGGCAAACCCTAAGTAATGGATCTTTTAAATGTATATGTAGTAGAAT
This sequence comes from Torreya grandis, assembly GCA_037957365.1. Taxonomy (NCBI): domain Eukaryota; kingdom Viridiplantae; phylum Streptophyta; class Pinopsida; order Cupressales; family Taxaceae; genus Torreya; species Torreya grandis. The sequence goes on from JARHVA010000129.1 coordinate 6,503,877, forward strand.
TATAGGCTGTAATAATGAAAAAATTAATGTTCCTCTCATTTTATTAATATGTAAATGGAATTTAAAAAAATGGATAGGTCCTAAACCTTCTATATTTTTAGTTGACAAGGTCAACCAACAAAACTTTATTTTAAGAAAAAGTTATCATTAGGCCTCAAACTAGGTCACTCAGGTTGACTTAGTTTTATAATGTGCACTCTAACTTTTATAATAGGGTCAACCAAGCTGAATTAATAGGAAAAAGGTGTTTTACTAGTTAGGGGATATTTAACATGAGAATTTCTTATGGATATGGATAAATGAGTTTTGATTACTTGGGGAGTTGGATAAGCAAGATTTGTAGTGGGTTTAGGTAATGATAGCATTGTCCAGTCCAAAATCCTATCCTAAAACACTTATGAGATTAAGTGGTTGAGGGAGACTTTTGGGAAAATAAGGGACTTTAGTCCTACATCTAAGTATTGAAACTAATTCAATATAAGGCATAAATGTATGTATTGGGATCCATGATATAGCCTAATTTAAATGAGTCTCTGAGAGATACATTACTACCATCAGGGATCCAATACTTAGTTTGATAAAGTGGTTATAGTATTCACCTAGTCTAATAAATTCCAATTTTAAATGTTATTAGGATTCAATTCATCCATTTATAAATAAATGGGGTTGACTTGTTCAAATCTTAAATTAAACATAAAAAAGAGGAGAGCAAGGTAGGGTAGAAAATGATGTTTTCTGGATTGAGAGGATGCTAATGCTTCAAGAGTTGAGATTTGTACCCAACCATAGTTACACCATTGTGTGTCAAGTTTCATAAAGGGATGAAACTCATCATCACATAGGTAAAAATCCTAAGGGAAATATATGGGAATGCTTAATTTGTGATTTCTCCATGAAATATAAACATAAAAAGAGCCTATAGTAAACTAGAAAAAATCTCCATAAATAATCTATAACTTCAAGCACATAGATTATGAGTGTTGAAAAGGAAAAAATAAGAATTAATAAATGAATTAAAATATGAAATCACATTATAGCTACTACATTCAATATTATCACATTATCAATTCTCTAATATAAGCATATATTTAAAACTAAAAAATAGTGGACCACATTTATTGTCAAATAAACTAATTGATCTAAAGTAGGAAATTTACATTCATTTCAATAGAGTTTGTTTACATAAAAAATGATGACCCTTATGAAGAGAGAGAAATATAAAATAAATAGAAAAGGATGGGGCTCACCCCTAAGTAGCATGATATTCCCATCCTTATCCATGATGGCCACCCAAAGTTGTTTACAAATGTAATGATTCAACAAAATAAGAAGATTCCCTGCTCCCCAAAAGATGCTTGGGGCCCACTAAAGTGATATGATAAGAAGATATAGAAGAACTACCTCTAATTTATTTAGGTTGCACCTCATTGGCCACTAGAATAGCTACCACCAATTTGAATTCCCTATATAGATTGGCTAGGTTCATGGGAGGCCCCTAGAAGATCACCTCAGATTGGGCCAATAGTCATTGGTGCACTTGGAGTGAGGCCTCAAGGAGACTTTCACCTCTAATAACCTAGTTGATACTTGCCATGGACTAGGTTGAGAGCTCTAGAATCACCTTGGCTCTATACTTATTGGCCTTTGACACCTTTATTTTCATGACCTAGTCAAAATGATCTAGGTGAACCTTAAATTCTGCTCTGTCTAGTAAGGTGCCATCTGAATGGAATGACATACATGATTTTAAATTCCTTAAAGTAAGTCAACATCAATTCCTTTCCATCCTCTAGAGGTTTTATGACTATCTATAGCATGACCAACCACTCTTCAATTGAGGATCTCATGATCCCAATATAGGTTTGATACAAGTTTAAATCTGTGAGAGGCATGAGCTTGAGCTCTAGGAACATGCCCTTGTGGAGAACCACAAAATTCCTATTACAATTGATATCTATATGAAAGATTATATCTTAGTATGATTATGCTTGATAAAGGTGATATTTGATTATGGTCAGTGTCCTAACTAATTCTCCAAGAGCTATAAAGAGTTTCACAAGGGTTTCTTTGACCTGACCAATTAATTCTATGGGAAAAGTGATCTTTACCTATGTTTTGATCATCCAAACCTACTCCTTCATGTCCTCCATGAATTTATTACACATTTCATGAATGGATCAAATCATGGAGACCAGATCCTTAATCACTTTCTACTCTCCATTGTATTTCCTCACTTTGGTGAGGGAGAAGAGGTCATGTTTGTTTTTTCACACCACTAGGTTTCCCTCTTGAGTGAATCTCTACATAAGAATCATCCTCATGTTTTTGAACTCCCTATAAGACTCCCATTATAATTCTAAATCACCCTACAAAGATCATCTTAGGTCCTTGTGATCCTATGGTAACTCCCAAGGTAGAAGAGGATAAAGGTGGGTGGTAGAGATATAGGTGGAGGCATGGGTGGAGGAGAAATGGATGAAGTAGTGGGAATGAAAGAAGAGAGAAATGGAGGAAGAGGAGGCATAGGGGTGAAATAGGGAAAGACAAATGAGGAAGGCCATGGGAACATCTGGGCATGCCATTAGCTTTAGGTCAAATTGACCTGTGGGTTCATGATGCTAGGGAGAGGAGTATTCAATAAGAATTAGTAAATTAGCTAGTTAAAGCTAGATCTTTGGGTACCTAGTATGATGGAAAAGGAAGACTTGGGAGGGATAAGAGGAGTAATAAGGGACTGATTAAAAGGCTAAGAGGGAATTATCATTTATTTATTCTTGGGAATTTTAACCAAATCAACTTGTGTCATACTTATTATAAGGGGTTTGTGGTGGCTATGGTGAGAGGGACCAATTGAAGAATCTACAAAGTAACTACAAGTGTCATTAAGGTGTCCATAATTGACTAAATTATGCACATGAGTGCACTTAATGCTAAGGGTACCATTGAATTTACTAAAGTGAGAGCAACTATAAGTGGTTGAACCTAAGGAAAGACTGAAGGGGGTTATAAGGGCCAAGAAATAAAATTTCATGAAGAACAGAGGGGAGCCATAAGGATCCCTATGGATGAAATGGTATGAGTGGAGGGAAATTGGGATGTAGGGATGTTACATATGGCCAAAGTTAGAGGTACCTAGTTGAATTTTGGAAGGGGTATGGAAACCATAGAGTGCCGTAGTAGGCTATCAAGGGATGGAGGTAATAAGGGAAGGAATATCCATGGATACTTGTTATTGGTCATGTTTTGGGCTTGAGTTAGGGTTGATATTGATGTCAAAACATCATTCTTGTATAGGTAGGGGTCGAGTATCCTTAGTCACCAGAGGTGGTGGAGATGGAGTAGAGATTGGAAAAGGTGAAACTTATAAATGAGAAAGAGGTGGGACCCCCTAGTTAATATTCTTTGAAATATGGGGTGAAATCATAGGGATGCTTTGAGTAGATGGCCTAAGTTGTACCTATTTTCCCTTCTTCACCTCAAGCTTTCCCAACACCACCTTATCATCAATAGGGTTGAGATAAATATCATCATTAGGATGAGGCACATGGTTGTAGGTGATGTTGAGGCAAGATTGGTATTTTGTCATATGAGCCCTAATGACACCATGAGTGTCCCAATCTATGGTTCTCTACTCTACCCAGGGCATACTAATCCTTGCCCACCACCATCTTCTATAATGGAGGCATATCCCTATACACATACTAGTAGATGACAATGTGGAAGGCTAGGAAAGCCTTTTATCGGTGACTGAGGGAGTCTCCAAACACATTATCCACTAATTGATTGGCTATTTATTATTTAATGAGCTGGTTTAAAACTTGATAGGGTAGGCAGGGGGCCTTATGGATGCTTGCTTTTTTAATGATGGTGTCAAGCTGGTAATACTAATAATTATTGATGATGGTGAGGGACTATTTGATCTTGTTCAAATGTTGAGGCATGACCACCTCATTGATGGCCATGTAGACCACTAGGTAGAATGATTCATAGATATCCTAAATGTGATTTATATAGTGGTGGCCATATATTTTGTATAAAACTACATGCACCATAACACCCCAGGAGTCCATAGTGGAAACACAAAAGGTTTGAACACAATGGTGGCATAGATGACATACACCAAGTAAATCATAAAATATAAATTGGCTCTATTCCTAGCCTTTGATACAACCCTGATGAGGTTGAAGTTGATCATGTTACCTAGGTTTGGGACCTCCTCCCCATTGATTATTATTCTTATTAAGGTAACGCATAAGAGGTTCACATACATGGTATCACTAGCCCAGAACAAGTGGTTTAGTAAGATCATCCTAATGAAAACCCCTTTCTTGAAGAGGTGGAGAGGGTAGGTGTTAATGTCTTCTTTGTCAACCAATCACTCTTGGTCAATAACCTAGTATTCAAGGATTTCATATATATAATGGGCATTGGTCCATGAATTCATTACAATAGCATCATACTTGTTTTATTACTAATCAAAAGTATCCCTTGAGATGTCTATGACCAAGTTTATTGACTTATTAGAGTAAACCAATTCCTACTATCTTAGAGAACACACTTGGAAGTTTATGACAAGATGACAAAGAGGTTTTCATAAAGGAATTCCTTAGGCTTGGACATGGCCTTATGTAATCTTATCTTGCCTAACATAGAGAGATCATCAAAGTACTCTATTTCATCATCATCATCATCATCCTCTGAGGTGGGTGTTTTCATGACTCCAATTACCTTGAATACCTTGTTATAGTGGTCAAATAACACCATATTAGTTTTGGAGTGAGACACAATCAAGGATCTACTAGATAGAGTTGAATGCAAAAAGAAATTACCTAGGTGTAGTAGTGAAATCAAACATGAGTAAAAAAAAGTAATTACTCAACAATTGAAATATTAAAATATTAGAATTAGTATCATTAGCCATAAAAACTTTAGAAAGATATATTATATAGGTGAAAGATAAACATGTTCTCACTTCCTCATGAATGTGGGATTATATTTCACAATGACCTAAAAAGACACCTAAGCAAGTTAGCTAAACATGTGTAGGGAAAAACCATTAAATAAGATAAAAACCTACACTAACACCCCCTTAAGTGTAACTTAGATAGGTAATATAATTGGGTTACAACACAAATCCTAATTAGGTAGCCAAGTACATATCAAATAGATAATTAAGAAGTACCCATATAAAATTCTGAAGCTACCTATCATAGAGCTTGCAAAATGACCAAGGCCAATGACGAGATCCTCTACCTAAAGACTAAAGAAGCTCCATCTAAATTGAATAATGTTTATTCCCTTTTCCAAAATAAGAATGTGATGAGTGTATTGAAATTATACCTATTTTAAAATTGAAGATGAAGGTATTAGTACAAATATCTCTAAATATTATCTAGATATAATATGTGGCATATGTCTATTAAGATCATGCACAAGGACTATTTGTAATGTCACTAAAGTAGACCTATCAAAATAATGACATAGAAAATTAATTTAAATAATGTCCATGGGAATAGTAGAGCATGGCTCAAAAAATTTAGAAACTAAAGAAGAGACTATAGATGAAGCACACACATGTGTAGAATGAATATCCACAGAAGAGATGAGTCGTTGATGCTCTCAATAAGTGTAATCTCACTAAAAATAGTAGAGTCCTCTGAAGTAAAAATATGTGATTGATTTTAAAGATAAATATCCTAAATGGGAATGGATGTAGAATCTATAATATGATAGCTAAGGTCTGGTAGAATCTTGTCTACTAATGGTAGATCGATAAAAAGAAGAGTATTTTCCATCAGGATTGTGTCATCACAAGAAATAAAAGTAGGATGAGATATTACAATAGTATTTAAAGAGACAATATAAAGAGGAGGAGGAGTGATGTAAATATCAATAGGATCTCTAAAAAAGAGTCTAAAGAGTGCTCCAAATAGTGAAGGGACATTCTATGTGTTCCACATGGTGGTGTATATCCCATGAAATGTGCATCAATAAGTGACCTTAGACACAGTCATAAGAGTTGGCCCAGTCATTGTATTGACAAGGGTTAGTGGGAAAAAGAATATTTCCATATAAAATTTGAATAAGGTCCTATTCTATGAGCAATCATTCCATGTACATTTACTATGAAGCATAATTATTCTTTCCAAGAAGTACTAGTGTAGAATCAAATCTCCTCATCTAATATCTCTCAAGGTGAGTCAACATGACCATAAGTAACCATGCATGCTCAATATTATGGATGTTAAACTCAACCTAAAATGTGTCCAAGTGATCAATCAAAGTAATAATCAACAAATTCCCCTGATATTACATAGGTTGGCACTTTATAATTAAGTGTGTATATAATCAACACATTTAAGTATGTAAATAATTAACACGTATATAGAAACAACACAAGTATGTAAAATAGAAAAATAAATTAAACCCCCATAAATTTTGAGAGGTTTAACTTTACAAGGCATGAGAATATTACCAATGTATAGAGCTAAAAAATATCACACATTTAAAAAAAATGGTACCTCAAAAGGAGCAATAGGATGAAAGTAATGTGCATTTGAACTTCTAGATGGCAAGGGCAATCTCCACTTTCAAAAAATTTAAAAAATATGGGTGTAAAAATTTAGATGTAAGTGTTAAAGTTAAGTCCCTACAAGTAGGAATCTAAATTTAATCCCCTTTCATGTGACCACACCATATGACCAAGGGGATAAGACCTTTTGTGAATGCTCTCCACATATCACTTTGATTGATGTGAGAGTGACATATTTTAAAAATTGACCTTATTTTTAAAATGAATAGTGTCACACTTCACGTGATTAAATTTTACATCCCTGTGGCTATCATCAGAGTCACCCTCTATAATTTTCAAAAGTTGGTTGATCTCTCATAGTGGGGTTTAAGATTAGACATGCACCCAAAAGTCATGATACTAGGATTGTAATCCCTTCCCATATTTAGAGAAATTTTTCAAGTTTGAATTGGGTTACTATAGTTTTTAGGGTTTTCAACTATTTTTATAGTTGATAATCACAATGCTATGACTATAGACTACTTCAGTAGTTGAGAGTCCTAATGTTAGGATTTCTAACTATTATGTTAGTTAGTTTCCATTAGAGATACAACTTGCCTTTGTAACTATTAGGGTTTGGAGTGTCAAAGGTAGGATGGGTCCTTATAGGTGCTTTAGATGGGGACAATTCTAGTAGTGATAGAAATGTTGGAGTTTCCTGTAGTGCATATAGGTACAAAAACTACACTTATCTCAAAAGCCTTAGATCTTGTATGCCTCTTAAAAATTCACTAAAGACACACTAAGGTCTCTAGAAACCTAGAAAAACCCAAAAAAGATTTTCCATTGAAGACCAAAAATTATATGAATTTGCATGAAAGTATTGAAAAAGCCTTGCAACCATCCATAAATGGAAAAAAGGTGACTATCACAAAACTAGGTCATGTTTATAGCCGATCCTAGGGTTTTGATACCTTTTAAATATGATGGTGCAAGATGTTTTACATGAAAACCTACTAAATTAAATATGACCAGCAGAAGACACCTTTATTTTATTATTTTTTGAATGTAGATCAGTAGAGGACCTTAGAAGAAAAGCAAAATATATAAAAGAGTGAATATTTAATGGCTAGGTCAATGAATGGAATTTTTGTGACATGTAATCTACTACTCAATAATTCATCTACTAGAAAAACTCCCTAATACCATGTTACAGTGGGCCATAAATGAGGATCTACTAGATAGATTTGAATGCACAAAGAAATTACTTGTGTATAGTAGCAAAATCAAATATGAGATAGAAAGAAGTAATTATTCAACAATCAAAAGATTATAGTATTATCATTAGCATCATTTTCCATAAAAGCTATACAGGTAGGTACATTATATAGGTGAAAGATAAACATGTCCTCACTTCCTAATTAATGTGGGATTATCTTTCATAATGACCTAAATGGACACCTAAGCAAGCTAACTAGACATGTATAGGAAAAAAACAATAAATGAAATAAAAATCTACACTAATAGTTAGGTGAGAAGGTGTTGTCCCATTACTTAGGCTCAAGGTTGGGATTGGAAGATGAAGTGGTCATTTTTATAAGCTAAAGATTACAAAGTTTAGGGGTGAGAGGAAACACATAAAATGTGAGTAAGCATGACAAAGAAGGATTTAGGGAAGTAAGAATGGTAATGGTACATCTGATTAATACAAGGACTTATAGGGGTCCACAAATATCTCCTACATTAATGACCTTTAGTGGCTCACCCAACATGAGTTTAAATTTGAGTTTATGGCTCAATCCACCCTTTCATTTCTTAATTTAGCATTAACTCATAAATTTAAAATATACACTCCCTACTTATATTTGGTTGTTGTGATGAGACATTATTAATTATTCAATCAGGGTCCATTTTCCCATTTAGTTAATGTGAGAAGTGTAATAGGCACACAAATACCTTACCCCTAGGGCTCCCTGGGTAGCTTTAGGTTATGCCACATGTTCATTATTATTTGGTCTTATTTATATTGGATGCCACCTAAGCATAATCAAGTACCACACTCTTACTATTTTAAGTGTTAGATTTGCCCACCTAGAGTAGTAAGGTGATGTGTGGCATCCTTCGATTGGATTTTGAATCTAACTATACATAATTATAATTACCTTAGGTTGTCAAAATAATTTTATATCAATTTTTATAAAAGTTCCACATGGAATGGTCTAATAGGTCAGGCTCTCCTAAGATTTAACATCTCTAATAGGTCTAGGAGATGATCACATTTGAGAGGTTCCACATGGTGCTTCCTTATTAAGTCAGGATCTCCTAGGCTCTAACAAGTCTAAGAGACTAAAACATCTAACAAGTTCCACATGGCACTTCCTCATTTAGTTAAGCTTTCCTAGGATCTAACATATTTGATAGGTATGGGAGATTGACACATCTAACAAGTTCCACTTGACACTTGCTCATTCATTGGACTCTCTTATGAGTTTTCAGGAAAAGTGACTAAGTTAAAATAAAGCCACATAGTTAATTAAAAGCTCACATATCTATTTTTAAGATTTATGAAGCACTAAGTAGGACTTTAGAATATTGATGCTTTGATAAAAGTAACATGAGTCCAAATATATGATAAACACAGTTAGCACAATAAAAGTTTGAAAACCCCTTTTACTCTTTTAGAACACAATAAGGACTAGATTGTATTTAAACACAAAAGACTTGGGATTTTTAACAAAGACCAACTCATCATCACAAGCATCATCAAATGCTTAACAACCCAAGGAAGAATGAATAGAAGTTTGAGGATTATTAATTTTTGATGCTAGATGGAAAGGGATTAAAGCTCTAGGAAAGCTTCGATTTGAGAATTTATAGAGGGCTCCCTCACTTCTCTGAAGAAGTGGGTTTGTGTTGGACACACCAAATAGTAACTTTGTGAGGAAAACATTGCCCCAACATTTAGAACCCAAATTGTGATTATCTAATATTGAACATAGACATAGGCAAGCTAAACTCTATCTGATACACATTGGGTACAAAAAGTGCTCAAGTCTATTTCAACAAGTAACATACTAGGCTCTAATTCCTTCTAAGGCCACTCTATGAATTAGTGTTGGGTTCCTTTTATTTTATGGATTATTTCAATGAGCTTAGGTATGTTTGTGATATTGAAGGGATTTTGAAAGGGTATGTATTTCTCAAAAAATTTACTAAGGGGGTAGGGATTGATCATTGCTCTGCTTCTAGCTAGACATCTATGGCCCTAAAATAGATAATTTTGGTCTCACTCCTGGCCTTACTCCATTGCCAACTAGGCCATAAATCCTATGATGGAGGTTACTAAAATCACCCATTCTAAGGAATAAACATAATGTATAATTTTTTTTTAAAAAAATTTAGACTTCCTTTGATTTGATATTTAATGTTTGATCCTTGAGGGTTGGAGACCAACATATCCAAGGTTGATTGTAGTCTCAATATACTTATAATATCCAAATAACCATTCACTTAATTAGTTAATCATAATATCTTTGTTATTTTATTTTAAAATGCTTGTGATGACCTTGGCTAGAGTAGATATTTTCTCAATTTACTTGTTTAGTGATGAATTAGTGGTTTTTAATTCTCACAGTGCTTCTTAGAGAGCTACCTTACTTATAATTATGTTTATTATTGGAGGTTCACCTTTTATTTTATAATTATGGTAAATTTTTTCACTATTTGATCATATTTTATAGTAATCACTTCATCTAAACTTAGTTCCTCTTTATGAACCATTAAGGTAAGGGATACCCTACTGAGAGGGAGATTTGGGAGTGATACAATGGCAAGGTTAGAAAAACAATCATAGGGCACCAAGACACAAAAAATGAAGCACAAAAAAACACCATAAAAGTAAACACATAACATATGCAAACACACAACAAAAGTAAACTAACCTAATCCTAATCTAATATATACATTACCACCCTCATGCCAATGCTATTATGATATTGTATTATAAGGGTCTACTAAGAAGTAGTGATTTAAGAACTATCCATTTAAAATAAATAGGAATTAATTGCCTTAGAGGTTCTTGAGGCAAAATGTATTCTATCCAAATAACTCTGAGATTTGATATGGGGTGATCCATAATAGGTCAAACTTGGAGTGTTGGACCTTCTTTTTATAGTAGTACTAAACTAGAAATATTGAAAGACTTCACCTTCACCCTCTTGTTAAACCATATTTTAACTGTACCTTGATGCTTCCTAAAATTTTGGAGGGCCTCCTCTTAAGCATCTTCTAGTTGGATGATGTCTAATATCCTTGAGTTTATCTTCTCATTATTTCCCATGTAATCTTTCATAAAATTGTAGGTAATTAATTTGAGGGTAATTGAGAAGACAAGATATAACCCATAAACCATTAGGAACAACAAAATTTTGAGTTCTTATTTGTACTGGGTGTGATCAACCCAAAAGGTATATTTTAGCAATGAGTGCCATTTTCAGGGCTTCCTTTTGGCATATTTTTTGATCACATAGATCAAGTTATTCTTTATAGATCTTGTAAAACCATTCCCTTGTAAGTAATAATTATATGAGAATCTGAATATGACCCATTTTCATATGCCCACTTAATAAAATCTATATATTATAATGCAAGTCCATTGTCATAGACTGGTAAGACTAGTTTTCTAAGTCGAGTGACTATGTTTTCTTCAATAAATTTGATCCCCTCTTTGGTGGTACTATTTTTGGTGTCTATTTCTTCCATCTAACTTATGCCATAGTTAGTGTCTATGATAAAAAATATATATCCAAGTGAGAATTTTGGATTGATAACTCTTATGAAGTCAAGACCCCACTACGCAAATAATTTTCCTTCAAGACTAGGCTACGAAGGCATATCAACATGAAATTATTGTCTAGAAAAGGATTGGCACTAGTGACATGAGTGTACATGGTCATGTACATCCTTTAATAAAGTGGGCCAGTAATATCTAACTTGTAATATTTTGTGTGGCATTGCATTCCCATAGGGATGATCACTACCTATCTTCTTATGGAAACTAGATATGTGAGATAGATGATTTTATAATTCATTCTATAAATGACTCCTTTATTGAGAATTTAATGAGTTAATTTCATCCCAAGGACCCTTTTTTAGGTCTGGTTTAGTTTGGGGGTGGACTTCCATAGAGAAGGTAGTAGGTGACCAAAGCGTACCAATCTTGATAAAGTAATTATGCTTGATCTATGTGATGCCTAACTAAATGAGACCTTAGCCTAAGATAAGATTAAAAGGTTTGATCTCTATATCATACTCTTTTAACTTGGCCATCCATTGGCCTCTATTCTCTCCCAACTCATTCTGACTAAGAGTAAGTTTTACCATCAGGTCTTGGATAATGGCATGTACTTATTCCTAAGATTGTAATGCCTAAATTTATTCACCACCTTGACCATGGCATAGGAATGTTTGTCAAAGGAAGAATAATTTATCTTTGCATATTTAATGTTTATTCTCATGAAAAAAATTATGTTCTTATCTATTTTACTTTTAAGTAAGGATAGTGGTAATGTTATGCTCAGAAGCAAAAGAATAGAGGTATAAGTCCTTAGTGTAATCCAAGCTTGTTAGAACTGGTGCCTACATGATGGCCTATTTTATGTCTTGGAAGGCATTCTTAGATTTAGTGTTTCATTCCACTTTAGCTTTTAATTTCAACATGATATTTAAAGGTTTAACAATCTCAACAAATTTGCATAAAATTTATTTTCCTTAAGAAAGATTTTAGTTTCTTTTTACTATTTGGAAAAGGTATCTTAGAAATAACATTAGAACATTTAGGGTCAATATATTTACCTTCCTTTGTGATAATGTGACCAAAAATCTTACCTTTGGTAACACCAAACATGCTCTTCTTTGGGTTTAAGGAGATATCATACCTTCTACATCTCTTGAATATCTTTCAAGTGTTGTAAATGTGATATAACCTATATTTTGCAAAGATAGTCAAATCATACATATAGATAACAATACATTTCCCTATCAAAACATAAAAGGTGAAATCCATGTCTCTCTAAAAAGTGGCTCCTACATTAATCAATCCAAATGGAATTTGTTTCTATGTGAAAGTGCCCCACTTCATTGTGAATGCAGTCTTAGTTTGATCTTATAGATTGATGAGAACTTGGTTGTATCCCAAGAATATATCCAAAAAGGACATTATTTAGGATCCATTCACCATATAAATCACTCATATAATAAGGGTAATAGGTAATTATAATTTTAAAATGTTTGGTTTAGATTTTAGAAGTCCACACAGTCAAATCTATCCATTTTTATTACAAATATGTACCAAATTGACTACCCAAGTGGAGCGGTGGACTAGAAATATAGAGCTTATAAACCTATTTGTGTATAAGTGGTTCTATAATTAGGTTCATGGGGTTTTACCTTTGTCTCAAAGGTTTATGATTTGGTTTGAGGGGGATAGTATGGGTTATTACACTTGGGTCAAAAATCTTAAGATCTCCATAGGCCCATGCGATTACATCTCTATATCTCAACAATATCCCTCTAATATGATTAATATATTCTAATGTATAATTAGGGCCAATGTTAATGGTTTAGGGGTGGTTAGGGGACCCAAGATTGATAGCCTTAAATTTTATGTCTTGGTACCCTAGCTTCTCGATTGGGTGTTAAAACTTATCAAGGTAAAACACTTGCTCCAAGGATATCATGCCTTTTGGGTCTATATTTTATCTAAGGTTCATGATGTCATCCTAATCATAATCTGTATCTCCTAGATCATCTCTTTCTTTCTCATCAATGATTTAGGCCTCAAACACCCTAGTATTATTAAAGAATTCTAGGATATGTTGATTGTCTTCAAAGACTTGGAAGTTTTTAACATTATTTGGGATAGAGGGGAAAGGGATGAACTCAATAGAGAAATCTTATAGTCCTGTGTCATCTAGAGGTGATAGATTTATGGTATAGGTTTTCAATGAATTGATCACTTAGTTTTCTTTTTGGGGGATGGGAATAACATTGAAGGTAGTTAAAATTTATATCAAATCCCATGCCCTATTTTTGTACTTCCTGAGATAGGAAAGTTTTCACTTGAATTTGCTCTTGCTTGGTTTATGACTAGCTTAGAATACCCAAACACCTTGAGTTCCTTGACTCTATGTTTTAATGCCAATTATAACCCAATGATCAAGGCTTTTCTCTTTTACAAGTTGTTAGTTTAGGGGAATTTATGTCTATAAGTGGCTAGGTGTCATTTTAATTGTGGGTCAATCAAAAGAAATCCTACCCCAAAACCTTTTTTAGAATGAGCCTCTTCAAAGAATAGGGACCATAAACCTAGAATTTTAGGATCAATTTCAATTTCATGCTTATCCAGTTCTATAGACAGTGTGTAGATTCCTAGGTCTAAGGATACTAGGTTTACCTTTTCATTCATGGCATTATTTTTTATGAACATATATTTCATCATAGGTTCTTTATCTAATCTAATTTTATTGGTCATGCCTCTCTAGGGTAACCACATATGAGAAAAATTAGTAGGCATATTCCCATTTAAGGTTTTAGACCAATCCCTTCTAAGAAGCATATCATAGGATTTTAGGATTTCTACCACTTGGATATCTATGAATTGCTAGATCCTAGGATCTAACTCTAGCTACATATGGAAATTTAAAATTTCACTAACTACCTTAACCTGTAATTTATCCAGCTAGACCACCATCTTGTCTGATTTGATAGGGACTAACCCCAACTTTTCACAAATTCCCATGGGCATCACATTACCTAAAGCACTTGAGCCATCTAAGCAATTATGTAGGTTCTTACTAAATAGCATGATATTCATAAGGATGGGAGGAAATTTAGTTTTGTTCTTGTGGATAACCACATTGATGTGGGTAGTTTTTTGTTTCATCTAGGTCGACTTCTTTGTAAGTGACTTCAATATAAGGTCTCATTATTTGGTAGTATGGGAAAGCTCATGAAGCATTATATTATATTTTATATTCTTCATGTCTTCTATTATGTTATACCTTACCTTATTCTAGATTGGTTGGGTCTCTATAGGAACCTTTAACTCATTAGGTTTTAGAGGTGGTAGGCCAATCCTAGCTTTAGGATCAAGAGGGGTGGCACCATTATTTAGAGGAGGAGAGGTGGTGAGGTTTTGTTGCTGTATCAGTTCCTAAGGGCATAATTGATCCTTTAAAAATTTTAAAACACATGGAAATCACTTTTACTCTCCTCTAGTTTATTATCTTCCTAGCTAGGGAACTCCATAATTTCTAATACTATTATTGTGATTGAGGGTTTGCTAGTGTTAGAGGCTTTTAAGTGGTTTGATACCACCTCATGTTCATATATCTCTCACTATAAGAAATTTAAGGAACTATATAATTATATGCAATTGAGTTCCCCATGTTGGGATGTGTTATTCACCCAATACTAGTTTGGGAGGGCTATCTCATAGATGTTGATCTTAGGTAACTTATTATGCGATGGATCTAGTTAATTATTAGGGTGATTTTAGGATTTGTTTTTCCTTTGGTAGGTAAAATTTATATTTGATTTCTCACCATTATAATTTATCATTTTTTTTATAGACCTAAGAAGTCATTGCTTAGATATTGTATCATAGGTTAGAGAACATCCAACTTGTTCTTGGTATACTCTTGAGGTGTGCTTTGAACATTGTTCATAGTGGGGATCAGTGTTCAACTATGGGCTTTAGGCACTAATTTAGTATTTATTAGGGTAAGGAAACATAGGTTTTTATTTGGTGTGGAATGACCCATTTATAGCACATTCATTATAGGCAGTGGTTGAGATGTAAACACAATAACTGCTTTGGATAAACCCTAAGGATAAAAGGCTAGAGAGCAAAAATAAGTAATCATAAGGAAATAAAAGTAAATGGAAAACTTTAAGAAAATGAAAATACAAGGGAGATTGGTAATCTGTGGTGGAAAAGGCTAGGTTAGAACCAAAATACTAAGATAAATGAAAAAGAGGGAAAATTAGGTAACCAAAAAACCAAGGCTACTACATGATCGAAAAACCCATAATGCATCCAAAGTGATACAAGTAACAATCCAAATTAAACCAAGGATTTATGAAAATGAATAATATATCCAACATCAAATATAATATAAGTAATAATCCATACTAAAAAAAATATGGAAAAATTATAAATTTGAACAACATCAATAGAATAGAAGTAACAATCCATACTCAAACAAAGATGGAAAAATCATAAACCTAAACAACATAAATGAAAGAGAAGTAACAATCCATACTCAATAAAAGATGGAAAAAATGATGGAAAATGTTAGAAATAAGACCAAATAGCTTGAAAAAGGTGAATATGAATTTTCAAATAATAAAACTTGAGTAGGGGAATTCCCATAAAGATAAGGAAATGACCAAGAGAGCATATCATAACAACTAAAAGATGCAGTGTTTATTCTAATGATGGATGAATGAAAACAATCATATTATAGACATGTTTGAAAGGGAAGAAGAATGGGAAATATATAAGTTGGGAAAATATTTAAAAACAAACTTGCCTATCAAGAGGGGAAATGAAATGGGTGGTGGGTTAGAAGGTGGTAGTAAGGTGAAAACATAATCTTCACCAGAGTTAGGCAACTCAAATCACTTTTGAAAGACATAGAGACTTTAAACACCCATGAAATTAGATAACTAAACCTAACAATGCAAGTTTGGGATAATTAGTGAAGTATAAGTATCTTATCATGAAGGCTAGTATGCATGAAAAGTAAAATGGACCTACCTTCCCACAATGCATTCCCCTTTCCTCATGACCCCTTATAAAGTCATCGATCTACCATGAAGATTTAGTACTTGAATGAGAAATTAGGTGGTACTAAATTTATTTATTTTTTAGATTATTATACCTCCTACCCCAATCTACATGCCTACCATAATCAAATGGACCTATATTATATGATCATACCAATTGTGGTGTTTGAGCTTCAATTAGGATAGTAGATGTGCATGCGTGATAATAATCACATCTTTTGGTGTGATTTTAAATTTTTAAGATTTTATTTTTATTTTTTGATCATTGATTTTTATTTATCTTATGATTTGGATTTGAATTTTTATAAATTTTTCCATTCCTCCTCCATAAAAATTTAAAAAAATTAACATGGGCGCTAAAAATGACTATCACTAGAGAACTCACAATTAGCGGCTAGGAAGAGTAATATAAAAACCATAGTGTTTAATACTCATAGACTTGTACGTAAAAATTAGTGTGATCTCAAAACTAATCTTGGTGTGCCCAAAGTGATATAGATTGAGGGAAAGGATGGAAATAAGAATTAAATGATTATGTTGCTCTAAATTACAAAAAAAGATGTTTTTAGTGAATATGGTATAATGATAGGTAAAAATGAATAATCATTATGAGAAGTGGTATTTTTGAATGAAGACATGAGCATAAGCTACTTAGAGTTTTTCCATAAGAGAATATGATTGATTCTAAGTGCAGGAAAATACTAATCTCAATTATTGCCTTATCTTTTAGGGAAAAATATTACTTAAGGTAAAGAGAAAAATAGTTTATTAAAAAGAGAATGAAATGATAGGTGTTTGTAATGAAATATTGGTGCTAACTGAGGTCTTACAATATGACTTAAAAACATAAAAATCCAAACAATATCAAAAAGACAAAAATAGTAAAGGACTATAGTTAAGAACGAAATGAAAAGAAGACCCAAAGGTGTATTAAGAGATTAAGTTGATGTTATGTTGCACAATATAAAATATAATTTATTCCTACAAGAAGTGTTAGAGACATAATATATATATATATATATATATATATATAGGAACCTATAAATAAATCATACTTAAAAGAGAAATACAAAAGAACATGTAATTTAAGTAAACTATTTCTTCAAAAATTGGGCATTAGTCAGTTCTTTAAAGATGTGTCCTTCATTGGTTTATAATTTATAAGTACTAGGTCCAAGAATGTCTTTAAATAGGTAAGGACCCCACCATTTTTTGGCATACATGCCTTATTTATCATGGTTATAATCTAGCTTAAGCATTAAGTCACCAATATTGAAGGTATAGACTTTGACTTTTTTGTTATGTTGTTTGGCAATGCAAGCTTTAAATTGGTGATTATGTTGTAATGTGCCCATACATCACTCATCAAGGAAGTCTAAGGAATGAAGATGGGTTGTAAAAAGTTATTCATCAAGAATGATACCATGAAGATAAATTCACAAGGATGGTAACCCAACTTCTAATGGTAAGACAAATTCAGAAGCATATACTAATGAGAAAGGAGTTACACTAGTGGTAATACACATACTAGTGTGATAAGTCTAAAATGTGTGATAAAAATTGAGGTGATAGTATGTGTGAGAGCCCCTAATAATATTTTAAAATATATTATTAAGTATTTTATTATTGGATTTAGCTTTACCATTACACTAAGGGTGACATGGTATAGAAAATTTATGTGTGGTTCTAAATTTTACACATACTTATTTCATATCTTTGTTTTTGAAATTACCACCATTTTTAGAGATGATGGTATGAGGAATTATAAAATGGCATATGATTTGATTGAGAATAGATTCTGAGATAGTGATGCTAGTAATGTTTATGAGAAGTAGAGATTCAACCCATTTGGTAAAATATTTAGTGGTATTAATGATGAAGACATGAACATCTTGAGATCTAGGTAATTTTTAGATGAGATCTAATCCCCATATGGAAAATATCCAAGGAGACTCCAAGGTTTGAAGTTTGGTTAGAGAATAATTAATGATATGATTATGATGTTGAAAAGGATTACATTTTTTGGAAAAATTGATGGCATCTTGTTCAAGAGTAGGTCAGAAGTATCCCATGGGTAGGCATTTTTGGGCTATGGCATGTTCACTACAATGACCACTAAAAATTACTCCATGTGCTTATTCAAGGAAAGCAAGAAATTATTATTAAGTAACACAACAAGGCATGGTACTTTTGACATTATGATAATAAAGGATGTCATACTGAGATACACATATTCATGCTTGCTTGTGAATTTAATATTTTTCATGAGAATCAACTTCTTGAGGATATGTGTGATGTTAAATGAATTATATGATGTTTTTATACCATGAGATTTGTTTAGTAGTGACATCCTTCATGTGAAAAATGAGATAATTGTCCTTGGATTATAAATAAGATGGATACTTCCTCATATGGATGAGAAATTTTGAATTATGAAGTGTTTGATGAGGATGAAATAGAGAGGTTGATGACACCAAAGAATATGATATAACGTTTTGCTCACACAGGATTGATTCAATAGTGAATGATGTAAATTATTTAATGTGTGGTATAAATTTTATGATATGTAATGAGATTTTCACTCTTACATTGATAATTTACACTGAATTGAAAACATATAAGTTATGAATCTATTAAGGCTTGTAAGTATGGGATGCATAAATCAAATTATTCTTTCATGCCTAAGATAAGGCATTCATAATCAGCCATGTTAATAGTAACATCAAAGTTTAATAAAAAAATCTAGAGTTATGATTTTACCATGGGGGTCAACTAAGACACAATATGACGTAGCTCCTTGAAGACATTTGGCTTCATTTAATTTTAGTGTCCAAGTTTCTTTATGTAAGTTGATTTTAACTTTAGGTAATTATTCAATGATAAATTTATATTTACGTTTAGAAATGGACGTGACAGGTTCTTTAAGTTTATTTGTTTTGAGGTCAATAGTGAAAATGTGAAAATAGTCTTTAAGTGAGATAACTTGATTAAGACCTTTGATATAAAGTATATCTTCATTAAGAATAGTGTCCTAAACATGAGTAGTAGATAATAGAGGGGTGGCCATAAGTTGATCAGTAATGATTTATAATTTAAAAAAAAATTACGTGATAATTTGTAAATAATATTCTATTAATAGGACCATCAATTTACCAATTCTATCTCTAGGTAAGAAAGCTTTGGATAAGAATTAGTGAAGTGGATCAGAATGGATGATAACATAGGTAGTTTGATAAATCATATAATTTCAAATATTTGAAGAAATGAAGTAGATAGCAAAACAATCATGTTTAACCTTTGTGTAACATTTTTCATAGTTTATTGAAGCTCGATTGATTTAGTAAATGATATACTTATGGCCTATTTCCTCTTATTGAGATAGTGATATAATAATTGGTATAAGGGTAGATGCAGTGTACAAGATGAGTGGGTGATAATTGGAAGGTGGTCAAAGAGTAGGAGGATAAATTAATGATTCCTTCATGCCATTGAAATATTTTTGACATGAATCAGTCCATTCTAAAGCATTACCTTTTTTTATAAGGGAATTAACTAAGTAGATATGATAAGCCATATTGGGAATGAATCATAGGATTTCCCCAAGTTTCCCAAGGTATGTGCATATATCTAGAATGGAATGAGAAATAGGCATGTTGAAAATAACTTTAGTTTTAGGTGGATCAACATCATTCCCTCTGAGAGAGACTAAAAAACCTAAGAGTTTACTAGAAATGACACTAAAAATGCATTTTTAAGGATTGAGTCTAACTTTGTATTTGATGAGTTGATCAAAGATGATAGGTAAATCATGAATATGATTTTCATGATGCTTATATTTAATAATGATATCATCCATATAAGTTCAACTATTTTATGAATGAGTTCATGAAAAATATGGGTCATTTCACATTGATAGGTAGCTCTGATATTCTTGAGGCCAAAGGGAATTTTAACTTAGTAATAGGTGCCCTATTTAGGGATGAAACTGGTTTTATGTTGATATTTGGGAGCAACATGAATTTGATTATATCCTGAGAAACCATCCATGAGAGATAACATCTCATAGCTAGTGGTGGAGTCAATAATGGCATCAATTGATAGTAAAGGAAAATTATCTTTGGGACATGCTAATTTTATATTATGAAAGTTTATACGTATGTAAGTAACCATAATGACCTTATTTTTAAGGAACATAATGTTGGAGACCCATTCCAAGTAATCTATAGGTTTGATTATCTTAGCATCTAGGAGTTTGATGATTTCCTTATGACATAGAGTAAATATTTTGGGAGGTAATTTTTTTTGTTTTTGACGCACTGGTTTTACATCAGGATAAGTGATGATGTTATGGATAATGATATTAGGATAAATACCAAGCATATATTTGGATGACCAAGTGAATTATTCATGACATTTATCAAATAAAATAATAAAATTATCATGCTATGTAGGGTTAGGTTATTTAGAGATAATAATTTGTCGAGGATATGTAGTTGTACCATAATCAATTGATTTAGTTTCCTTGATAAGAATGGTATTTAAATATTGAAAATAATATGGAACAACATAAAGTGTGGAAATAGGATGTGTTTTAAGATCGACACTAGTGATTAAATTGATTAAATAAAGAGTCTATTATCAATCAAATTTGTACCCTTTGAAAGGTAGTTCAATCCTTCCAAATTTGATGTAACATGGAAACATCTCAAGGTTATGGGTACCCTATTACATAGGTAAATCTCTAGTTTAAAAGGTTATATCCCCTTGATGAATCACTTAGGATCAAAAACTAATCTACCACTTGCTAGGAAAAGGGAAAGAAACATATTATAATGGGGGTGATGCAAAAAATATGATTTGACCATTACCAACCAACTACAATTTCACTTTAAACAAGAGATTAACTTGCACATGACACTATATAAATTTACCTCTCTACATCAATGTTTCTCATGAAGGTTGTGGAGAATTCTTGGGCTAAGAGGACTAGTCAAGATGTTATGACATGAAACTACTAAAAATATAACTCACTAAACACTTACACCTCACTTAGACACTTTAAAAGACTTGTAAAAAGGATTCCAAACTAAATATGATTGCAAGATAGGACAAAATTCCAAGGAAGCAAGACTATTACTTAACAAGATCAAATAGTCACATAAACATATTGAGACTAGTCAAAGGAGGAGGTAAAAATATAATATTCTCATTGATCAAAAGATTAAAATGGGTATGGATTCACCATACCCAGGTGGGGGATACAAACTTAACCTATCAAGGCTGATTATATAGAGAAAATGAGAGAAGGAGAAAAGGGTATAGAAAATGGGAGTTGCCAAGTGTCTCATGAGTTAAAATCAAGAATAGAGTTATGAAACTACCCCATCAAGTCTTTAAAGACAAATATTGGTCTTTTGAAGATGTTATTCTACTCCAACTAGTGTGGAATTTTTAAATCTTACTTGAAACCTTGCCTTATTCCTCATAACTATTCTTTACCTTGGCCTATGAGAGGAAAAATGGCACTTCTAACCATAAAATCATGTTGAGTTACATCCTTTCTCTATTCTTGACATCTTTCATCAGTTTTAGCATTTCTCTAACTGACATTTTAGTAGAAATCATCATCCATCTCCTTAGGTGTCTTTAAACCCATTAATATCACTAGGCCAATCTTGCTTACAAGTGTCAAAACTTTATTTCATCTCCAATCCTTTATCTCTCCATATAAGACATATTCACATCATATCATACTTATAAAAACTCATTTTGAGTCTTTAAACTCTTCTTAAAACTCTATTTTGTGCTTTTTGATCTCATTAGGCCTCATTCTTTGTAGCCCTAAAAATGTGTAAACCTAATTGTGTATAATAATGTATAGATGCTATTGGGAAATTAGGAACATATCTAAGGACCCAGTATGTCTTTACATCTCCATGCCAAATTTCATGTCTTGACTCTGAGTGAAAGTGTCCTTTTTATCCCATTTCTCTCTTCAATTAGGCCTCCTTGCCTAGAAAATGACTTTTGAATCCACAAGCCTCCCAAACCTATGAAACAAAAAAATAAATGTGTGATTAAATTTAATTACATCCTAAGGATCCTCCATATCAAATTTTAGCTCTTGACACCTTGTACTAACCTCCCAAACATGATTGTGACAACCTTATCTAGCCTTTTTTTGTACATTATACTTGCACATGTGCTAACCAATGGCATGGGAAGATGATAAAGGGAGTTTTTAATGTCATAAATGTTTTTTCAAGGTTTATTCAATTAATTTGGAGGCATTAAAATCATCTTCTCTCTCATCAGGTTAAAACTATTCTCTTTGGCAGCTTGTGACTGCCTTGCACTCTTAAGGATGATTCATAAATATCAAGGCATAAATAAACTAACCAATTCCACAAATTTAAAGTACATAAGGTATAATATCATTAATAATGAGCTTAGGTCACCATTAAAACTCTATATATAATACTAAACAAGATAAAGTGCATCTCAAACTGATAAGACTATGTTCTATGAAGTCAAAGAAAGTTTAGTTGAAAGAGCACTTTTGATGTTTAGTTTGAGTTAAAAATGACCTATTAAAGTCTATGACATCCAAATTGAATTTATCCCATGATTATATTCTAATATTTATTCTCCAACCCTACTATATCCTTCATCAACTCATGTTAGGGTTTAAGAACAAATCAATGCTAGTGACCCTAGTTGACTATGTTTGCTTCATTTTATCAACTTTTAAAGGATTAAAAACTTAATGGAATGATTATTGAATATAATAAAAAATCATTAGAGCCATCATGTTCTTGTATTATCCTCATCAGACCATATCCTCACAATTTTTAGACACATAAGCCTTTGTATGGTCTTAGGCTTGTTAGGCCTAAACAAATTCTTTGACCTTCTCCAACCTTTCTCACTTGAGTATAAGGGATGTAAGGTCATATCCATATCATGAAATAATTTTAAATGATTTTTCCTTCTTCAGATAATTATATCCTCAAAAAAATCAGGTCTCTTCATAAGCACAAGGTAGACAAGCCTATAACTCTCACTAACTATATATGCAGGGGTTTAAATGAACTTATCTTTGATCTTCTCTTTAAATTCTCCTTTAGATAAATTAGACATTAAATGACCTATTGAAATTTTTTTTATAATACAATTTATGCTCCAATTCTCTTTTTATATGTGTTATGCCTTCTCTTTAGGCTTGAAACTAACATACTCTTTCTAGCAGACTTGTAGGTGTCCATTGAGGTGTTCTGACTACATTTGAAGGTTTTAAGACTTTAAAGTAATCACTGAGCAACCTTAATATTTTAATAATATTTGAAAGTGTGTAAATATTATTTGGAACTATTAATACCTTGCATATTAACAATCATACAATCTCCTTCTGACTCCTCTCTAGGCATGGATGTAAGTAGTCTTTTGTAAAAGAGTTTGACATGAACCTAGAGATTAATCTTTTTAACTATTGTGGCACCTTGAATGTCTTCAAACTTAATCTGAATTCCTTTTCTCACTATATCACAAGGTTCACTAGTGCCTTCATAGTGTTATACAAACCTTATTATCCTCATATATAGACCTGTGTGTATGAATATTTGATCTTTTAGACCCATTAAACAAACCCTGATTGGCCTTCTAATAGTTAGGTGTCATCATTAGTTTGTGAATTTTTTCATGTCATGTCTACACCTAAGTTATGCTTCCAATAATCACCCTTATTTGTATGAATAATTATCCTTTGTCAAAAAAGAGGACCTATAGGTCTATTAGTTGTAGGTCTTTTTTTGCTTAGGTGGACTATTATAATATCTTATTAAGCCTTTGACATTTGATTGTTGTATCTTATTATAGTCAATTTTGTATCCTCTACCTCAATAATTTATAGACTTCAACTAAAGACCATACAACTTCAAATCTCATCTTTTGTATATGTAGGGCTATAGCAAGTTAGCAGTCCATATACAAGGTTTTATGTGTTGAAAGTGAGAGTCTCTTTTTTTGCTCATGTATTTTGATGGTGGTAGTGAGGGCTATATTAAGACCATATGGGTGCTTATAACTATATGTCACATTTTTCTATGGCTAAAGTACCTTCAATGTGAAACCTAAACCCATGAAAGCTCACTTATAGGTCTACAAACCTGTATGTGACTAAAACACCTTCATATGCATTGAAAGTACATGTTGGACTTTATTCTCACTTTATTGGACTTATAATGTTTCAAGGGCACTCTATCATCCTAAAATTGGCCTCATGTTACCATTCAGGCCAGGTTTAGCATTTAGACCTATAACAAACTTTTCATGCACTGTAGTTTGACACCAAAGAATGAGAACATGACACCACTTTTAAAGAAATACCATTGTTAGAGGGATAAAATATGAATCATATAAGAGTGAGGGATTTTTCATGAGTAATGAGGTACTTCAATACTTGTAAATGTGATAACCACTCAAGCTAATAAAAACACTTGTAATAGAGTGATATGCTCACACACTTGAGACACCTTTGTCCTTATTAAAGACAAAAACTAAGGTTGAATTGATTGATGAGAATACTATGAAAGGGGTCATTTTTCCCTCTAAAAACACTCCATAAAACCATTCTCCTCCATCTAATTCTGGCATGTAGAAACATGAGCAAAAAGAGACCCTACTTGGATGGACAAGGCATAGTGATTTACTGTCACTCTTAATGATTGTTCATAAAGGAGGGGCCATGAATATGAAAAAAAATGACAATTAAATATCATTAAGACCCCTAAAAATGGATAAATTTTTAGCTTCCAACTTTCTCTCTCCTATCCATACCATGCATTTGATTTTTGCCTTTTTGAGCTTATGAGGGTAGTGACAAAGGAGAGAGAGTGTCTAATATGTTTTTTAGAATTGAAACTTGATCCAAATCCTAAAAATAACCTATGGAAGTAAAATTGACAACTCTACAATGTTTGATTTTGAAAATGAGTTCCTCAAGTCCTTATAAGTGAGTGAAACTCCTTCTTAGACATTGATTATAATATTCTAACCATTTATGACTTGCTGACATAAATGGAAGTTATGTAACTATTCTAAAGATCTTAGAAAGGGTGATTTTATAGTTTATTCACTTTTTTTGGATTTTTCATACATGAAATTTAGAAAAAAAATCACCTTTTTCCTCATAAAACACTACCTTAAAGTCCATAAAAGAACCTTAAAGTTTCCAAATCAACATGAAATTTTTATAAAGGTGATTAAGGCATTAAATGACTTTAATAGACACCTAAGGACCTATGGCACCTCTTGGACAAGTCTCATCACATCATTATATGATTAAACTACTACAAGACCAAGAAAGAACCTTACCTTAATTTTTCCAAATAAGCCTTATTTTTTGCTAATAAGGATTTAAAAGGACCTTTTAGAGACCACATAAGGCATGAAAAGACTTTAAACTAGATTATAAAGACATGGAACTCAAGTTTTCACCTATAGGGGTTAACCTTTTGACTTTGGGGGTCAAAATTTGTCAACAAATTGGTGATTTAGATGGGTAACATGCCTGCTATGCTAAATAGACTAGTAGCCTTATCCTTCCATTGGGTAATGGAGTAATTTTCACTTAGATTCAAACCTAACCAAACCTTGACCATGATAAAACATACTGATTTGACCTCTAAACACAAAAAATAAAGTCAAAACACACAAAGCAAAAGAGATAAACACACACACATGTGCTAACAAACACTTAGAGAACACAATAAACAAGAAAATAAACTAACTATATACAACTAACCTAAATATTATTCTTCCTCCTAGGTCAAAGGGGAAGCTTATACCATTTATTACTCCATGAAGTGATAAATGGCATGAGATAAGCTACGTCTTGAACCTTGATCTTATTGACTTCATCTTCTCCTTGATTTTTAACCCTCTTGGCATGTTCTCAAGTGAAGTGACAGGTGAAAACCAATCACCTATGAAGGTGAAATCATCTTGGACTTCAACATCCCTTTCATGGTGCTTCTTGATGCATGTGCCAATATCAAACATGACTAGTTATTAGTTTATAGGGGCAACCTCAAACTTAGTACCTTGGAGATTGTCACATTATCCTTAAAGAAGTAAGATAGCCTCAAGAACATCCTAAATATATACAACAAGAGGTATAAGCTCTTGAAGAGCCTCAAATTCATTGCACACTTCCCAATACTTATACCATAAGTCTTCTTGGTCCATGAAGGTAGTAATAAACTTATCCTTTATTAGATTTTCCAATCCAATCTCTTGCTTGTATTTACAAATATCCTCATCATATATTACTTCTTCATGGTCTTAAAAACATATTGTCCCATTAGGAATATTGAATTATTCATCAT
The DNA here is from genome assembly GCA_037957365.1 of Torreya grandis. Classification (NCBI taxonomy): domain Eukaryota; kingdom Viridiplantae; phylum Streptophyta; class Pinopsida; order Cupressales; family Taxaceae; genus Torreya; species Torreya grandis. The sequence goes on from JARHVA010000129.1 coordinate 6,530,622, forward strand.
CAACCTGATCTTATTCTCCTAGAGGTGCCAAATTCTCAAAACATTTATATTCTTTGAACATATGCAAATAGGTGTACCACATGTCCTTCAAATCTTCTTTAACCTACTCACTTGACTCAATAAAGTCAGTCAACATGATGTTCTTCTCAAGATACTTTTCTTTCATATCTTCACCAACTTCTTCATTATCCAAAGTAGCAATTTTAACACTTTTTTCATAGGCAACTACAACTTCATCAAGATCGTTCCTTTCTTTAGTTATGAAGACTTATTTATGTCTATATTCACCAAGTGGAGTACCAATGATGAGTTCTTCATCATATACACTTGAATTTTCTTCTTAATGTTCTTTTTGAATCACACTTTCAATTTAAATCTCTTCTTCATTTATTTCCCATAGGACAGGTTCCTCTTCAAGAAGGGAGATGATGGGAGGGTGATATATGTGTTCATGAGCTAGAGAGGGAGTATGTGATATGGTGGATAGATCATGAATGGGATTGAGAATGGAGGGAAGACTCTTTCAAATTGGGGGATTAGATATGGTGGATTATTCTAATAACTCTTGAAGAGAGAGTAGATTCAATTATGCTATGAATGCCTCATCTTTCTCAACAAGCATCTCATCCTTATCATAGTCTCCTTGAAGTTTATTTCAACTACAAACTAATTTCTAATTTTATCAACTAGGACCTCATTCTAGTTTTTAAAACCTTATTTAATATACCTCCAAGATGGAAAATCTAAAGGCTCTTGAGGAGAGGGAAATGTAGTTTGAGTAGTCATAAATATTTATTTAACTTCAAACTCTTGATCTTAGATTATTTCAAGCTTCTTCATTTTCAACTCCAACTCTTCAATTTTATTGTATATGCTCTCTTAGAATAACTTATTTTTAAGGTGATTAGTGGCCTCATAAGGATAAGGAACATAATAATGTTGATATGGATTACAAGAGGACTCCTGAGGAGGGATGGAAGGGACTTGCATAGGTTTAGATTTTTCTTTGACTTCAACTCCCCAATCTATGTGTGTTTCACGTTGATTACTCCATTATTTCAGCACTTAGTTCTAGCTTAGAGTCTTGAAGGACTTATTGGGGGATTCTTAAGGAAGATAAGTATAATCTTGGTTCTCAATAATAGGATTCTCAATGATAGTCTTGTCCTTCCTTTGAATGTTCTCTTGGATTGAATTCTAAGAAGGGAAAGTTTGAGGAGTATATGAAGGATTTGAAACAATTTAAAGCTCACTTGGAAAGGTTTCTTGGGGAAGAATGGGTGGAATTTATGAGGGATGAGTTGGTGTGTATGAATACACATGGGGATAATGGAGTTGGACTTGTTGTCCTTCATGAAATCTTAAAATATCTTCTACTTTTTAAATGAGACCACTTACATCCAACATTTAACCAGAGAGGCTTTTCCAATTTGTCCTCTTAATAAGTGTCCATTCTTATTTCATTAGATACAATGAGTCTTTCACATCATGAATGAGATGACTAAGATTATCTTAACCATATTCCCTTTCTGTGTTAAGTCCTATCATATACATCTCATAACGTAAGAGAGTTTGATTCAAACTTGAAATAGATTGATTTGAGAAGTGGCTATGTTGGCTAGGGACATCTTGAGCTTGAGAAGTCTGGTCATATAAATGGTATGAATCATGATAAGGATGATAAGGATCGTAATATTAAATGGATCATAGTGAGGTTGATAAGGCTCATTATAAGACTGATAGGAGTTATGTTGAGGCTAATAGGAAGTGCTATAGGACTAATATACCTCATCCACTTGCATGAAACTAGAATTAAAATCAAACACACCCATATAAACATCATCAAGATAATTAAATGAAAATGCATCTTACTTTGAACAAGTGATTAGGATTTTATAAATAATTGATTATGCATAGAGTCTTCATTGATGTTTTGAATGCCTCCAAAGGTTGATACATATAAGAAAAACACTAAGAATCCTTCCAAAACTTTGGACCTTAGTCCCACCGATCTTGATAAAACTATTATCAACCAAATTTTCACGCTTTGAAAGGTAGTTTAAGCCTTCCAAATTTGATGTAACATGGAAACACCTCAAGGTTATGGGTACCTTATTGGAGAGGTGAATCTCTAGGTTAAAGGGATAGTTCCCCTTGATGAGTCGCTTAGGCTCAAACACTAATATACTAATTAATAGGAAAAGGGTGAGAAACATATTATAATAGGGGCGATGTACCAAATATGATTTGACCACTACCAACTAGCTCTAATTGTTCTTCAAACAAAAGACTAACCTAAACATAACACTACTCTAAATGTACCTCTTTACATCAATGTTTCTCATGAAGGGTGTGAATAATGTTTGGGCTAGGAGGACTAGTCAAGAAGTCATGACATGTCACTATTTAAAATACAACTCACTAAACACTTAAACCTCACTTAGACACTTCAAAATACTTACAAAAAGGATTCCAAATTGAATATGAATACAATATAGGACAAACATGCCAAGGAAGAAAGACTATCACTTAGCAAGATCAACTAGTCATATAAACATATTGAAACCAATAAAATGAGAAGGTAAAACCAAAATATTCTCATTGATAAAAGGTTTCAAATGGGTAAGGCTTTTCCATACCCTAGTGGAGGGTACAAACTTAGCCTATCAAGGATATATATATATATATATATATATATATATATATATATATATATATATATATACACACACACACAAAAAGTGAGAGAAGGAGACAAGGGCATAAGAGAGGGGAGTTGCTAAGTGTCCCATGAGTTAAAAGTAAGAAGAGAGTTATGAAACTATCCCATTATGTATTAAAAGACAAGTTTTGGTCTTCTGAAGATGCTCTTTTGCTCCAAGTGGCATGGAAGTTTAAAATCTTGCTTGATACCTTGCCTTTTTCCTCAATTTCCCTTTGCATTAGCTTGTGAGAGGATAAATGGTACTTCTAACCATCAGGTCATGTTGTGTTACATATATTATCTACTATTTAAACCTTTCATTCGTTTAATAATTTCTTCAACTAAATTTTCAATAGCAATCATCATCCATCTTCTTAGGCATCTTGAAACCCCTTCATATCACTAGGCCAATCTTGCTTACAAGTGTCAAACATTTGTTTAATCCTCTCAAATGAATTATATATCTATATAAGACATTTTCACACCATATTAGACCTAAAAAAACTCATTTAGAGTCATCAAACTCTCCTTAATACTCCATTTTGCATTTTTTGCTCTCATTAGGCCTCATTCTTTATAGCCCTAAAAATGTGTAAACCTCCTTGTGTAAAATAATGTATGAATTTTATTATTAAAATAAAAACATATTTTAGGACCTAATATGTATTTACATCTTTATGCTAAATTTCATGTCCTGAATCTAAGTGGAAGTGTCCTTTTTATCCCATTCTCTTTCCTCAATCAGGGCTCCTTGCCTAAAAACTAAATTTTAACACCACAAGCCTCCCAAAAGTTTTAAATAAAATAAAATATGTGATTCAATATAAGGACATCCTAAAGATCCTCCATATCGAATTTGAGCTCCTAACACCTTGTTTGGACCTTTCACGCATGCTTGTGACAACCTTCTCTAGCCCTTTTCCATACACTATACCTACACACGTGCCAACCAATGGCATGGGAAGGTTATTAGGATATTTTTAAAGGTAATACATGTTTAAAGGTTTATTTATTTGATTTTGAGGCATTAAAATCATCTTCTCTCTCATTGGTTAAAACTAGTCTCTTTGGCATCTTGTGAGTGTCTTTCACTCTTAAAGATGATTTATAAAGCCTAGGGAATAAATAAACTAACCAATGCCACAAATTTCAAGTAAAAAAGGTATCTTATCATCCCCAATGAGATTATATCACCCTAAAAATCCTTCATATAATAGTCAGCAAGAAAAATTGCATCTCAAGCTTATAAGACTGTGTTTTATGAGGTCAAGGAGATTTAAGGTATGAAATAACATGTTTGATGTTTGGTTTGAGTTATCAATGAAATTTTTAGGTCTATAAAATCCACCTTGACTTGATCCCATAATTATCTTGTCATATTTATTCTCCATCCCTACTATATCCTTCATCAACTCATGGTAGGGTTTAAGATCAAGTTAATGCTAATGACCATAGCTAACCATGTTTGCTTCAATTTATCCAATTTAAAAGGATTATAAACTTCATGGAATAATTTTTGAAGCTAAAAAAATTCCTCATATCCCTCATGTTCTTTTATTATCCTCAACAGACTAGCTCATCACAATTTTGAGACACATAATCCTATGTAGGTTCTTTGTCTTCTTAGGCCTGAACAAAGTCTTTGACCTTCTTCACCCTTTCTCACTTTATTTTGAGGGATATAAGGTCATATACATATCATGAAACCATTTTAAATTATTTTACCTCCTTAAAATAATTTTGTCCTCAAAATAATCAGGTCTCTTCATAATCACAAGGCAAGCAGGCCTGTAGCTCTCACTAACTATATATGTAGGGGTTTAGATGAACTTGTCTTTGATCATATTCTCTTTGAAATATAATTTAGGTCAATTGGAACTTCAATTACCTCTTTAAATTTTTTTATAATCCAAGTTAGACTCTAATGCTCTTTTTATATGTGCTCTTCTTTCTCTTTAAGCTTGAAACTAGCCTACTCTTTCTAGTAGACCTATGGGTATCCATTGAGGTGTTCTGACTGAATTTGAAGGTTTTAGGAATTCAAATTAATCACTAAGAAAAATAAATATTTTGATACTATTTGAAATTATGTAACTCTTATTTGGCACTATCAAGACCTTGCATCTTAACAATCATACAATCTCCTTCTTACTTCTCTCTAGGCCTGGTTGTAAGTAGTGTTTTGGAGAAGAGTTTGACATGAACTTAGAGATTGATATTTTTAAATATCATATAACCATTAAAGTATTCAAAATTTATTTTAATTAATTTTATCACTATTTCAAAAGTTCCATTGGCTCTTTCATAGTGTTTTATAAACCTTCTTATCCTCATATGCAAACCTATGTGCATGAATATTTGAGCCTATAGACCCATTATACCAACCCTCATTGGAATTAAAATAGTTACATGTCATCATTGGTTTGTTACTTATTTCATGTCATGTATACATTTGAATTATGATTCCAATACTCACCCTTCTTTATATGAACAATTATCCTTTGTCGAAAAAGAGGACCTATAGGTCTGTCATGTGTAGGTCTCCTTTTTACTTAGGTGGACTGTTAGAACATATTATTAAGCCTTTGACATTTGATTATTTTATCTTCTCAATATTAATTTTGTATCCTCGCCCTTAATATCTTATAAACTTCAAATAAACACCATACAACTTCAAATCTCATCTTTTGTATATGTAGGCATGTAGTAAGTTAGTAGTCCATATATAAGGTTTTGTGTGTTGAAAGTGAGAGTCTCTCCATTTATTCATGTATTTCAATGGTGTAATTGATGGATATATTAAGATAATATGGGTGATTATAAGTATATGTCACATTTTTCCATGGCCCAAGCATCTTCAATGTGAAACCTAAACCCATGAAAGCTCACTTACAGGTCTACAAACTTGTAAGTGATTCAAACACCTTCATATGATTTTAAAGTACACGTTGGAATTTATTATCACTTTATTAGACCTATAATTTTTCAATGGAACTCTCTTATACTACCATTGACCTCATATTTCCATTCAATCCATGTTTAACATTTAGACATCTAGTAGACTTTTCATGCACTATACTTTGTCACCAAAGAATGAGAACATGAAACTAATTTTAGTGAAAGACCATTTTCAAAGGAATAAAATATGAATAATTTTATGGTGAGGGGATTTTCATGAGAAATGAGGTAATTAGAGACTTTTGAAGGTGATAACCATTGAAGCTAATAAAAATACTTGCAGTAGAGTGATATGCTCACACACTTGAGACACCTTTCTCCTTTTTGAAGACACAAACCAAGGTTGAATTTATTGATTAAAATAAAATTAAATGGGTCATTTTATCATCTAAAAACACTCCAAAAAACCATTCTACTCCATCAAATTCTAGCATGAAGAAACATGAGCGAAAATAGACCTTGTTTGGATGGATATGGTGTAGTGACCTACTGTCACTCTTAAATATTGTTCATAAAGGAGGGGCCATGAATATATAAAAAATTACACTAAATTTAATCTCATTATGACCCCTAATAATGAAAAAATTCTTAGCTTCCGAATTTCTCTCTCCTAGCTATACCATGCATTTGATTTTTGACTTTCTGAGCTTACGAAGGCAACAATGGAGGAAAGAGAGTGTCTAATGCATTTTTTAGACTTAAAACTTGATAAAAAGACTAAAAATTACCTATGGAAGTCCAAGGGACACCTATACAATGTTTTATTCTAAAAATGAGTTCCTCAAATTTGTACAAGTGCGTGAAACTCTTTCTTAAGTTTAAAAATCAAGATTCTGACCATTTTTGACTAGATGACATATGTGGAAGTTATGTAACTATTCCAAGGAACATTTTAAAATGTGATTTTATGGATTATTCAATTTTTTATGCTTTTTCATACATGAAAGTTATCAAAAATCACCTTTTTACTCATAAAACACTACCTTAAAGTCTATAAAAGAACTTTAAATTTTCTATATCAACATGAAATGTTTATTAAAGGTTATTATGGCATGAAATGACTTGTATATACACCTAAGGACCTATGAAACCCCTTATAAAATTCTCATCACTCCATAATATGATTATACTACTACAAGACCAAGAAATAACCTTACCTTAATTTCTCCAAATAAACCTTAATCTATGCTAATAAGGCTTTAGAAAGACCTTTTAGAGACCATATAAGGGACATAAAGAATTTGAACTAGATTATCAAGACATGACACTCAATTTTTTATCTATAAGGGTTGACCTTTAAACCTTGGGGGTAAAAATTGGTCAACAAAGCCTTTTTAAAAAGTATCCAAGCTTGTAATGTTTACATAGAAGTTGAGAATCTCGAGAATGGAGTAATTATAAGATAGTTTTATCAATGGGAAGTGTGGGTAAAGGTCCATAGCATTTGACATCGACTTCAAGATCAATCATTTTATTAACTTTGTAATTGCACTCAAAATATATTTAGCTTGGAATGGTAGCTTTATAATCTAAGGTGATTTTATGAGATTGAGTAGAGGGTGTACATTCTAGTTTGATTTTATAGGGTGGAATGATATCAACAAGGTTAGGGTTAGCTATATCAAATTTTTCAATAGAGGCTATTAGAGGTGTGGAATCTGACATAACTATGTTATCTAAATATTAGTTATGGTTATTAAAATTTTAAGTTAATGATTGATCTATGTTGGATTGATTAATACAATAAAAAATATGAAAAATAATGTTATTATTATAGATTTTGTTAATAGTGTGCATATTTAGAAATTTAGGATGCACAATATCAAGTTGATGAATATGATTAAATGGCATAGTATTATAGATTTATTGGATTACCCATGGAGTGTTTGTCAAGGGTGGATTAGTAGGGGGTACATAACCTTCAGGTTATAGTTCAATATAAAATGATATGTGAATGACATGGACATCATAATTAAAGGCATGTGTCTTAGATAATGTCTTTTGATAATGTTAAACATCTAGATCTTAGAATTGAGCTTAGGCCATGATGTCAGTATCATCATAAGTTGGAGAAATAGTTCATGCATAATTTTTAGTATGAATATTGGTAGTAGATACAACTATATTAATAAATGTATGGGGAGACATATCTAAAGGATTTTGGAAAAGTTTGGCAACCCCATAGTCATTACAATTTGAATTATCTTCCATGTAGGATGTTTCATATGCATTAGATGGGGAAAGACTATCAGTAATATAATTTATTAAGGGAGTAGTGTGGTCTCACAGAAGAATAATAGGAGGGAGACATTCCAATGTATAGGGAGGTAATTGAGTGGTATTACAAATATTTTGTGATTCACTAGGTTTTTCATAATTCAAATCTACAAGAGTGATATGTAAATCATAGTGCATGCTGACAAATTTAGGGAGAGGTAAACTATTGGTGTGAGTAATAGTAGGAATATGATATTGAGATTTAAGATTTGGAATTTGGATACTCCAAGGATTAGGATCAACATCATATTTGTAATGTTTCCCATTATGTCTGAATTTGATACATTGACTGCCATAAGATGCAAAAACTCGCATACAATGAGTCCATGGATGACATAAAAGCATGTTATAAGATAGAGAAAGATAAAAAACCATGAGTTTGGTTTAAATAGTTTTGTGTCTAACTATAAGAGTTATCCAAATACAACCAAGAGGTTTTTAATTTGTTTTATCAAATCCATGACAAGTGAGACGAGTTTTTTTTAGATTTTATTTTGTGTATCTAATTTATTGAACTAACCAAATAAATGTAACATTGATGCTAGATGCTTCATCTACCAAACATTTTCTAATTAGGGTATTATTGATTCCAATTTTAATGAAGAGATGTGGATCATCCACTTGAAATATTATTTCATCATTAATCATATATTATTCAAAAAATTATAAGGATGGTTTTGTAGAAAAAGATATCATTTTGATGACATGAAATTATGTAGGTGGAATACCCTTAGGAGGTATGTCTAATATAAGATGGTGGTTATCTAATATCTTGTACTTATTGCATAAGGAATTTATGATGAAAAGGGGATGTTATAACTAATTCCATGAGTCAAATGTTGTAAGGCATTGAGTTAATCTCTTCTAAGAAATTGCAATGAGATTTAGAAGATGAAGAACCAACATGAGGCTTGGGGTTATGAGAGATGACAATATTTATAGGGATAGTGGAACTAAGTTAAGGTTCCAATTATGGAAGCGGCTCATGCGGCTCATCACTAGTAGTTCTAAAATGTTGGGGAAGTAGTTGTAGTGTCTTTAAAAATTTGTTATTAAATGAAGGATTTATTAGGTTTAGTGACATGATTTTTGTGAGTGGGTTTATGTTGATAATTAAATTTAGAATCACTCACATATTAAGAGTTAGTGTAATATTGATCCTAATTAGCATTGATGGCACAAATATCCTCATTTGAATGTTGTGTATTGGGATTGAAAGATTTTTTTTAGATTTTGAAGTTGTAGGTTTGTCATATTATATCTTTTGAGAAGATTTGAGATAATCAAGGTGGCACAATTTAATCATAGCCTCATGATCTAACACATCTCCTAACATGAAAGAAACTAAAAATTTATAAGCCCATAACATGACTCATGAGAATGACCAATGTTAGTGTGGAACCAATTTTTTTTATTAGGATTCATGATGAGGGAGAAATATTGTTATAGATTAAATATTTAGATGGAGATAATAACTTCTTCATTTTTGACACCATCAAGGGTGGGTGGAAGGGAGTTTGAGCATCTAAATTGACTGCTCCCATTTTTATTGGATGGGGTTTATATTGAGAATTTATGCTAGTGATTACATTAGTTGAAGTTTGGATATATTCCTTGATTGTATTATGAGATGGATCAAACTGATTCATAAGAAAATCTTACCTTTTAGCTTGATCAAGAGCCTCTTCTAAGGTTTAAGGATACAAAATTTAAACTTTGTATTGAAGAGAAGCTTTTAAGGAAATAATAATTAATTTAAAGAGATTATTATCACTCATGTTATGATCTTCTTTATGAGTTAATGATTTCCATAATTTAATGAGAGTTTGAGTAGATTCAGTGGGTCACTACTTAACATTGATGAAGTGATTAAGACAATTTTTAGGAAGATCATTTTGTTGAAATTATTTAACTATAGCATTGACTAAATCTTCTATTTATAATATGAAATGTTGAAGGAGTTGATTATACCATTCTAAAGATTATCTCATGAATGTTTTGATAAGAAGTTTAGTTGTCATGAAAGTTTTGGTTTGGATCCATTCCTTGTAGAGATTACCAAATGAATTAATAAAAATAACATAGTATTTAGTTCCATCATACTTAATAGTTGGAGATATGTTTATATGAAGATAATAAATGGAGCTCAATGTTAATTTTAAAGATGTTTGAGAATCTTGTTATGAATGAGAGGTTGAGGGATGATATTCCCATTGGCATCTGTAAGAGGAGGGGGAACATAATTTTGGTTATTTTGAAGCATGATAATAGGGATTTGATTATAAATTTTCAAAATGTGATTTTTCATTTAATAATTATTAATTATTTACATAACATTCATTTGTTGAACCATTTGAGCAAGAATTTGAGTTGTATCTATAGATGTATTTTGATTGCTAGTGGTAGAAGGTGGAATGTTAGTATTGGTAGGAGGAACATTCCAAAGATTAGGGTTAGAATGTTACTTATAAGAGGGTTCCCTATGTGAGTATCAATTGATCCAATATTATAATAAGTAAATTTGGATAGAGTACCATTTGTGTTAGGAGTATAAATGGTATTATCATCATGGTTTTGGAATAGGTTAGAATCATCGAGATTATCATTTTGGGTTATATGTACCATGTTGCATTCGATTGATATAGATGGTGGTCAAGATTATTTTCACCATGAGGAATTATCCTTTTGGGTAGCTAAAGTGGGTAAGAAATAACAACCCATGTAACATCAGAATGGATTAAGATTGTCAAGAAATATTTTAATAGGGATTTCATGATGATAATCAATGTGGGAAGAGAAAAAAAATCTTGGAAGGCTAAAAGAGAAAAAATATGATTAAATAAAATAAGTTGGCCACCTATTAGACTAGGTTGACTAGGGTCAATAGACGTCTGAAATTATTTTAGGTCATCTAGGAGCTACATGATCAACTAGGTCGATCTAGTGGATTTATGTAAAGAAACATAGTAGTTGAAAATTATACTAGGTCCACCAAAACCTATAGGGTTAACCATGTCAATCTAATGTATTTATATAATGTTGAAATAATAATTGAAAATTATACTAGGCCATCCAAAACCTACAAGATCAACTAGGTCGATCTAGTGTATTTATGGAAAGCTAAAATAATAGTAGAAAATTTTACTACGTTGATCATGACCTATAGGGTCGACCAAGACCTAAAAGGTCACCTAAGTCTATCTAGTATATTTTTAAAAAGTTGAAACAATAGTTGAATTTTTTTCTAGGTTGACCAAGACTTATAAGGTTGACTAGGTTGATCTAGTGTATTTATGGAAAGCTAAAATAATAGTTGAAAATTATACTAGGTCAGTTAAGACCTATAGGGTCGACCAAATCGATCTAGTTTATTATTAGAAAGTTGAATCAATTTTGAGACCTACTAGGTCAAGCTAGTTTACCTAGTTGGGAAGTAGGAAAAAATAACTATTTGGAAACCTACTAGGTCAAGCTAGTCAATCTAGTTAGGTAGACAGGGAAAAAAATAGTCTAGAAACCTAATGGGTTAAACTAGTCGACCTAGTTGGATAAATAAGAAAAATAATAGTCTAGAAATCTACTGGGTTGATCTAGTCAACCTAATTAGGAAGACAAGGATAAAGAAGAGTCTAAAAACCTTCTAGATTGATTTGGTCAGCCTAGTTGGAAAAATAAGGAAAGATAAAAATTTGACAGCCTACGAGGTCAAACTAGTTGACTTAGTTATAAAGGCAAGAAAAGACAAAGGTAAACTAAGTCTAACTAGTAAACTTAGCTAACTCAAATAAAAAATTAACATCAATTTGGATGATGTAGTTTGGAAACAAAAGTAAATCAAATAGAATACAAAAGACTTAGTTAAGTCTAGTCAACTTAGTATATTCATACATATTCAACTAGGTCAATGTTGGATGATCTATTTGAAACACATAACACATAATTGTATCATCATTTGTTGATACAGTCTGAAATACAATAGAGAATAACAAGTATCAAATAGAATATGTAATTTTGTAACTACTAATGCTAATTAATTATCTAAAAATAAGATCAATAAGTTATATTAAAATGTTTTGTTTGATAGTGTAAGCTCCTAAAGATACTTGCTAGTTTGTTGGATAGTGATGGTCCAATGTTTTAGAGTGATAACTATGGAGGAAGTACCATTTCCATATCCCACTAAACCTAATTTCAAGGGTAAACTAAAAGTAACTTCTTGATGCTAACCACTAACTAATCCACCACAAGATCAAATATATGACGAAATTCTTAAGGTTCAATACAAAGGGAAATCCTAAGCATTTATGAAATAGTGTGAGGTACATAGAAACTAAAGACAGTGTTTAGCTTTGTATTATGACTATGAGTATTAGGGAAAGCCACTTATGCCATGATATTTATAAATGATAGATAAGGATTGTAAAAAGAGTACCATGTAGCCCCTTTATGATAATAATTGAGTAGTTTGAAAACTGCTAGTACATAGTTTATAGGGAAATCAAGACAATGTGAAAATAAAGGTGAAAATTAAGTTTTGAAAACTAAATTATAATTTTAGAAAAAAAAATGCAATCAACTCTTTTAAAATAAAAAGTGATATTAATTACTATGTAAATAAAGTGAATTGCCTTTCTTATACTAAAATTAAAACACACATAACAAGGTTGGCCAAGCTGATCTAGTTGAAAAAATATAACAGGACAAGGCTGATGCTAGTTGCCACAATCTATTATAAAAACATGATAAAAGAAATAAGGTCAACTAGGTCAACTTAGTTTGTTGGTAGGGAAAACAAATATATAACTAATTTGGCCAGGTCAACTTAGTTGACTATGTGATATAGTTTTACAGAACTGAAAAATTGACAAAAATAAAATATAAATTTAAAATACTGAATAATTTTACTAAAAAATAGAAATGACAAACTAAAATAATTGATAAAATTAAAGTATGAATCTGGTTAGAATGAACCTGAGTAATATAACTAGGTCAACCAAGTTGAATTAGTTGGTTGACTAAGAATACTAAAGATCTAACTACTGATTGGGTCATCCAAGCTTGATTTAGTTTGGGACAGGTAAAAATATGAACACATAGAGGTTAAATAAGGTCAACTGGGCTGATTTATTCTGGGAGAGGTAAAAATATGAAAAACATAGAGGTTGAATAACATAACCTTATTGGTTGAACACTAAAAAATAAAGACTACAAAATGAACTAGGTCGACCAACCTAACCTAGTTGACTTTTAATGAAAATTTAGAAAATAGGAAAAATAACTATGTCAACTAGCATGACCTAGTTAACTAGAGATGAAACCCTACAAGTAGATGATAAAATTGGGTCGACCAACATGAATTGGTTGATTATAGATCATGGATATGCAAATAAATAAAATAATTGGGTTGACTAGTGAAACCTAATCGATTGAAGATTGAATCCTATAAATAAAGGAAAAAATTTGGTTGACCAATGTGATCTAGATGGTTGTAGATTCTAGATATGAAAACAAAGGTTAAAACTAGGTTAACTAATATGACCTAGTTGACTGTAAATAAAAAATAAAAAATAAAAGGGTTAGATTCACATCGTGTTCACTAGAATGTATGTTAAAAATTAAGATAGATCTACAACTTGTCCTACTTAGTAAATCTAAACTTATATAGGGTAATGAGCTAACATCTATTGTGATACTTTGTATATCTGGGGCATGACCATATTGGATCTACTGAAACTAACCAAGGGATATCTTATCACACAATACTAAAGGAGATATTTCCAAAGCTTCTAATCAAATAACACTATACAATAACCCTATCTAGGTATTCTAATACATAAAATAGAACTAATCTAGTGCTCACTAGATCTTATGGCATAAAGGGGCATGGTTTAACACAAACAAATAATAAAGAGACAATGGTAGGCAAATTATGGCCTAGATAACTTAACGTGGAAGATGACAAGCATAAAATACCCTATAGTTATACTAAGTTTAAGTATAGAGGTAATATAATTAAATAGTTATACATTAAAAATCTATTACTTTATGTAATATCTATCTATCAAATGAAATAATAAAAGTTAGAGATGCTTAAATTTGGATGAACCTATCGAGTCTCAATCTCTACCTTGGCCAATGGTGTTTTATAAGAGGTTGTTGTGGCTTTGTAAGGATCACACTATAGAAATAAGCTATAGGATAAAATACTCCTACTTAGAATCCAAAACTTTCCACAAGACAAAGTATCTTCCCTCTAAGGAAAATCATAAGCAATGGATCCTTTAAATGTAGATGTAGCAAAATTATAACCTATAATAATGTAAAAAAAAATTATTCCTCTCATTGGATGGAAATGGAAATGGTATTTATATTAATGGATAGGTCGTAACCCTTCTATAATTTCAGTCATAATGTTATCCAACATGACTTAGTTTAAAGAAAAAAATACTATTAGGCTTCAAACTAGTTGGGCCAAGCTAACTTAGTTCCATAATATGTGCTTTAACTTTCATAACAAGGTTGAATAGACTGAATAACTAGGAAAAAGTGGGTTTGCTTAGTGAGGGGTTATTTAAAAGTATAATTACTTAGGGAATTGATAAATAGAGTTTGTTTTCTTGAAGAGTTGGATAAGCAAGATTTGTAGTGGGTTTAGGTATTAATAATGGGTTTAAGTATAATATAATTAGCCAAAAATATTGCCAAGTAATAATGGTCTACCCACCTCTTTCTAGGTGAACCCTTTAAGGTGTGCACTCAAAGAGATTGAAACTCGATAGGTTTTTACAATAGAGAAAGTGTCAGTAAATGATATATTTTAAAAATATTATGTGTATATACAAAGTGCCTCTAGAGCTAGTCATTATATGGATTCACATGATTTTTTTCATATACCATTAGCCCTAGAGATTTCATCCTACCCTTTACCTATGGTTTTGTAGCTCTTAATATTTCATTAAATGATAGTAATAATGATCCATAATAACACTTCAAATCCTTCCACATAACATGCTTGGATCATGCATCCATTGAAAAATTACTGATTAAGTTATCTCCATGCACTCTTAAGGATTATGCAATCCAATGGTTTTATGATCTCCCATCTTAATCAGTAATGAAATTTAATTCTTTAGTGGAATAGTTTCTAGGACACTTCTCCATCAACATCAATGAAAATTTATCTTGTACTCAAATTTCTAAACTCAAGTAAGGATCTAATGATATATTTAGTGACTATATACTATGATATATTACCATGGTATCCATAGACCCTCAAATTTAATCATTAAGTACTTGACAATGTTAATATTAACATCCTTACCTTGGCCTATTCATAATTCCATTGACTTGATATCCATGTGAGAGTCTTCATTATTATATTTAATACCTTTCAATTATTAGAAAAAATCATTTAGGCATCCTATTCTACAAATAGGTTTTTGTCAACCAAATCCCAATAATCCCTACTCTTTTGGTACAAGACCAAACTAGGTGGGCAGGGCCATAATGTATCCTTGACCTGCATGATCCAATGGTAAACTTTCAAATTTGAGATGTTTAAGATTACCTCTCTCATGATTTTAGCAAGGTTGGTTGATGAAAAAATTCTAAAAATTCTTCTATTTAAGAACATCAAGGCTTGTCAAGGAATTATATAGTAATTTATTTATAATTCTACTGTACATTGAGAAAAAGGGCACTAATATTTTCAATTTGAATTCTCAATTCTTATAAAAATCATATCCCAAGTCTAAATTTGTTTTATTTTAGGTCAAGGGCACTCATTATCAAGCATTCAAGTCAATTTATCTAGTTGAATTCATATAAACAACATAAAAATTCACACAATCACTCTAGGAGGGAGAATGACATCAATATGAGGCCCTTTTGGGCTATGTAGGCAACACTTGGGTTACCCAATGTTTTCTAAGGATAACTTAGTTATTCCCCCTTTTAACATTTGATCACTATTTAGTTTATGTGTAGGAACTAGGGTTCATATTTTGTAGATATTCCATGCAAAAAATTCACATAGAAAATAAATAAACCCTCTTAGATAGGTGTAGGTACACTTGCAGAAAAATTATTACAAAGTCAACACAGACATGGTTATAGTCAACAGTCAAGGTTGTAGTGTAGCCCTATCCTCCTAGTGTGACCATATCCCAATATATTTTTAAACTTTGCCTTCAATTATCACATAGTTTAGGGATCATTACATCAATTTTCATCAATAGTCAACCTAAAAAATTAGCATAAATTCAATTTGAGCTAGTTTGTATGTTCTCGTCAAAGTTACTATTTATAAATTATTTCAAAAATTGTATTTTACATTTATATTATGTATATTTTATAGATATAAATTAATCTTTAATAAATTAAGTGTTTTATTTTATTTTATTGGTAAATCAAATAAAAATAAATTATGTCATGCCCAAAATTCACACAATCGAAACCATACAAAAACATGCAATTTTTTTTGAGAATGTACAATGCAAATTATACATAATTGCATTTCCTAACGGCTATCTATCTTCATGCCATGCAGATATATAGCCAATGGGTAATGCAATTATGTATAATGTGCATTGTACATTCTCAAAAAATGGCCTATTTTTATGTGGTTTCAGTCATGCAAATTTTAGGCATGATAGATTAAACATTATGGTGAACCCGTAATTTTTTTAATTTTGAATATTTCTTACTATTTGATTGATTTATGTCTTAAAATTCATAAAAAAATATGTAAATTCTTGACACTAAAATAAAATAACCTTCAATCTTGGATATAAATCTAAAATCATGAGTCGATCTTCTTAAAGTTTGAATCTCAATCTGACACTATTTTTTTTTCTTGACACCTCAAATAATGTATAACAATGAAGTTTTTTATTTTTACCCTAGGTTGAAATTTGTTGATCTCTATACAAAAAAATAGTTTGACTTTTCTTTTTTATTGTTTATTGCTTTTTTTTAGAAACTATGATTTGGAAATTTTAAAACTACTTAGCGATTATCATTATAGGCTAAGTGGTGATTTATTTTATGGGAACCATGGTGTGAGCAATAATTATCCAATACTAAAGCCATTATACAACACTAAATGTGGAGTTTAGTTTCAACATACCTCACAATATATTAGAAACACCTAAGATTCATTATTTATACCATAAAAAGCCTCTTTTAGCCATTTCATTATGGTACACCTAAGAGAAGCATATCACACAAGGAATTTTTTCTTACTGTACCCTCAAATATGGAATATTAGGATATATACATGATCTATCCTCTATAGTTAGTGCTCTGAAATATTTGGATGACACTAGTCTATGAATGAGCAAGTATATTCAAGTGCCTACACAATCATTCAAATCATGCCTAGATCATTCTTTATATCTTGATTTATTATTATATTGTATTCATATTCATTAGTTATTATGATTCATGTTGTATTCTATGCCTCTAAGGCATAGTGCTAGATTAAGTGGTATTCCTTTTCATATATGCATCTTCCTTTGGTCTCTTCTGTAATAGAAAATCATGATAATTTTTTATCAAATTAATAATGTTGTTTTTTAAATTCCTTGGTCTAATGAAGTCTAAATTCACATTAATTTTGTTATTAAAAATAATGAAATGACCTATGATATACATAATGAACATGAAACTCATACTAATCCACATTAGCTTAATAAAGTAGGTTAAAATCAAGTGCAAGAATTATATGAATTTCCTCAAGATATATATGATAACCCCCAATAGTTGAATAATATAATTAGTCTAATTATAGAATAAAACATTGAGCATTAAGATAAATTGGCCACATATCTACCATAATAATTACCCTTTTAGGTTGTTAAATCCCCTTCTTCCAATGTTTTCACTTTCACTATTACATCCATTCCTATAGCATCATCCATTAGTTTTGGAACATCACTTGGTTTCAAATAAATATAAATGTATATGCTTATTCATGCTACTTATCTCCTCCACTTTTCTCTATAAATACTACTCTTGAGCATACGGTTCTTGCTTTACAAACTAAGTTATCTCAACTTGAACAAACTCTTTCTCATGCTACCACTTACATGGACTCATATTACTAATTACATAACCATCTGGAACATAAAATTTCATCTTATCCATTTTTAGTTGTGTTTTTGGCTCTAAATATTTATTTATATGAAGGTGAAGGTGATTATGAACATCATTTGTATATATTTCATGTAGCTTGTCTAGACTATGTAGATAGTGACAACTTACTGACAAAGCTCTTTCTAAGAAGTTTAAAAAAATATGATCTTATATGGTTTTATGATCTTCCTCTTCAATTAGTAAATGCTTTCAATCCTTTGGAAAATTATTTTTTAATACACCTTTATATCAACATTGGTGAAGAGATATCATATGCTCAAATTACAAAGCTCAAACAAGGGTCTAATGAAATAATCAGTATAAATGTTCTAAGAGACAAGAATATGATAGTAAAATGACAAATCAAATTGCTGATAGTAAGATCTAAGATATATTCACTCAAATTTTGTTATCTCCACTTCAAGAGCCAATTATGTTTGTTAAGTTTAAAGCTTATGATGAATTATGCCATACAATCAAAGAACTTGAGGTCAAGTTTCTTACTTTGAACAAGCTCAAGTATACTTCAAATGTTCAAATTTCAAATCAATCCAGATTATAATAACAAACCTAATGAAATCAAGAATGAAGCCAAGATTACAATTAATTTTATATCACAACCAATAGAAAAGCTTTAATTACGAGCTCCACCAAGGAGGAAATTATCAAGGTTGCCATCACCTCCTCATGTATTATTAACTAAGCTACTTGAATGAAATATAATATCTCTTTTTTCTAAAAACGGAAGTAGACATGTCTAAACCATAATCTAAAAACTTTGATAGCAATGAAATTTGTGACTACTATTGATGTATTGGCCATTCCATAAATAAATGTTTCAATCTCAAGCACAAAATTTAAGATCTCATTGATGAGAATATTATTGACATTGGCACACCCACATAAAAGGCTAAGCCACAATTAAATGAAAATTCAAAGCTCAAAATGTACAAATATTCTTTTCCAAATCATTAATAAAATAACAAAAATAATACCGAAGAATATGATGCATATAATTCTCATCCTCTTCCTTATACATATGAGTATCCACTTGATATCATCATTGGTACAATTATAATAAAAAAGCATCATTTCCTATGATTACATTTGATGATAGTCAAGTTGTTGATGATGATTCAAATAGACATACACTATTTATTCAAACATATGTTGAGAAGCAATCCATACATAGTGTTATGAGAGATAATGGAAAAAGTGAAAATGTGTGCACTGTAACACTCCTCTACTCTCTTAGTTATACAAAATAATATTTATAAGATATTTAAAGAGTTGTTAAAATATTTATTGGTCATACACAATATACTCTTGGGCATATAATACTACATTTGCAATTGGGAATTCTCATAATTCCCACTTTATTATTAGTTATACCAAACATAAGGGTCTTTAATATGAAATTAGGATCCCCTAGTACACAAAATATTAGAGAAGTACCTTATATAGTGCATAAACGTATCAAATATATTCATGGTAATCAAGTGGTCAAAATTCAATGAATCCAATATGAATATACTTTAGAACCAATGATAGTTAATCCTCTTACATAATAATTGGTTGGCACATACATTGAGAAACATGATAATGAAATAGTCTACAAAACTATTCAAGTACATGATCTATATATTCAAAAGCATATTATAGAATCAATTTATCCACCTATTTATGAACATGATCTAGTTACACATGAGCATAATACAAAATCATTTTCTCCATTTGCTTATGAGAATATATAGTTACCCATAACGTTAATCTAGTACTTTCAAAGAGCATGATACATTATTATAAGTATAAAGTGACATATAAAAAGAGGTCTTCATATCTTAAGGCACCACAAGTTATTTAGATGACTTCACTATAGGTACAAAAATTTACATATTCTCCTATTACACATGAAGATACAATTTTACATGGTTATTTGAGTAGTGACTTAGATTGTTATATTACAACATATGATTTTAATTTAGATTTAGAAGCATCTACATTTGGAATTTAAACTTCATAGGAGGTTAATAATTCATACACTATAATTGGGTATAAATATGCGAATCCTTTTGATGAGATATTTGGTTGGATAGAACCTCTTACTTCCTCTCAACATACTGAGTGGGTTGATTATCTTTATTATTTAATTACATATTTTACTTTGTACATAGATTTTTAATTTTTTATTCTCTTCTACTTATTATATCCCTTATCCAAGCATTCTTATATCCCTTAAATTTATTTTCACTTTGGTCAATTTCCATTTTTATTTTCAAATCAATTTGAACAATTAAAAAAAACTATATTACAATGATTTCAATGTTCATTATTTATGATAATCCACTTGGTTACTATTGTACATATACCATGATATAGATTCCTTTATACTTACGTTATCACATCTATATACCTACATTCTCTATGAGCACATACATTGTCTTCCCATTAGGGCATGTACATATTTATCTATATCACTCATTTGTGATACATTGCTATGATTCATTTACACATACATTGGGGGTACATTTATTTCTTTGTTTCTTCACATATGTTATCTATTTCATGTTAATTACTTAGCACATTTTAGTTCTCAATAAACACTTATTTTCATGAGATATTTAAGTGTGATAAAAAACATATTATTACATAGTTATTTGATGTCAGGCTTCCATTTTTTCCTAACAACCTTGATAAGTTGAGGGCATCTCTTTGTTTCTTATGAACACTTCAACATGTTGTATATACATAAAAAGATCTCTAACATGTTGAGATATATGTCATACAAATGTTTTTATAATCACTCATACTTTAAATCATTCAAAATGAATATAATATTTGATAATAATGATAATGATACATATGGTTGATGTAAACTAATATCATTTTCTATATACTTATTTTTACATTATTACTTTACTACATGATAAGCTAGGATTTTCTTGATTATTGTGTGTGGGCCTTGGCCTTGTCTGTGCAATATACACATGTGATTTTTTATATGACATCATTATGCCATTTATGTGTCACTCTTTGTCTTGTTTATTTATGCAACATTCACATGTACCTTGTATGTAGACCTTGGGAATTATGTGTGATAATCTCTATAAAAATTGTGAGACATTATATGTATGTTCATTGGTTATTACTATGGTGTCATGATTCATATCATACATTAATTTTATTTTTTATTTTTACTATTGTGCCATGATATATATCATGCACATGCTACTTATGTGTTTCAATGATATATATACATAACACATGTTTAATATAAAATTCAATGATATATTAAATACAATGATTTAATATATTTAAAATGTTCATAGGCTTCTAAATGATTAAATATTTCACATATTTTATAATTTTATTTTGATGTTAGTGACTTACAAGCTATGTATCTCATCTCAAAAAGAGTCATCACAATGGGCTTGCATTTATAATCAAAGTTTTCATGAGCAAAAAAAAAATTAAATTTATGATATAATACAACATGATTCAGAATGTTTAGATTATGGGGGCATGTGACATGTATGTTCACCCATTCTTGTAGTTACTTCAATATATATTCACATACACTTGATGCATATTTATGGGTATGTAAACAATTAAAAATTAAAAGTTTTAAAAGTTGAAAGTTAAATTGGAATTCAATATCAATATAATAAAGGTACAAGGGCCATGATAGTATTCATTCATGCTCATGTTTCTACATTACAAATATAAAAATTCATTTTAAAAAAAGTTAAAATGTTTTAAATACATAAAAATTTCAAATAGAATATAGATCCATCTATAGTGGTGTGATTCATCTCATTCTAAAATTGGGCCATATTATAGTGACACTCAAAATCTATGGTTTCACTTTAACGACCCAAGTTTTATAATTTTACTCATTCTCCTACCATATTAGAGTTTAGTGACATTCAATTTCTATGGTGTAATGAAGTGAGAAAATTTTGTGGTTACACCCCTTACATTATTATGCAAGAGCACTCTACATATTTAAATGAGAGTTGGAGCACACAATATTTTCAACTCAAAATATCTCACTAGTTTTCAAATTGATACTTGATCACTCTTGATTCACCAAAGGTTCAACATTTATCCAAATGCCTCAACAAGGGGCATAAATACTTCTTCACTTTCAGGTTACTAGGTTATTAGATTGCATACTATTTTAGGTGTATTTTTTCCTTGCTTCTATTTAAAAATTTCAAATTTTAAGTTTCATATTTTTAATTTTAAAATATGGAAAATAACCACTTTTGGTGGCATTGTTGTATATTTTACATTAAGAGTCTTGGCACAATAAAGCTTCACATCAAAATACAAGGTGTATATACACACATATGTTTACAAATTTATTACTCTAGTACTCATAATTCATTACAGACCTAGAATAAAGTGGGGGAAAATACATACACTCAAATTTAATCATTAAGTGTTTAACAATGTTTAATCTTGACATCCTTATGTTACTTAGCTGATCTACCATTTTGTTAACTTATAATCCATATGAGAGTATTCAATATTATATTTACTATATTGAAATTATTAGAAAACATTATTCAAATATACCTATTCTTATTATAGGTCCTTACCAACCAAATCCTAATAGGATTTGTCCTTCTAAGACAAGACTGCACTAAAAAATCATGTCCAGACTATGGCTTGTCCACTAGTTTATCCTTGTACCCTACACTCTAATGGTAACTTATCAAATTTGAGATATTTATTATCATCCCTCTTAATATTTTAAAAATTTAGGTTAATATAAATATTCCAAATATTCCTCTATGTAAGTACATCAAGGCCTATTAATGTATGATTTAGCAATCACTTGGAAGTTATACTACACATTGAGCAAATGGGCACTAATCTTTCTAATTAAAATTTTCAATTATTCTAATAGTCAAAACCAACTATGAATTTGTTTTATTGTAGGTCATGGGAACACATTATCAAGAATTTAAGTCAATTCATCTAGTTAAATTCATATATCAAACATCAAGATTCACACATCCACTCTGGGAAGAACTACATTGGTATGAGGCCCTTTTGGAGTATGTAGGAAACACTCAGATTAAACAAGGTTTTATGATGATATATTAGTTATTCTCCTTACATGTTATACCTTTTAAAATTTCATATTTATTTGGTTTATGTTTAGGAACTTAGGTTTGGATTTTTGAGATATTTTACGTGAGAATAACACACACAAATAATTAATAAACCCACTCAGATAGGTACAAGTGCATGTAAAAAAAATCAATCACATAATCAACATAAATGTAGTTGTAATCAACATATAAGGTCACAGTGTGAACATATCCTCCTAGTGACCCTATCCCAACATAATTTGAAATAATTCTTTTGGTTGTGACATATTTTAGGGATCACTACAGTCAATTTTCATCAACAGTTAACCTGCATAGTTATCATAAATTTAGTTTGAGCTAGGTTTGCATATTATATTGAAAGTTACTATTTATAGCTTATTTTAAATTTTATATTTTACATTTAGATTTTTTATATCTAAATTAATATTCAATCATTTAAGTGTTTTATTTTATTTCACTAGTAAATAAAAGTAAATAATATTTAATACTATTCAACATGACCAATCTTATCACTGATAATGATATCCAATACATCTTCAGGAATTTTTTTTTTGCACCACTCCATGAGTCTATTATTAAATAAATTCAAGAAATTTAATGATATATGTCATACCATCAAATATCTATAAGTAAAGATTATAATTTTGAACAAACTCAAGTACATGCCTAACACTACAAATAGTTCAACTTAAAAGTTTTAAATAAAACCAAGCTACAAGGTTAAGTCAAATGATATAAATAATTAATCCAAAATAATAATTAATGAAATATCACAACCTAACTATTAGCTTATTTTATCTGCCTCACCAAAGAGGTAATTTTGATTGTTACCTTAGCCTCCTCACATACTATTGTCAAGGTTACTAGAGTTTATTATCATATCTATCCCTCTCCCATTGGAGGCTGATAATAATAAACCTATGCCTAAATGATATGATAATAATGCATATTATGACTATCATAGTTGTACTGGAAATTCTACAAAAATATTCTTCAATCAAAGGAATACAATATAATATCTCATTGATGGAAATATTATTGAGATTAACACATCCCCATCGAATTTAAGACCATTGTGTAACAAAAATTCTAAGTTAAAAATATTATCTAATCATATTCAAACTAAAAAGGTAGTAGAAACCAAAGATTATTCTGAGGTGAAATATACATACAATACACATCCTCCTCATTACAATACTTGATCACCCACTATCTCACTATCATCAAATGTAATAATGGGTCTTTGATATACATTAAAATATGGTGGTTATAGTTCTAGGTGATTAGTATGATTACCTTATTGTGCTACATACATTTCCTCCTCTACCCTCACCACCATTGTAATTGATTGTTACACCTATTCAACATTATTTTATAGATACAATTACTACACCTATTTAGAATCAATATATAGAATTAGTTACTAACCTATTTAGGATTATGATATAGAAAAAAGTACCACACATATATTGATTCATCCTATGTAGTCAGTTATATAATCTACTAAGGTTCATTCTATGCACACCATTCTAAGGAGAGTAGTGTAATTTACTAGACAAAAAATATTACAACACCCATTACATCAAAGGGTCATTTAGGATTCATTACTTACAATATTTACTCCACATACTACACCACAATCAATGAAAATTTAACATGTTCCATAGTGAATATAGGCACATTCTTATCCTATGATAAAATAATTTTCACCATATATGTTACATCCTCAAATTACTTATAATTATATAATGAGGATTATTATATAATGTGAGATCATATTTTAGATTTAGATTTAAATTCATATATAATTGTGCATCACACCACTTATTCCCCAAAAGTGACCCTCTCCATGTTTGATATAGGTACTCCCCATAACCATCCCTTAGATTGGTTAATTGGTTAGCATCTCCCTTGAGCACATATTAAAAAAATACAAAAATACAAAAAATAAAAATAAAAATACAAAAATATTCCAATATTCTAAAAAAAAAATTAGGACCTACACATGACATGATTACTAGTTTACATCTTTTACATATGCTATTTATCACATGTTCAATAGATTACATATATTTTTTTATATACACATTCATTTCATGGTATACATGAGTGATTTGTAGGGCATACATATAAACATGATGCATGTATACATAGATGCTAGGCCTTTCCTATACCTAGGAGCCATGTTAATATTAGGGTCATATTATTCCAAGTTTACACTATTATAGGTCATACATTTATATAAAACTTCCATGTTAAGCAACCTTTATTATGTACACATGACTTAATATTGATCATTCTTTATACAATGTTACATGGATATGCCATTAGATTATGTTGTGACATTTGCATACTGGGATGGTGTACAATCCCTTTTATGTTATATGTTTCTTTGATGTTGTTTCCTTTTATGACTTGCTAGTCATTGTATTTATATTGTTCGTGGATCCTTAGCCTTGTGTCTATGGAATTTATTGCCCCTTATATGTGACTCATCAACATTAATTATATGACATGTTTTGACTATTGTATGTGACTCCTTAGCCTTGTTTTTATTGCATTTTTTAACCCATTTTGGTGGCTCCTTAGCCTTGTTTGTGTGAAATTTATTATCCTTTATTATGGCTCTTTGGCCTTATGCATGATATTGTGTGCTATCACATATAATTATATTATATGACATTACTTTTTGAGCTTTCTAAGTTTCCTAAGTTTATAGGTGTCATGATCCATGCCATAAAAAACTCCATTATGTGTTGTGAAATGATCCATATCATGCACATCTACTACATAATTTTATTAAGTACATATATTAGTGATGAATCCTATTACATGCCTAATTTTTATATGTGTATTGACATTATGCTTATATTCCCTTGAATTAAATATGTTTCATACATGATTTGATGCCATATTATATAGTATGATGACATATTCTCCACATGCTGACATGAGTATACAAGATAACATATTTATACATAACATTATAAAATTAACTCTTTCTTGTAAGATAAGTGACTTTAAAGATATGTCCCTCACCTCAAAAGGAGGGCATATTATTGGGCTTCTCATAAATACTTAAATCTTTAAAAGCACATATTACACAGGTTAAAAATATTTTAGAGTGATTTAGATAATCAAATTGGGGTAATTATTGATAGAGTTTAGATAATTTTTAGGGGTATGTGTCATGCATATGCTCTCACTTTTAGGACATGAGTTAATTTTTTTCTTTTTTTCAGATATGTAACACAAATTGAATATAGATGCATTCCATTTTATATCATACTAAAATCGATTAGTTCAAATTATGGGGCATAAAGTTGGCTCATACATACATTGTATCATAGTTTACCAATGCTAGCACTAATTATGGACATGAAGCTCATTCATGCACATTCACTATTACAATTTATATTTTCCAAACACACTCCATGGTACTTAACAATGACCACCCTTGAATTTATAACTCCATATGATATGACTAATTTATGTTTAAATGAGTAACTTAGTTGAAAAGGTTTCTATTCAAATTTTGCTTTCAGATTTCAATGAAGAATTAAGAAACTAAGAGATATGGTCAAGGCTTGATGTGTACCTGGATGTAGTCTGCGCATCGTAATCCAGACGCTGTGAGTACTCCTCTTTGGCTGTGGAGGAATGACACCTGCAAAGAAATAGAGAGACTTGGACAAAAGGGGTGTTAAATAAGGAGATGGTGGGTTGCCAAGTGAAAGCTTGATCCCAAAAGCATGAAAACTTCCTTAAGGGAGGTCAACCCACTAGTCTATAGAAAAAGAGTCTGATAAATAGCAGAATATTAAAAGACTAAAAGTGATAAAAGATGGAAATGAAAAGGAAGCAAAAGCTTACCTGAGAGATGCTGTCAGCCTGGTCACAGTCGCCGACGTCGGTGGTCCTACCGGCATCGGTTGATCAAGGTGCCGACGTCGGTTAGTCTTCCGACGTCGGTGGAGGAAGCGATCGGCGTCGGTCAGGGCAGTAGGCTTGAATGGGGTCTGGTCGAGTCTGTGGTCTATGGACAGGGTCTGGTTGTGTAGAATAGTCTGTGGACGGGTCTGAGACAGAGTTTGGACTTGGTTAAATGGTCTAAAAGAGTCTTGTTTTAGGCTTGGTTGAATGGTCTAAGATCTGGGTCTGAGATTCTGGTTAATTGGGCAGAGTCTATGGTCCGACAGAGGACAGAGGCAATAGGGAGATGAGATTTGGCTCTGGTCTGGTCGAGGGTCATAGAAGTGTTGATGGGGGGAGATATTACCTGAGATCTATAATTCCAAAGACAATGAAAACATAGACAGTATACATACCTGTGCCTACCGGAAGAGTGATGTTGAGGTCGTACCTGTTGTTGGTGCTACTGGTGTGAAAGACCTGTTGCTGATGTAGAAGTCTGATGCAGAATACCTATTGCTGCACCTAAGGGAGAGAGTGAGAGGCTTGGTTGAGAGATTGGCAGATGATCGAAGACTGAAGATTGAAGAAATCGTGATTAGACGCGTGATTTTGTGATTTAGGCGAGAGATTCTGATTAGACGAGAAATTGTGATTAGCTGATCAGCCTTGGAAGAGGTTAGACGTCGGTTTAAGTAAACCGATGTCAGTGATCCCACCGGTGTCGGCCGACAGTTGACCGACGTCAGTGGGGGCCGAACGCGCAAAAGGCCCAGCAAGCCCGTTCTACATCCGCCAGGTGCATAGTTGGTTGGAGATTTGGTTGAAGGTAAGGATAAAGATGCATGAGAGTTTGTTAGGTGGTTAGAGAGGAGTAGGAATAGGTCATGGGTGAGTCATAGGATGGGAAATGGTCTAAGGCAAGCTGTCCTAGGTGAGGTGCCATGGGTGAGGTGTCATGGGTGATGTGTCCAAGGAGAGGGGGTTAATTCAAAATAAGTTTATTATTTTAAATTAGTAATTACATGGGTTAGGAATGGATTAGGAATGGACCAAAGGGGGGAAAAGACCAAAGTTAGACACGATTTAGGTGTCTACAGAGATTTAGTGTTTTTAATGGCCATGTATTTACTTTGTGAGCTCAATATGTTGGCTTAGTTAAATGGGTTAGTGCGGTTGATGTTTTTGTGATGTTAAATGGCCTTAGCACTATTCCTTTTGTTTTTTTCCTAGTGAGAGTTGGGGTAATTTGCCTTCCCAATCCAAGTAACTTGCCTTGGTTATAAAAATGTGGTTTAATCACCCAAAATTATAAAAAATGGTTCAATAAGAGGAATAATTCTCCAATTATTTAACAAGGAATCATCATCTCCAAAAAGTTATAGGGAAACACAGTTCACCCAATTATAGGTGTATTCTTTTATAGATCTTGAAATTTAAGTTTCAATTTATGCATTTTTTAGATTTTATTCCAAAAAAGTTGACTGCTACATTTTTATTATAGGATTTTTGGGAGTAGGTTGCATGTGTGGAGGATCTCCCAAATAAAAATTGTTTTACACACTTAGGTATATTTATTTATGTTTTGACTCTAGTATTTATATTACATTTCAATACTTTAGTAACTAAAACTTTATCACAAATACTTGATCATGTATGATTTAGTCCATTTTATCTTCAATTAACTTGTGCACTAAATTAATACATATTTTTTTACCACACTCTATCCCAAGTAAGAGAAAAGACCTATTTTACCTAATAACTATCATATGTTGCATAGTAAAATGTCAAAACTATTGAAAACATAAATGTGCATATATATATGTATATATATGTATTAACTTGGACCAAAATTTTAACATTCACCCTTAAGGGACACTAACACCTAATAGGGACACAAGTGGTGATCTCTCGTGTCCTTATTTCACACTTGTGTCCATGTGTCATCGATGATTAATTTTTTAGATGAAACCCATCCTTTAGTCAAAATTTATTTTTTTATGATTTTTAGTATTGGTCAACCCCTTAGAATTTATATAAATACACATTCAATTCACTCATTATAAAACTTGGAAAATTTTCATTTAAAGGCATATAAACATGTACACATTGAGAAAAATTTCCCTATTTTATCCAAATTAGGGTTTAAGACCCTTAATAATTCCTCAACAAAGTCATAGTTTAGTCTTATACAACCATAATTTAACATGATCAAGTACTCAAGCCTATTATAAATGCATTCAAATATTCAAAGGATCACACTTGCACAAAGCACTTAAGTGGGAGAAATACATAGAGGTTTGATTCCTCTTTGAAGTATTGATATGTAGGCAATTATAAATATAGTGGGGTATTGATGTATATAAAAAATCCACCCACTAACCCCTTTTAATCCTTCATATCACTTGTTTCTATTGTGGTACGCAAACTAGGATTTGGATCTTCAATGAGTTATTTGATGGCATATCCTACACATAAAAAGACAAATCTATCACAAATAGCCTAATCAATACAATAACACATGGTTGTGCCCTATTTTTAAGAGTTTATAAAAAGATGTCAATGCTAGATAGGGACACCAATGCCTAGCACTAAGATCCTACTTCAGTGCCCATGTCTACGAAGAGTCTCAAGATCAGATTTTAAGAGCATTTTGGGTTTCTATCTCAGTCATTATTTTTATAATTTTTTAGTTAGTGTCAACTAAAATGCATAAAAATTTAATTACATTACTCTTTTTCATAGTTGAGTCTTATTCACATTGCTTTCATTTCATAAATTCAAATTACTTTCTTTCAATTTCTTGCTTATAAGTGTGATTATAACATCCTTCTATATTTTAACTAATAATTATAATTAGGATGAATTCACCATATTCAATTTAATTATTTGATAAAACATTTGGTGAGATTTACAAATGATCAAACCTTGTCCAAACCCTAAGTTTTCATTAGGGTTTTAAACTTTTAGGGTTCCTAATTTTATTCAGCTTACTTCCTCTTCCTTTCTCCCAATCATATGTTTATAAAAAATAAAATGCAAACATCCTCCATGGAAAATTTTATTAAATCAAGCATAACCTATAAATAATAATATTTATATGTTTCTAATGCCATCAATCTTGCCTAAAGGCAATCTCCAATTCTAATGGATTCTCATTTCTTCAGTACCCAATAGAAGGGTTACCAATTACAACTAGGTATGAAAGGTAATGTATGACATACTTTATTACTCCACCTCAAATCCAAGATTATAATAGTAATTCTCCCACACCCATTATTTACCCATGGTTTACATTGGGTACCATGGTTCATGCTATTAATACTTGATGAGGTAGGCAACCACTTCATGGAGGTAGTCAAAAAGTTCTTCCTAAAACCCCTCCTCCACCTGCACGACAAGAACATAAATCCAAAGGGTATGATATTATTGGTAAATAAAAGAATACTCTCACCAAAATTTCAATTTTTGATTTACTAAAGATCTCATGAGCCTACAAGGATATTGTTTATGAGGCATTATGGGAAATTCTATTCTTAGTGACACAACCTAATTATTTTTCTTCAGTTATGAATGTTTTTAAAT
The DNA here is from genome assembly GCA_037957365.1 of Torreya grandis. Taxonomy (NCBI): domain Eukaryota; kingdom Viridiplantae; phylum Streptophyta; class Pinopsida; order Cupressales; family Taxaceae; genus Torreya; species Torreya grandis. The sequence continues at coordinate 6,561,315 of JARHVA010000129.1, forward strand.
ATACAAATACATGAATCATTTTTGACAATGAATACTTTCCAAATTAGGATACAATCATTCAAAATATTCCATTATATATCCAAGTAAGAACATAAAATAAAGGCATCAAATGAGTAATGGTTGATGTTGGTGCTACAATGAATAGTTGTACTAGCACTTTATTACAAAATTGGGCATCAAACTTAGTAATATTTAACAAACAGATCCAAATATCTAAGGATTTGATGGTTCTTAAAAACCAACTCTTAGTTTTATCCCTTTGCACATGACTTTAGGTCCAAAACTGATACCTAGTCTATTTCATGTTATGACTCATCGATCAAATTAAAATTTATTATTGGGGATACTTTAGATACATATGATGGAAAGAATACCATTCAAATTTCACATATTATTATAATTTATGCATAAAGGATACTCTTATGAATTTATTACAAATGATTCTCCTTTTTGATATTGTAAGGTTCAACAATATCACTCAAAATTAGATGATCTATAAATTATTCCTCCTGCTCATCTTATTCCTTGGGATAAAAAATTTACATATGAAATTAGGGAATATAATGATATTATCAGCCACATATATCATGAACAAGTATGCATGGATAAGGAATCATAGATTGATATGGCCAAATGATAAAAAAAAAATACATAATTAGAATAAAAAAAAGTACAAACTATAAGATCCCATTTTCTAGGGGGTTGAATTTTCATCAACCTTTTGAAGACCTTTAGCCTATTTTATTCCTCGTGGGCTAAGGGATGATGCAAGGGGAATATTTTTAATAAATAAGAGATTGCTACAGAGTGATTCTAATCATTTGAAATTAAAAATAAATTTTATTATTTATTATTTAATTGACTCTCAAGTAATTCTAATTACTATATTATGAGGAGTAAATTAGATAATAAAGTAAAAGGACACTTTCATGAGGATTTGACCCTTAATTAAAAGTCCTTAATGAATTTATGTAAAAGGACACTCTCATGAGGACTTGACCCTCAATTAAAAGTCCTTAATGACTTTGAGCTTAGATATGAAGACCCAAGTGGATAAAAGAGGTCCATATTTTCCAAATAACCCTCATAAGTGGTTCAAACCACCTTGGAGGAGTTATAAAAGAAGATTTGAAATATTAGATAGATAGCTTTTTGTCAATCAATCTTATTTTCAGGTTATTAGAGTTTCAATCTTAAATAATGGTGCTTGAAGTTCTAAGGAGATATTGAAGAGGAAATTTCACTTCAAGAATTACAAGTGTGCTGAGTTGATTTGTTGTTGCTAATTTAAAGCAGATCTTTGAAGAAGATCCAAGGGTAAATTTTTTGTTCATTTGCATATTTCTATTTTTTAGGGTTTGACTACATAGTTTCAAATTTGGGTTTCAGATTTGGGTGAATTATACCCAAGGGAAAATTATAATTATTATTTCATTTGAAATATCACATTATTATCTTCAGTTCAAGCTATCATTGGTTCAAAAATTCTAAGTATTTTGCAAGTTGTGAAATTTATAACTTTCAGCTATATTTTTGTCATATAAAATTAGAAAATAAGATTTTTGCAAATCTGATTATAGAATCATGTTTGGAATATTTTTATCCATATATAGATGTAATTTATTAATTTTTGGAGTATTTTTTAGGCATAATCAACCCCAAACCCTAGTCACCTAGGTCTTTGGGTGATTTGTAGTTCATGGGAAAATATTGCTATAAATTTTAGTTTTATGGAATTTGATTTTTTCTAATAATTTATGGGTATAAGTTGGAATTTATGACATACCATTTTTGTTTGGTTTCAGCCCAAAAAGGGACCTTAAAGTGGTATCCGAGCCTTGATCCTACTAGCCTGAGGGTTTGTGGATGAAAAAGAAGAAATAAAATGGCACATGAAGAAGACATGGGAGAACAAAATCAGTTGGAATTTTTTTTGATGGATCTAGCTCAAGGTCAAAAAGAGTTCCAAGACACCATGGTGTAATTTTTCAAATCGATGGGGGGAAACATGGCACCTCAAGGAGAGGGAAGTTCATAAAATAAGAGGGTTTCCAATGAAAGGGTTTCTCCAAAACTAAAGCATATGTTTCATACAAAATTTCTATAAAAAGATCCCATTGAAGAGGTGGGATAGCCACCTAATAAGAGCCAAAATATCACCAATATTGAAGAATATAGTCTTATGAGTGATTAGGTAAAAAAAAATATTTATTTCAATGAATGTTGTGAGATTAAGGTTTAAATTGATGGTAGGAAGAAGCAACATCAAGGGACACTAAGGAGAGACATCCAAGAAAGGGAGGAAGAATAAATTTTAGAAGAATATACCATGAAAGTCCAAGGTAAAAATATTTTAGTGATTATACATAATTCCATGAATAATTGCACTATTGTTTCTTACATTTTCAGATTACTCTTTCAACTTTTCACAACTTTATTTAAGTATGTTGGCAAGTGGGAGATGTATTTCTTAAGCCTTGTCATCTTGGAAGAGTTTTGGGCACATGCACATGAATTTATAGCTATCATATGCTTGAATTTAAGTGTAGGAATAGCATGCTACAACCAAGATTATGTAAGCATCCAAGATTTGTGGTTTTATTTTGAGTCATTTCATTTTTATGGGCAGCCAAGTGGACCATAAATTGCTGTCCAAAATATGGAAAAATCTTTGGGGCATGATAAAAATGAATGAGAGAAAGAAGGAGGGAATCCTATAGTTCATGAGAGGTGTTGGCATATTGTTATGGACTACTATATTTTAAGTTTTAAGTTTGATTCTTCTCCTTTCTACACTTCTTTGGAGGCACCTTGACACTAGGAAATTTTCTTTCCAATCCCTATCATTTAGGGGGGAATTTTGTGCAAGCACCACTCCTGTGATAGTTTTGAATGCAAAAGGAAAGAATTACAACATTATATGGACCAAAATAATTCATAAATTGATCTTGCCAATGAGACACAATGGATGAATGACAAAAGTGTTGCTAAACATATAATATGTTTGCTTCATATGTAGGACTAAAAATAAGAAATAAGAAGGTTGAAGAAATTTGAAATGGCCAAGGCCCTTTGGAATCATGAGTATGGGTGGGTAAAAGATCTCTCATTTAACCAATAATAAATCAAGGATTGGGGAGTACTACATCATGTTTTCCCTCTTGGACATGATACTTGGACACATGAGCTTGTGTTTGCTTGAAGACAAACAAATTTGGGAAGGGTGGACTGTAAGGTCCCCTTTTTTAAGGGGTTGATTTTTTATCAACCTTTTGAAGACTTTTAGCCTATTTTATTCCTCATGGGCTAAGGGATCATGCAAGGGGAATCTTTTTAATAAGATATTACTAGAGAGTGATTCTAATCATTTAAAATTAAAAGAAAATTTTATTATTTAATTGACTCTCAAGTAATTTTAATTACTATATTATGAGGATTAAATTAGATAATAAAGTAAAAAGACACTTTCATGAGGACTTGATCCTCAATTTAAAGTCCTTAATGACTTTATGTAAAAGGACACTCTCATGAGGACTTGACCCTCAATTAAAAGTCCTTAATGATTTTCAGCTTAAAGGAGAGGACCCAAGTGGCTAAAAGAGGTCCATCTTTGCCAAATAACCCCCACAAGTGGTTCACCCACCTTGTAGGAGTGATAAAAGTAATTTGAAATATTGGGAAGACATATTTTTGTCAATCAATCTTATTTTTAGATTATTGGAGTTCCAATCTTGAATCAAGGCACTTGAAGTTCCAAGGATATCTTGAAGAGGTCACTTCACTTTAAAAATTTCAAGTGTGCTAAGTTTATTTATTGTTGCTGATTTGAAGAGGATCTTTGAAGAAGATCCAAGGGCAAATTTTTTATTCATTTGTAAATTTCTATTTTTCTAGGGTTTTACTACATAGTTTTAGATTTGGGTGACTTCTACCCAAGGTAAAATTTTAATTATTGTTTCAATTGAAAGATAACATTTTTATCTTCAGTTCAAGCTATCATTGCTTTAGAAATTTTGAGTATTTTGTAAGTTTTAAAATTTATAAGTTTCAACTACATGTTTGTCATATAAAATCAAAAAATAAGATTTTTACAAATCTGATTATTTAATCATGTTTAGAATATTTTTATTCATCTACATATTTAATTTTGTAAGTTTTGGAGTAGTTTTGAGGCATAAATCAGCCTTAAACTCTAGTCACCTAGGTCTTTGGGTGATTTATAGTTTATGGGAAAATATTGCAATAAATTTTAGTTTTATGGAATTCTAATTTTTTCTAATAATTTGTGAGTCTAAGGTTGGAATTTATGGTATACCCTTTTTATTTAGTTTCAACCCAAAAAGGGACCTTACATTGGTATCAGAGCCTTGATCCTCTTAGCCTAAGGGTTTGTGGATGAAAAAGAATAAATAAAATGGCATATGAAGAAGACATGGGAGAACAAAATTAGTTGGAGAAAGTTTTTATGGATCTAGCTCAAGGTCAAAAGGAGCTCTAGGACACCATGGTGCAATTTCTCAAAGCCATGGGGAAAAATGTGGCACCTCAAGGAGAGGGAAGTTCAAAAAATAAGAGGGTTTCTAATAAAAGGGTTTCTCTAAAACCCAAGCATATGTTTCATGAATTTTTTTTGTAAAAGGAGCCCATTGAAGAGGTGGAATAGCCACCTAAAAAGAGCCAAAATATCACCAATATTGAATAATATAGTCTTTTGAGTGATGAGGTAAAAAACAATCTTTATTTCAATGAATGTTATGAGATCAAGGTTCAAATTGATGGTAGGAAGAAGAAACATCAAGGGAAACTAAGGAGATACATACAAAAAAGGGAGGAAGAACAACTCCTAAAAGAATCTACCACACAAGCCCAAGGTAAAAATATTTTAGTGATTGAAGATATTTCTTTACATTATAATGATTGCTTGTAAAATAGTGAAGTGATAGAAAATGGGATCATGGAAGAAGAAAAATCAGATCTACAAGTTGTGGAGGCAAATTTGGTGATTGAAGCACCAATTTTATGTAGACATGATCACATGTAGCTTGTTATCCTTCCCGAAATATTAGTTCAAGGGGAGCATGAAGAGGGTGTCAAACCTCTAATAGAACTACTCAAATCCTCCAATGAAGGTGGATCCAATGAGGACACTTCAAGGTATGATAAGTTTGATGTATTGTTGCATATTTTGTCATTTTAATTTTTTTTCCATCATGAGAAGTGTGAAAGAGATAAAATGAAGGGTTTGGTTTATACAATAAGACAAGAAGATTTTGTGGCTCAAGGGCACTTATACGGGCACCCTAAGGTATGGGATCTAGGTGGTATTTTGAATTTTACCCAAGCTAAAAATGCTGATTTTTGAGTAATAAGCTTCCTATGGCAGTCATAAAGGGTAAGCAAGTTTATTGTCTTGATAACAAAGATTTCCTTTATCATCACCATACTATGTATTTGCATGATAAGGAATGTGCTAACTTGGAAAATGAGATGAAGGGCACTACATGGAGAGGGGGCAACAAGAAAGAGGTTTAGAAATTTGGTAAATTACTTCATGTCAATTTCAAATTTCATGTCACATCATGGGCCAACTCATATATGGTCAAGATTGCAGATGTTCGCACAAGGGGCTATTTCCTAGACATGAATCAAGATAAATCAATAGTAAAAATGAAATGGAAAGTAAGTAAAACAAAGTGTCATCATGTATTTACTATCATACAATTAATTTCAGTCATCATAGGGAGTGATTTTCAGTTCTAGATTTCATGGGAAGGAATTTTAGTCACTTGGTGTGAAGGGGAACTCAAGGAAAGTTAATTTATTCAAACAGATCTCAATGGGGCAGTTGGAGAGTTATTTTTATCATCATTTCCATCCAACTCAATAAGGTGTGTGCAATGATACAAGTTAATTAAGTCATACATTAGAATGATCTTTCATTTGTGGATTTGGTTGAAGAAATTTTATCCATTTTGTGAATGATTCTAGCCCTCACCATTCTGATTTTTGGTGAAAGAATGCAAAATTTTAGTCAAGCTTCTTGGGTTACCCACTACTTGGTAAGTACAACTCATCATACAAATTTTTAGTTCCTATGGGAAATTTATGCTTGTGAAATAAGTTTTACTTTAAATTATAAGAATTCTACCCTTAAGGTTTGGTTTACACAATAAGACATGAAGATTTTGCATTTCAAAGGCACTTCTATGGGCACCCTAAGGTGTGGGATCTAGGTGATGTTTTGCATTTTACCCAAGCTAACAATGCTATTTTTTTGAGTAATAATCTTCCTATGGGAGCCATCAAGGGTAATAAAGTTTACTTTCTTGATTGCAAAGATTTTCTTTATCATCACCATAATATGTCTTTGCATGATAAGGAATGTGATAACTTGGAAAATGAGATGAAGGGTACTACATGGAGAGGGGATAACAAGAAAGAGGTTCAAAAATTTGGTAAATTACTTCACGTCAATTTCATATTTTTAGTTCAAGATTTCATGGGAAGGAATTTTAGTCATTTGGTGTGAAGGGGAACTCAAGGAGAATGAATTTATTTAAATGGATCTCATTGGGGCAAGTTGGAGAGTTGTTTTTATCATCATTTCCAGCCAACTCAATAAGGTGTGTGCAATCCTACAAGTCAATTTTGTCATACATTAGAATGATCTTCCATTTCTGGATTTGGTTGAAGAAATTTTAGCCATTTTTTGAATGATTCTGTCCCTCACCATTCTAATTTTTGGTGAAAGAATGCAAAATTTTAGTCAAGCTTCTTGGGCTACCCACTACTTGGTAAGTGCAACTCATCATACAAATTTTTAGTTCCTATGGAACATTTATGATTGTGAAAGAAGTTATACTTTGAAGTATAAGAATTATGCCCTTAAGAAGGAATAACTTTTCTATGCTCTTACAACCAATTGGAAGAATTTATGTAGAGATGAATATGTAAAAAATTATGTTGCGACTATTGTTGTTAAGAGGGATGCTTGGTGGTTGGTAAATAGCAATTGAGGAAATTCACAACAACCATTCAGTTTTGATGTTTTTTCTCTTATTATTGAAAAACATGCATACAAAAGGGGCACTAGGAATCATATAAATGGAAGTGTTGATTTAATAGAAGAATTGGAGAAAGGCAACCTATGCATAAGCATGGACATGAAAGAAATTTTGAGTTTTTGGATTGATGGCCACTATTTTTATAGGTTTATCTATGGGTTTTTGGTTGCAAGGAAAGAGGTTTGGGCCATGGAGAAGGTGCATATTTCACATACCATTATTTTTAATTCTTTTTCAGCTATTACAAGAAGGATTCCAACCACTTTAAGCTCAAGGACAATGTCAAAAACACATTTCTACAACCAAGGTATGATGTTGTTGTTTCTACATAATGCCATGAATAATTACACTATTTTTCATTACATTTTCAGATTACTCTTTCAAATTTTCACAACTTTATTTAAGTATGTTGGCAAGTGGGAGATGTATTTCCTGAGCCTTGTCATCTTGGAAGAGTTTTGGACATATACACATGAATTTATATCTATCATATGCTTGAAGTTAAGCACATGAATAGCATGATACAACAAAGAGTATGTAAGCATCCATGATTTATGGTTTCATTTTAAGTCATTTCATTTTTATGGGAAACCAAGTAGACCATAAATTGTTATCCAAAATATGGAAAATCCTTGAGGCATGATAAAAATTAATGAAGTCACGAAGGAGGGCAACCCATGGTTCATGAGAGGTGTTGGCATATTGTTATGGAATACTATTGTTTACATTTTTAGTTTGTTTCTTCTCCTTTATACCCTTATTAGGAGGTACCTTAACACTAGGAAAATTTTCTTTCTAATCCCTATCATTTGGGGGGAATTTTTTGCAAGCTTAAGTGCATTTCCAACCACTCCTATGATAGTTTTGAATGCAAAAGGAAAGAATTATAATAGTATATGGACCAAAAGAATTCATAAATTGATCTTGCCAATGAGACACAATGGAGGAATGACAAAAGTGTTGCTAAACACTCCTATTTTTTCTAATATGTTTGCTTCATGTGCAGGACTAAAAACAAAAATTAATAAAATTTAAGAAATCTTGAAATGGCCAAGGCCCTTCAAAAGCATGATCATGGGTGGGCAAAAGATCTCTCATTTAACTGGTAATGGATCAAGGTTTTGGGAGTACTACATCATGTTTTCCCTCTTAGACATGGTACTTGGATACATGAGTTTGCATTTGCTTGAGGAGAAGAAAATTTGGGAAGGGAGGATTGTAAGGTCCCCTTTTCTAGGGGGTTGATTTTTTATCAACCTTTTGAAGACCTTTAGCCTATTTTATTCATCTTGGGCTAAGGGATGATGCAAGGGGAATATTTTTAATAAATAAGAGATTGCTAGAGAGTGATTCTAATCATTTAAAATTAAAAGGTAATTTTCTTATTTATTATTTAATTGACTCTCAAGTAATTTTAATTACTAAATTATGAGGATTAAATTAGATAATAAAGTAAAAGGACACTTTCATGAGGACTTGAACCTCAATTAAAAGTCGTTAATGACTTTGAGCTTAAAGGAGAAAACCCAAGTGGCTAAAAGAGGTCCATATTTACCAAATAACCCCCACAAGTGGTTCACCCACCTTGGAGGAGTTATAAAAATAGATTTTAAATATTAGGAAGACATATTTTTATCAATCAATCTTATTTTTAGGTTATTGAAGTTCCAATCTTGAATCAAGGTGCTTGGAGTTCCAAGGAGATCCTGAAGAGGTAATTTCACTTTAGAAATTGCAAGTGTGCTGAGTTGATTTATTGTTTCTGATTTGAAGAGGATATTTGAAGAAGATCTAAGGGCATAATTTTTGTTCATTTACATATTTCTATTTTTTTAGTGTTTGACTACACAGTTTTAGATTTGGGTGACTTCCACCCAAGGTAAAATTATAATTATTGTTTCATTTGAAAGAGCACATTTTTATCTTCAATTCAAGCTATCATTTTTTTACAAATTATAAGTATTTTACAAGTGAAATTTATAAGTTTCAACTATATTTTTATCATATAAAATCAAAAAATAAGATTTTTGTAAATCTGATTGTGGAATCATGTTTGGAAATTTTTTATCCATCTACAAATTTAATTTCATAAATTTTGGAGTAGTTTTGAGTCATAAATCAACCCCAAACCCTAGTCATTTAGGTCTTTGGGTGATTTGTAGTTTATGGGAAAATATTACGATAAATTTTAGTTTTATGGAATTCTAGTTTTTTTAATAATTTGTGGGTCTAAGTTGGGATTCACAGCATGCCTTTTTTTTTGTTTCAACCCAAAAAAGGACCTTACACAAACACATGTAGAATGTATCCAAGATCAATACTTATAGACATAACAAATTAAGGAGGATACGATACAAATTGAATAAATTATACCACTATTAGAGCAAAATTGTATTCTACATGGGGATAAAAACAAATAAGATTGATAAGAGAATGTATTTGAAGTCTCTCTTGTGGTAAATTCATAAGTACAAGATGGGCATGTTTATAATTACTATGATAGTGATGAATATGATATCAATATAGTTGACATGATAGATAGCCAAGTTGTAAAATTAAATTTCAATCCTTTGGATGATTATTTATCTCATGATTTATTTACATCTATTTATCTATGAGTATATCAAGATAATTAAGAAAATTATTTTACATCAATAAAATTTAGAATGAAAACAACCTCTTAGTATTCCCATAGATTATAATGATACAAATATGGTCACTAAGGATTTGAGTATGATCACACAAAAATAAAGTAATATGTTATAACATGATAAGTTTGTAAGTAAAAATCCACAACTACAACAATCAAAGAATAAGAAATTACAAGGAAAGATTCCTTAAAATACCAATATACCAAATACTATATTCAAAAAGGGTTTTTATTAAAGGAATTTAAAAATCAACCAAAAAAGGAAGTTACCAAAGAGCATTCCTCTTTTATTGAACCTTTGTTTATTAATCTTCTTATTGATTGCAAGCTACATACTAATGTTGAGATTGCATCCTTTTGTGATGATAATATTTAAAAATTAACACTTATATAATACCTTTGATATGATTCTCAACATTTGGGTCATTTCATAGGTCCTCAATGTTACATTGGATCTATTGAATTACTAGTTACACTTGAATAAAAAAACTTGTTCAGTCATATTTCATATTGATCTTACATTAGATGATTGTAATACAAAGGTGGTAAGATAATGGATGAGAACCATGGAGGTAATTTTGGAAGAAATAATGATTATAACACATTTAAACATGAATGTGGCATGATTAAAGTTTTATGAGATGGTAAAACAAGAAGTGAGATCAACCTTTATTTAGACATTCATGCAAGCAAAGGCCATTTAATAAGGGCCATTCAATTACCATTACTAACATATTGTTATGATCACCTTTATATCACTAATATCTTGTACATAGTAAAAAATTATAATAAAAACATGAGTGTACATAGCTTTTAGATTTTTTCATCGTATTCTTCCATTTGCTTGAATTTGTGGTCACTTGATCCATTATTATATACCCTTGGATTTCATTGATTTTTTTGAATCTTGATCCTCCTATTTTGAAATCCTAGATCTAATTATATTAAAAAAAACATTAATCATGCTCATATAGGACATATTATTCACTATTGTTACAGTCTGCATTGACACAAACTTAGTTTTTAGCCTTTAAACTCACTCTAGACATAGACAGTAGTGCCCATCACTATTGTACCTATTGGGTGTACATGTCCTTTATAATTTTTCTACCCATAAATCAAATTTATTAAATCCCAAGCCTTAGTACTACCAAATTTAAATTGTTCTAGTTCATATTAATATGAAAAACTTTGTTAATGCAAAATATATATTTTATAAGCCATATTATGTGCACATGTGACATATTTTTACAAATACACATTTCAAGAAATGAGAATGTATAGTCAAATATATTGTATATTTTTATTCCTACATTCTTCCCACTATCACAATGGGGGCATCTTGTTCACATTGCACTTTGTTAACCTCTCCAATCACTTTATTAAATTAGACACATATTGTGAGATATTCAAATCTCTCTCATATTATTTTATTTTATGACACCTTATGTCATTTATATTTTAGCCTTGATATTTTATAAGAATTTAAAAATATAAAAATAATCATATATATCAAAATATAAAAACATTCAAAAATTCAAAATTCAAAATCAAGACTTGAACATGGTTAGTGATCTAGTTTACATCATTTGAAATATGTTATTTATATCATGATTAGTAGATAACATATTCATTATATATCACACAAGAATTTAATAGGTATACATGAGTGTTTTGTAGGACATAAAAATGTTTTTATGGATCAATGTGTTGGAATTTACTCTACCCATTAACTATGCTAAGTTAGGGGCATTTTATCCACAAGTGATGGTATACAAGTGGTATTACTCTTAAACCACTATACTGTTGAGCTTTGTCTTATATACAAATGCATTTCTAACATTTATATATTAAATATTTTACATGAACATGTTATTTACTAGGATATGATTATATGACATTTACGATGGTTTAGACTAAATTTATAGCTTTATATTCCATTGATGTTGCTTTTACTTATACATAGTAATCACATGATGTTTTTTTACTATATTGGCCCTTGACCCTTATGTGAAAAAATTGATTGATACATCTCTATGAGATATTACATGTTATATGTGACATTTGAACATGTCATTATCTTGGCCCTTAGTCCTATGTTTGGTATGTGACATTTGAACATGTCCTTGTCTTGTCCATTGGCCCTTTGTCTAGTATGAAATATTTGAGCACGTCCTTGTCTTAGCTATTGGCCCTATGTTTGGTATAAGATATTTGAATTGTCCTTGATTTGGCCCTTAACTCTATAAGTTTATGACATTTAAACAGTCCCTTGTATTTGACATTATTCATGTCTGTCATGTCTATAATTTTTTACTTTACAACATTTGTATATGTCCCATGTATGTGGTCCTTGGCCTTGTCAATTGACATATTTATCATTGTGCTTGTGTGTGATGGTTGATTTTGATAAGTTTTATGATATATATCATGCACTCCTAATGTTACATACTAATCCTACCTTTCTACTCCATGAGCTTCATTAATACATCTTATAGGCCTTGCCTCTTGACTAACATACACTATACAAATATTACTATGTAAACACATCTTCTTTACAAATACATGAAGCCTTTCTACAAAGTGTGTCAAAAATTAGTTTGGCACAAATACAGTTTCAAAAAATGAAAAAAAATTATAAAAATTAGTGATTATCACATATTAAGGGGAACTATTACATGTATATGCACTATTTTTAGTTTACACATTTTATGGTTATAGTGAGGAGGTATGATACATATTCAAGTACACTATGATATTCAGATACACATATACATAGTTATAACTACATAATTCAAATGGGGCTTGATACAGATTTATGTTTGCATATATTATACATTATTTATAGACATGGTAGGGGCATGGAAGACATCTATTCTCTTTTAACCATGAATTGAAGTTGCAATTAGATCATAATCCATATGCAATATTTGGTTCAGTTTATATGACATAGTGCATAACTTAGATGTGACTGTGACTCTAGCACTATGTGAGTGAATCCATTATGGATTCCAACCCATTTCAAATCTTGGTGTTACAAATAACAACTAAGTTAAATTTAGGTTCAAGCATTCCTCGATGGGTGTCACTAAAATTCTAAAAGTTGGGGTTTGGTCATCCCATCTTCTATAATGGTCCAATTAAGGAACCATATTTTCTATGTGATTCATGAGAAGCACACAATTATCCAATGCTTAAAGAAAACATCACTAAAAAATCAAATTAAAAAAAAAAGCAACAGTCATTTTTCACATACATAAGTGTATTGCTTCTATAATATTGTTTAAGGTTTTCAATTTTTCAAAATCCAAGCAAGTTTTCATGATTTAAAATTCAAAAAATATTCAACTTTTCATAATTAAGCATTTTCAAATTTCAAAAGGAATGAAGAACCTACTTCATGTGTTTTCAAGGTTTCCCAAGCATATGGCGACTTGCACTATTGAAGTAATAACTCAAAGACAAAGTGTGTCTTACACACTAAGGTATATAATTTACTTTATTCTAGTAATTTTATTTATAGACCAAAGGGGGGATGTAGTAACTAAAATCTAGTCATGAATACTTGATCATGTCTGATTTATTCCCTTCTATCTTTAATTAACTTAGGCACTTAATCAATACCTATTTTTATACCACACTCTTCTTAAGTACAATAGAAGACCTATTTTACCTAATAACCATCATCCATCACATATATAAATTTAAAAACTAATAAAAACACATCTATGCATCTGTATACCTTAGTTTGGACCCAAAATTTAGCACTCACCCTTAAGGGACACGAAAACCTAGTAAGGATGTGAGTGTTGAGTGCCCATGTCATTATTTCACACTTATGTTCTTGTTTCACAATAATTCCTTTTTGAAATGAAACCCATCATTTGGTTATCCTTCACATTTTTAGGATTCTAATAAATACACATGGTCATGTGGTCATCCCCTTGGAGTTTCTATAAATACACATTCAATTCACTCATTATATAATTTGTAAAAATTACATTCAAAGGCACATACAAAAGTTCATATTGATAAAAAGTTTGCTATTTTCTCTAAATTAGGTTTTAAGAGCCTTAAATATTTTTTAGAAAAGTCTTAGTTATGTATTATGTAGCCTTAAGTCTACATGATCAAGTAATCAAGCCTATTCTAAATGCATTCACATAGTCAAAGGAACACACTTACACAAATAAATTAAGTGGGATAACTACATAGAGGTTTGATCCCTTTTTAAAGTATTGGAGTGTATGTAGTGATCAATACAATGGGGTTTTTAGGTGTATCACAGTTCCACCTGATAATCCATTTTACTCCTTCATATCACTTATTTTCATTATGGCACACAAGCTAGGGTTTGGATATTTAAATAGTTATCTACTTGTATATCATGTGCATAGAAAAAAAAATCTATTGCAAATAGGCCTAATCAATATAGTCTAACATGGTTGTGCCCTAATTTATAAGATTCCCAAAAAGACTTTAATTCTAGGGAAGGACAATAACACCTAGAACTCACATCCTTCTTTGATGCTTGTGTCTGTGAAGAGTCTTATGATTAAATTGTATGAGCATTCTAGGTTTATATTTGTTATATTTTATGTAATTTTCTAGTCAACAAAGTCAGCTAAAACATATAAAAATCTAAGTACATTCCGCTTTTGCATAGTTTAGTTCTATTCACATTGCTTTCATTTTGTAAATTTAAATTGATTACTTTTAGTTTCTACTTTTTAATTGTGATTACAACATCATGTTGTATTTTAACTAATTATTAGTATTGGGATTAATCCACCATAGTTAATTCAATTATTTGATAAAATATTTGGTGAACCTCAAAATTGATTGAACCTTGTCCAAATCCTAAGTTTTCCTTAGGGTTTCAAACTTTTAGGGTTTCTAAATTTATTCATTTTACTTCCTCTTCATTAATCCCAATCATATGTTTATAAAATATAAAATGCATACATCCTCCATGGATTTTGTTTAAAATCAAACATAACCATGAAGAAGAAGATTTATATGTTTCCAATGCCATCAATCTTTCCCAAAGGCAATATCCAATTCTAATGGATTATCATTATTTAGTACCCAATCATAAGTGTTACCAATTACAATTAGGTGGAAAAGGTAATGTATGACATCAATTATTACTCCACCTCAACTCCAAGGTTATAATAGTCATTCTCTTACACCCATTATTCTACCATAACTTACATTGGGTACCAGCATTCATGATGTTAAAAAATTGATGAGCCAAGTATGCCACCACTTAAGTAAGGTAGTCAACATGTTCCTCATCAACCCATTCCTCCTCCCACATGACAATAAAATAAATCCAAAGGGTATGATATTATTAGTCACTTAAAAAATACTCATGCCCTAATTTCAATTTCCAATTTACTAAATATCTCACTAGTCTACAAGGATATTGTTTATGAGGAATTAGGTACAATTTTAATCTTAGTGATATATAACCTGCTACTTTTAATTTAGTTGTGATTGTTTCAATGATATATTAAGGATAAAACCATGTCAAATATTCCATTATATATCTAATTAAGAACACATAATAAAGGTACTAAATGAGTATTGATTTATGTTGGAGATGTAGTGAATATTTATACTATCACTTTATTAAAAAATTGGACATCAACCTTAGTAATATTCAACAAATAGATCAAAATATTAAAAAAAAAAATGATGTCTCTTCAAAACCAACTCTTGGTTTGATCTCCTTGGACATGACATTGGGGCCAAAAATGATACCTAATATATTTCATGTTATGTCTCATCAATCAAATTAAAATTTATTACTAGGGAGACATTAGATACATATGACAAAAATAGTACATACACATTGCACAAATGCTTAAAATTTATGCATGAAGGATACTCTGATGATTTTCATGTAGATGATTTTCCTTTTCAATAATGTAAGGTTAAAAACTCTCACTCACAATTAAATGATCTATGAACTATTCCTCTAACTCAGATTTTTCCTTGGGATTAAAAAATTACACATGAAATTGAGGAATCTAGTAATAATAACAACCACATAGATAATGAACAAGTATACATGGACAAGTAATCAAAAATTTATATGACCAAATCACAAAATAGATTTACATAATAAAAATAATAATAAGTTCAAGAACATGTATAATGTATCCAAGATAAACACTTATAGACATAACGCATTAAGGAGGATATGATACAAGTTGAACAAATTAGATCACAATTAGAATAGAATTATATTCCACACAAGGAGCAAAGTAGACAATATTGACAAGAGAATGTATTTGAACTACTTCTTGTAGTAAATTTAGAATAGCAAGATGGCCATGTTTATAATTACTATGATATTCATGATGATGATATTGACATAGTTGACATGACATATGACCAAATTGGGAAATTAAATTTTATCTTTTAGAAGATTATTTATCTCATGATTTATTTGCATCTATTGCTCTAGGAGTCTATTGAGATAATTCTAAGTAAATTATTGTGCATCAATAAAATTCAAAAGACAAACAACCTCTTGGAATGATAATAGATTAAAATGATATAAATATGGTCACTAAGGATTACAATATGATCACATAAAAATAAAGTAATATGTTACATCATGATAAGTTTGTGAGTGAAATATCACAATTACAACATTAAAAAAATTAATAATTGTAATGAAATACTCATTCAAATAGAAAGTTAATAGATACTATCTTCAAAAAGGGATTTTTATTAAAGGAATTTACAAATAAAAAAAAGTAAGTTACCAAAGAGCATTCCTCATATATTGAACCTTTGTTTCTTAATCCTCTTATTGATGGCAAGTTATGTACTAATGTTGAGATTGCATCCTTTTGTGATGCTAATATTTGTATCTTGATGTTTCTACAATATCTTAGATATGATCATCAACATCTGGTCCATATCATAGGTCTTTATTGATACATTGGATCTATCGAGTTACCCATTACACTTGCATCAAAAACTTGTTCAATCATATTTCATATTGATCTTACATTAGATGATTGTAATGAAAAATTGGGAAGATCATGGATGAGATCTATGGAAGCAATGTTGGAAACAAATCAAAATTATATCACATTTTAAGATGAAAGTGTATGATTACAATTTCATGATATGGTCAAACAAAGAAGCAAGATCAACAAAGGCCAACCATTTTTAGACATTCAAGTAAGGAATGGCCATTTAATGAGGGACATTAAGTTATCACAACTCATGGATTATTGTGATCACCTTGAGATAATTGTATAAATTGGACATATTAAAATATTATAAGAAAATCAAATTCATAAACATGTAAAATAATAAAAACCTGACCATACATAAATTTTGGATTTTTGCATCTTCTTCTTCCATTTTCTTGCATTTATGATCACTTGATCCATTATTCTATGACCTTGGATTTCATTGATTTTTTGGGATCTTGGCCATCCTATTTTCAATTCCTAGATATGAGTATTTCAAAATAAACATTATTCATGCTCATACAAGTCATATTATTCACTATTGTTATAGTCTACACTAACACATACTCATTTTTGTTAACCTAGACACTAGTGCCAGACACAAATATAAATTCCCAACACTGTTGTCTCTATTGGGTGGCCATGTCATTTGTATTTTTATACCCAAAAATCACATTTTTATAATCTCAAACCTTAATAGTTCTAATTCTTAATTTTTATAGTTTGTATCAATCTGTAAAACACTATTGTTAATGCAAAATATATACTTTCCAATGCATCTTACATGCACATGTGACTTCTTTCAATAAATTCACATTTCATAAAATAAGAATATACAATAAAATATCCTACATACTATTAATATTCCTACATGCTTCCCAATATCATAATCGTGGCATCTTGTTCACATTGTACTTTATCAACCTCTCCAAGCACTTTTTATATTAGACAAATGTTACGAGCTATTCAAATATATCTCATATTCTTATATTTTGTGTCACCTTATGTAATTTCAGTTTTAACCTTGATGTTTTATAAAAATTTCAAAATACAAAAAAATCATATATTTAAAAATATAAAAAAATTAAAAAATTCAATATCAGGATATGAATATGGTTAACGATCTAGTTTACATCATTTAAAATATGGTATTTATATCATGAATAGTAGATAACATATTATTTATATATCACAAATGAATTTCATGGGTATACATGAGTGTTGTGTAGGACATAGAATTTTTTTATGGATCAAGAGGATTGAATTTCCTCTACCCATTAATCTTGCTAAGTTGGGGGCATTTTATCCACATTTTATAGTTTACAAGTGGTATTACTCTAAGAACATTATATTATTGATATTTATCTTATATACACATGCCTTACTAAAATTTATATCTTACATAGTGTAAATGAACATGAACATGTTATTTTATAGGATATGATTACATGACATTTATGATGGTTTAGACTACATTTCTAGCTATATGTTCCATTGATTCTACTTTTACTTGTACATAGTGAATTACATGATGTTTTATTTTAATATTTATCCTTGGCCCTTTTGTGGAAAACTTTATTTATACATATATATGAGCTCTTTCATAGTGCATGTAACATTTTAACATGTCATTGTCTTAGTCCTTGGCCCTATGTTTGATATGTGACATTTGAACATGTCTTTATCTTGGCCCTATGTTTGGTATGCAACATTTTAACATGTCTTCAATTTGGCCCTTGGCCCTATGTATATGAAACATTTGAAAATGTCCCTTGTATTCAACATTATCCATGTATATCATGTATGAATGTTTCTTCTTTGTGACATTTTCATATGTCCCATGTATGTGACCCTTATCCTTATCACTTGACATCTTTATCAATGTGTTTGTTGTGTGTGCTGGTTAATCTTGTTGATTTTGATAAGTGACATGATATATATCATGCACTCCTAACATTACATACTAATTATACATTTATATTCCATGAGCTTCATTAATACATCTTATATGCCTTAGCTCTTGACTAACATACACTATACAAATATTACTATGCAAACTCAAATTCTTTACAAAAGATACATTTTTCATTGATACATCTTACTACACATATTACAAGTTAAGTTTAATTTTGAGATGAGTGAAATTTTTAGGATCCATTCCATCACCTCAAAATGGAGGAATTTAAGTGGGATTTCCATGTATGAAGCATTTATACAAATGGTTTCAAAAATAAATTTGGAAAAAATACAATTTAAAAAAATGTGAAATAGTTGAAAAAATCAGTCATTGGCACATATTATGGGGCATATGACATGTATATGCACTCCATTTTTAGTTTACACATTTTACAACTACAGTAAGGGAGCATGATACAAATTCATGCTCATTATACTATTTAGATTCATGATAAAGAGTTAAAATTACATAATTAAAATGGGGCATGGTACTAATTTATGTTTACACATATTATACATTATCTACAAATAGGGTATGGACATGGAATACATTCATTATCTTTTGATCTTACATTAAAGTTACAATCGAATCATAAGCCATTTATAGTGGTTAGTTAAATTCATTGAACATGGTGCATAACTTAGAAATGACTATGACTCAAGCACTATATGAATCAATCCATTATGTATTCCAACTCATTTCACATCTTGGGGTTAGAAAAACTAATTAAGTTTAGTTGAGGTTCAAGCATTCCTTAATAGGTGTCACTATTACTCTACAAGTTCAGGTTTGATCACCCCCAATATTTTCCAATGGTCCAACTAAGGAACCATATTTACCATGGGATTCATAAGAGGCACACAATTATCATTTGCTTCAAGGAAGCATCATAAAAAAATCAAATTCACAAAAGATAAATAATCAGATTTCACATACATAAGTGTATTCATTCCACACTCTTATCGAGCAAGTTTTCAAAATTTTAAAATTCATGCAAGATTTAAAATGATTCAAAATTCAATCAATATTCAAATTTAAACATTTTTAGATTTGAAAAGGAACAAAGTAACTACTTTATGCATTTTTAGGGTTTGCTAAACATACAATGCCTTGCACAATTGAAGCAACAACTCAAAGATAAAGTGTGTCTTATACCTAAGGTATATACTCTCCTTTAATTTATTAATTCCATTTATATACTAAATATGGGGAAAATATAGTAACTAAAATATGATCACTAATACTTGATCATGCCTGATTTATTCCCTTTT
The DNA here is from genome assembly GCA_037957365.1 of Torreya grandis. NCBI lineage: Eukaryota > Viridiplantae > Streptophyta > Pinopsida > Cupressales > Taxaceae > Torreya > Torreya grandis. The sequence continues at coordinate 6,581,255 of JARHVA010000129.1, forward strand.
ATCTTTAATTATCTTATGTACTTAATCAACACCTATTTTGATACCACACTCTATCATAAGTACAAAAAAAGACCTATTTTACCTAATAACCATCATCCATCTCATATAGAAATTCCAAAACTAATTAAAACACATCTATGAATTTGTATGACTTAGCTTATACCAAAAGTTTAGTTCTCATCCTTAAGAGACACTAGTGCCTAGTAGAGATGTGAGTGATGAGCACTTGGGTCCTTTCACACTCATGTCTGTATGTCATAAATGATTAATTTTTGAAATGAAACCCATCCTTTGGTCAAAATTCAAATTTTTAATATTAATAACATGTAGTTATGCCATTGAATTTATATAAATACACATTTAATTCACTCATTATAAAATGAATTGAAGGCTATCAAATGATATAAATGACTTGTAACTAGCAGAATAAAATTAAATTACTTAAATGGACAAAGCTTAAATGAATGAAATAATCCAAATATGAAAATCATAAAGAGGAAAAGAATACTTAGCTGATTATTACCTATTAGGTTCATTATGTGTGATTAAAAATGGTTGGAAATGATCAACTCAAACCTAATTATGTACATGCAGCTGAAATAATAACTGCTAATATTTTGGGTCATAATTGACTAGAAACAATAAATATCTACTATCACTCTTGACCCCAATGGCTCAATATTGACTTGAATGGAAAAATTTAAAAATAATGGTACAATCACCTACACCTTATTGAAAAATTATTGTGTGTGGAATTTAAAACTTTGATTGTGCATGGATGACTTGTAAATAACCTCTTCAAGGTTGAGATCCCACTAGAACTTGTGATAGCTAAAAATATACAAAATGAGAGGGTGGAGTGTAATGGGTTGAGATAACCCCAATCACCCTCATGATGATTGAAACCTACCTATGTATCCATATTAATCCAAAGAGGGAATCAAGATTCACATAGTTCTCCCCCTAGAGTGCTTAATGCAATAATGATTCTTTGATACATGTATGCATATAAACATGGATTGAATACATGATAATATTTTTACATTAATTAGATAGAATAATATTTTGAGTTAGTTAAGGGTTTATTTAAGTGAATAGAATCAAAGTGGGAAAGAATAGGGAAGTTTTGATAAGTGTACAATAGTATAAGTGTGCTTGAATAGTGAATTTCTTAGTAGTAGAATAAGTGACCTAAATATGCATTTATAACAATCCAAATGGGTGAAAACTCACACTACATATCCTAAAAATGTGGAACAACCTATAAGGAAGGGTCTAAATTTTAACAAGAGACATTTTTTTTCAAGGGGAAAGTTCAACCTTCAAAGGTTGGGATCGACTGGTGATCTTAACATGTGTAGATCGATTATGACTAGGAAAAGGTAACATTATTCTTAAGAATTTGAAATGCCCGTACAAATTCTTAAAGGGGGTTTTAACAATGAAGAATATTTATGTAGGTGTAAAATAACATCTTAGAAAGGATGGGATCATACAATTACTTAGGATAGAGTGAGGTGTTGAAATAGGACCAATTTAAGGGCTCAAGTCAAGTAAGTGTTTAATCTATTGAATTGAAACTAATCAAATTAATATATATTAAACTATTAAAATAGATATGTTATAATATATAGATCAGTTATTAAAATATAGTATGCTACATTATTTTACATAATTTTGAATTAGTTATAAATAGTAGATAAGACTAAGGATATGCAAACCTCCCTAAAATAGATTTAATTTTTCATAACGCAAGCTGACTAGGACTAAAAACTGCTTGAAAAGACCTTTATATTATGTTGCATATAAAAAAAAATTATAAAATATATAGGGTCAAGGATATGAGAGGATGACAGGGTCACACTATGGCCATGTATACTAACTATAGCAACACCTGGTTGACTGTGTGCCTAATATCTTGATCTATTTTGGTGTAATTACTTGCAAGGGTTTCTTGATTCTATGTGGGAGATGAATAGATGTAGGGAATACCTATAAAATATAAACCCTACCTCCTTCATAATAAACAAGATATAGATCAAATTAAAATGGGGGAAATGGGAATAATTGACCTATTCTAATAAAATTCCATGTAATCTGAGTGTTGCCTACATAACCCAAATGGACCTTAGGTCGATGTAGTTCTCCATCTTAGGGTGATTGTGTGATTCATTGACCTACAATAAAAAATATTCAAACTTGGAATATGCTATTATAAAGTAGTAGATTTAAAATTGGAAGAAATAGTGCTCTTTTACTCATGGTGTAGAAGTTTTGAAATCAAATTGCTAGGGGGTTTCAATTGAATTCATTGATGTGATTTTATAGTGGAGTGTTTGGAATATTTTTATATCTAAAGTTACCAAATGTGCAGGAGAACCATTTTGAAATGTATCAATTTAAAAAAATTCATCATTAGAGCATGGGGGGCATGGTTTCTAGTGGACAAGGCTGCAATGTGACCCTTTCCATCCTAGTGCAGTCATGTCCAAAAAATATAGAGACTATTAAAAAATGTATAATATGTGTGTTTAGGTTCAATGGTAGTGTTTAAAAGTTAGTGAATGCTCTCTTATATATTATGATTTAGTAAAATGGAAACTAACCAAGTTGGGTAAGGACATCAAGATTAAACATTGTCAAGCACTTAATTCTTAATTTTATATATCTATAGTAAGATAAATGTAGGTCAAAAATTATATTATCAAGCATTCATGACCAAATTTTAGTAATTAAATTTATTTGTCCATTTATTATATAAATTAAATTTCTATAGTAAAATGAAATATAATTGAGTGTGTATAATACTCTTTATCTTTGAGAGGAAGCTTCAAACATGAAAGACACTCTATATCAAATATTGTATGTGTGAAACCAATGTTTCTCTTATAACTTTTCTTAAAGACGATGCTTCTTTAAAGTATTAGAGATTTGGTGCTTCCCATAAAGCACTTGGAAATATTGGTTCCTTTGTTGAACCACTATGAATTTAGGGTAATTTGGACCTAATTTGAATTGAACATGTATATAAAACAAAACCTATTGAGGGATGCAAAACTTTGATTTTCATTTTTCGTCTTTTTGACCCAAATATGGAAACATGTTATAATATTCAATGTATTCATAAGTTATAATGTTTAAGGGTGTTAAATATCCAATATGCATTATTTACCTAACTAAATCAACCACTACAAATGACATATACATTTTATTGTCAAAAATTACTTTAGTTCTTATTATACTTGTAATATAAGTTTGAAATTGTAAATTATCATAGAATAAGGGAAAGGTTTCCTTTCCCTTATCAACAATTTGTAATTAACAAAAATGTGTGTGTGAATTAGTATCATTTCCCTTGAATCTAAATAATAGTATAGTATACATGAATTTCATGCCCCCATGTAAGAAATGTAAAATTTGTAACTATATGTATATGTAAAATTTTATAATTTCTATTTAAAGCTTGCATGAATATGCCCATACATATGCACTCAAAATTTATGAATTTTTAATATGTTCCTATAATGTGAATGCATGTGCATGACATATGCCCCCATAAGATGTACCAATAACTAAATTTTAAACCATTCTAAATTATCTAAGACACTAAATAAGTGCACAACTACATAAAATAATTGTAATGACCCCTTAATTATAAGAACAATACACTCTCATGAAGAAGACATTAGGCATAACTAATAATGCATCCAAATGAGCAGTAAGTGTAGGAATCAACACAATGTAGAAAAAGAGAATGTGCAAAAGAGACCCAAAAATTCACAACACCACAAAATACCTACTAATAATTATCAACAGTGACCACCCCCCCATAATTTTTTAGAGACAAGCATGATCGTATCGATGTTGGGCACAACTAAGAATGCACCTTGAGTAGTAAGTATGTAAGTACAAGGAAATGGAAGGATGACAGGATCGATCAATAATGTGTCCAAGAGATATAATATGTGAAAAAAATAGGTGGATCTAAAAGACCCAAAAATACCACCAATCTATAGAACACAAAAAAAAATCACTTTTAAATAAGATGGGACTCAAATATGAGTTACTGATAAAAAATTGTGTGTTTAAAAATATTCTTGCATGAAAAATTTGGGGGCAAGGGAGTGGAAGTTTTTTTATCAACTTACCTAAGGGAAATTTTATGCATCAAATTTATAAAGAAAAACTTAAGCCTATCTTGAGAAAACTTTAAGCATTTTTGGGTTGGATATGACCATGGGCTTAATTTCTATATGACCAAGGGCTAAGGGTTAAGTTGGGTTCTTGCCTCATGTGACCACACCATGTGACTAGGGGGATAATTGGTAGGATAAGGTATATATCCCTTTATGATGTCACTTTACACTATTATGTGACTTGGGGAGTGATTTCACTCCTTAAAAGTCCCATTTTTGCCAATGAATAGTGTCACAAATACCTATCTTAAAATTGATAGTTGCACACACATTGTAAGGAGTCCTTGGCCTTAAAATTGACTCCTTAAATCATCACTATGTCCAGAGTGGAGTCATTTCTTCACATGTTGGTAGGGTATCATAAAGACTTGTGGACCCATAGAGGCATGAGTGTGCAATGGATTGATCTATGTCACCATGAATTTGATGATCGAGTTGTTGGGCCTTAGGCCCTATGGAGACGTGAAGCACAACCATGTAGAGTTCACATCATCATGTTGATTATGGCCAAGCTAGTGGGACTTAAGACCAAAAAAGTCATGCATCATAGAGTTTGTTGTTGCATGTTCATGTTAGCTGAGGTCAGGCCAATGGAGCTTGGGTCATGTGGAAGCACGAGGCATGAAGCACACATCGCTATGTGGGGGAGGGTCTAAATGATAGACCTTTAGGTCTATGAAGGCACAAAAGTGTGCACACTTATGGCATGTGTATCCATGTGAAAGAGGGATAGAAAATGCCAAAAATTCTTCTAAGTCCTAAATTTTATAGAAAATTTGCTTGAACCAATTGAAAATGATGAAAAATCTCATAAGATGAACTCAGATATAAGGAAATTGGTTCAGACTTTTACAAAACTAGCAAAGACCCAATTGGTAATCTACAAAACCTAGAAAAAACTATAAACCATTTTTTAATTGAAGACTTTGATGGTAAAAAAATGTGTGAGGTGATAAAAGTATGTGAAATCCTCCAAGAATCACTAAAAATGGTTGTCACAAAACTAAGTCATGTTTACAGCCAATCCTAAGGTTTTGGCACCCTATGAATCTAATAAAACTATTTGTTTTTCATCTAGAGACACCAGTTGTAAATATATACATGAGTTTTTGAGAAACCCCACTAGACCTTTGAAAACTAAAATAAAAAAAATAACAAGAATGCACTGAACATATCCCACCAAGATTCAAATAGCAAACAATTATTAGAGTGGATCTAATACCATGTTATATGAACCAAAATCAACTGAATAGTGAAGCTTGCATAGTGAACCTGAATGAATAACCTACATAAAATCTTAAAACCCTCAAGACAAAGAAACTTGTTTCACCAAAGAGAGGTTGTAGAAAGAATATTTACATTGGCCACAAAATCAATAGGAAAGGTACAATTATAGGTGAAATTTATACATGTCCCAACATCCTCATTCATATGGGATAAACTTTCACTAATGATATATAATAACCTAAGAAATCTAAAATAAACTATGTAGACAAAATCTAATGGGACAAAATTCTACACTAACATGGAAGCAATATTTCCATATCATGTTTATTGAGTGCAAGTAAATATTGAATATTGAGGTGTCTAAATATCATAAGCTAAAAACTTATAGAGTATCTATCTTGTACAACTAAAGATCAAATAACTTTTGGAAAATATCACTTTGCAACATCTTGGTTACACTAAAAACTCTTAATTTTTTTTGAGATTCTAGACTTTTCTCTTATGAGAAACATATTTTTTCCATCTTTAAAATTCAACCTTAAGGATATGATCAAGCAATTGGATTATAGAAAAAAAATTAATTCAAAGAACATATTGGACTTTTTTTATATTACATGAATGATTATCATATGGAAAGAAAACATTGCCTATTTTCTAGACATGGTTGGATGAATAATCACCCTAATTCACTTGGCTATGGTAGGTGTATGATCCACATTAGTTAACTAATCTATTTTTCTATTAATATGTCATATATCTTTGGATTCCACATACCAGACAAAATTTGGTGGAGAGATCCCCTCATTTATCTATACAACATAAACACAATCCTCATCAAAAGTATTGTTGTCTTTCGAAATATTGCCATTTTTTTGTTATTTTAAATTTTTATTCTTATAATTACATGTGAAGTGGAGCTTCTTATTTAGTCCTTGTGCTGGATTTTATAGTGTCATATTATTATTTCTAGAGTAACTATTGGTGAACATATTATACTAACAATATTTGTACTCATGCCCAATATTCCCATAGATGAGGCATGTATTTTGGGAATGATACTTATTCCCTTCATGTTGTGTCTAGTTTATAGGATTATTTGAAGACTACATGGGACTATTTCCCTTCTAATGTACCATCAATGAATGATCCTCCTTAATGTCCTCTTTGCCATAAATAGGCACTTCTTGATATAACATGTTAATCAAATTCTTAAAAGTAGGATTTTAGTCAGAGATGTTCAATGATGCCAAGAAAATATTATATGAATAGGTAATTTATCTTAATAAAATGGGTATAAGATATTCATTCATCACCTTGTCACCTAATGCTTATAATAATTCTCAAAATCCAACAACTAGATGGAGAAACACTTCAATTTATTCTCATGTCTTCATTTTGAGGTAATATAGCTAGTTCTAGAGGTGAAAAATATTGTTTTAATTCTTTACTCATAGATTATTTTGAGCTTATACCATGCATTAATGGCAGTGGTTGAGACATGGATTGGAACTCATCTGAAACCTTGAAAATTATAATCAACTTTAACTTTTGGTTTTCATTGTCAAATTTTTTTTTTGGTCAACATCACCCATAGGTCTAATGAAGGTTACCTCAATAATGGGCCACAAATATCCAAACTTAAAGTGGGTTTTCACCTTTACCTTCCATACATACTAGTTATTTCTATAGGGAAGCTGAGAATTAGAAAAAAATATCTTTGGAGTAATTGAAACCATGTTTTTAACCTATTAAAACTTGTAAAAAAATTAATTCCAATAAATTACACAATGTAAAGTCCAAAATTTATTTATAAATAATCTTCAATATTACAAAATATGGAAACGTCATATTTTTTACCTAGCTCTAATCCAAAGATATTGAATTCATTTGATCAATAGAGAAACCTAAGGAGACATTTAGTGAATTTTACATAAAAAAATAAAAAATTACACCCTAAGAGTTATATAAAATTCATTTTGGGGGTTATTTTACATTGAACTTAGGCATCCTCATATTTTTTTGGAAAAAATTTACATTCTTATCTCAATATATCAAATTATATTGAATCTAGGAATATGGTAAAGAAATCAATTAAATGTTAAAATCAATTATAGTTGTAACTAAATCTTTATTGGAGTTGGTTTAAAATGCTATTGGACACCCAATGACAATTTTTTTACCTTTAGGTCATCCTAGTTTAAAATGTACATAATTAATTTTATGTTAGGCTTGGGGAAATTAATTAATTTTAAATTATAAAGTTGTTAAAATGTAATTAAATGTGTAATTTAGAAAATAAATTAAAAAAACATATTGTTAACTTAAATTGATATTTTAAGAAAGACTTTATAAAATAATATGATTAAATAATAATGTTTTCCCTTCATGAATGATCCTTGAGTTACCATAGTAATCAAAGGCATTTCATCCCTCCTATTTGGATATTGAGTGTTGATTCCTTGAAAGGGAAGATGATGCTTACTTAATGAATAGGTCATGCTAATTTTTTGAATGGGTTGTACTTATTTTATTTTTTGTTGGCTGAAGATACATTTTAATTCACATATATAAATGCTATATTGTTACATGTGTTTTGAATACAATAAATGAAAAATGTTGAAACACCTTTGACTAGGGTTATATATAGCAGTCGATAGGCTAAATCAAGTGGTTAAGTACTATTTGCATACGTGGGAGTTGTGGATAATGAATACATAGAGGGGAGTTTAGTCTTGTGTTAGTCTAAGAAATAAAACTCAAATAAATGAACTAAAATACTAACACCTCTAGCATAGACACTAGGGAAAGTATATGTAATAAAAATAAATGAAAGCACCACTAAAACATAAAAGAAACAACTCTTTTACCTTCCTTGGAGCTCCAAATGGCTTGTTGAATGGCTTGCTCAGCTTGTGCATCAAGAAGTTTTTGAAACTGAAGATTGCTTGGCTCCTTTTCTCCTTGGCACCTTGGATTTGATGTTGCTTGGATTAATATTTGAGCATGGTAAAATTATTTACATGAGGCTTATGGAGGAAACCCTGCATAATAACTCTATAATATCCAAGCCTAGAAATGAAGGGGTATGGTCATGTATTTATAGCCTCAAGAATTAACTCTCACATGGAATGGGTTCAAACTAACCCTAGGTGAGTTGAGAATAACTCTAGTTGAGTTAATAGTTGTCATGTAATTATGATTTTTAATTACTAGACATGGATACCAGATTAGATATTTTAGTATATTTTTGAAGAGCTTGAAAACTCATAAAGGCAATGATGAAAAGGCTTGATATTTTGATATTTAGAATTTGCATTTTTAGATATTCATTAATTAAAAATGAATAATTCAAATAAGAATTTAATATTATTTAATTTATTAATTGATTTTGATTATAATTTTATCTCTTTTAAGTGTTGATCAAGTGCCCCGCTTAATGGGTCCATAGGCCAAATTGCTAGATGTTATGCCGCAAGGTGATTGGGGATGAATCTGTGAGAGGTTATTGATACGTATGGGCTAGTATCTCAAATAGGGATGCCTCAACATGATTCTGAGCATTTATGAATGATGCACCAATAAATTTGGGATGTTTAATGATTCCTAAGATTGATTTTTAATGTTTGATAGGAATCAATCTGAAGTTTGGTCAAAAGCTAGTTATGGATATATTTGGATGTCTACATTTTGCCCCTATATGGGAAGTCATTGTAAACTATAGGAATAATAACATCTTCTCAAATAATGAAAAGGTCTAGTATGATTAATGCCTCAAATGATAATAGATGAGCTCTAGATTACCCCTCAAGGGAGTGGTCGATAAAAGAGGTTGGTGATCAATCCCTCAAAATAAGGAAAATGATGCGAGCAAAGGTGGCTATAATTAGTTACACAGTGAGATGACTTGATCGTGTAGACAAATATGATGATTTTCCCAAAGGCATTTATAATCATTGAAAAGGTAAAATAATGAGTTTCCCACAAGTGGTTATAATCATTGGTAGGATGAAAACATGCCCCAATTAGGTGGATAGAGATAATGGTTTACCCAAAGGTGGTTATAACCATTAACACAATGAAAGCATGCCCCTATTGGGAAAAAGAATGATAATCATTTACCCAAAGGTGATTATAATAATTAACATCCAAAAATAATAAAATATAATGAGTTACCCAAAGGTGGTTATAATCATTAGTTTTATAGGTGGGATGATACACAATGAGTTTCCCAAAGGTAGTTATAATCATTGTCATTGCAAGTGGGACAATATGGAAAATTAGAATAGGGGGCTAAAATATTGAATCTATACTCATAGAGTAAGAGTAAGTTGGTAAAAATTAGTAAGATGAATTTTGGTAACCTACTAGTATGAAGATGCACATCCTAAATAGCAAATATTAAAATTAATTTGTGAGTTAATTACTCTATATTGGGGTAGTGATTTGGATAGATCAAGAATTTTTTAGGTGCCAAGGAGAAGTATCATGACCTCAATACTTGTAATATTTCCTTAGCTAAGTTTTTTTATAGTATGTGATGGTAAGTAGCATGATATAAAACACCATGATAACTTAGCCAAAATATGCATAAGTACTAACACGTGATCCAATAAACAAGTGAAAATAATGAACCAATGATAAAAACCATGATGACAATGTTGATATATGAATATGGATGGATTAAATAATAATGCACAAGGAATCACCCAATGAACATACACAAACTGAATCAAGGCACAATAATGAAAGTCAAAAAATAGGAAAATAAGGAAACAAATAGAAATGCACAAAGATGAATAAACAAAACAACTTGAAATAAACTCAAACAATGGTTAATCACAATGTTAATGCAAAAAGAAGATAAACATAAATGACACAAGGTTTCCCCTAGAATATAGGGAAACAATGACACAAAGAAGACAAAATGGGGGGAATAGAATAAAAAGAAAGGGGTAATCGAGATGTCTCTAAATGCACTCAAAAAGTGGACACTGCCTACAAAATTTTATGGATGCAAGGTACAACATAAACTCTAGGCCAAATGTAGTTCTCCTAGGATATAGGATAGAAAAAATGATGAAAATAAAGTGTGATCGATGTTGTAGAAGAATATGGGAATGCTCTCACAAAATGGAGATCATGTGGGATATTAGTCCAATAAGGATGGGGAAACTAAATGACAAGTGATTTCTTGTGAAATAGATAGGGATCCTAGAATCCTAAAGGTAAAGAATTGGTCGATTTGATGAATTTTAAGATTTTATAAGATATTTTTAAAATGTTTTTGGATTTTTCTATGTATCTAAACTTGATTTAGAATTAAGAGATACTAGATGGTCCAACTCATAAAATGGAAATAGCATGCAAACCTTAAATTGATCGTAAAATGATGAGAGCATTCAAACTTGAAAATGCTCATAAAGTAATGAGAGTGTTACAAAGGGTGACTGAGCTAACCTCAACATGAATTGAGCACTACATACATAGTCCCATTAGGACCTGAAGTCACTATAGTTTTGTGTTACAACAAAGGAACCTGACTAGGTAGTAGTAAATTCATGAAATAGGTAAAGTAGGTAAATAGCACAGTATGACATATGAATGATAAGATGGGATTTCAAGGCATGATAAAAGTATTGTTCCTAATTTACCCATAGGAAATTATAATTAGTAAATAATGACATAGGTCAATGTTACTAATTTTACCATAGGTGGTTATAATTAGTAGAAGAACATGAAACACTAATTTTCCTAAAGGTAGTTATAATCAAGAATACTTAAAATGAAATGAAAAAATAAGGATGCAACTACCAAACCTCTATCATACTGGTCTAAAATAAAGCCACTATCTAGAATACTGAATCAAATGCTAAAACTTGATCTAAATCCTTTTGTTAAAGGTACCTAAAGAACCAATAAAATTAAACCAAGGTCAAAGGGGTTGGGTAGGGAGGTTAAAAATTTCTTTGGTCGATAGGAAAGGTATGTTAGAATGGTATATGGTATGGTGCAAATAAAAATGTTTAAATTATGGTACAATGGAAATGGGCCTCATAGACAATACTTCAAGTCTCTCAAACAAAGTAATACTTGAGGTGTATGATGTTCATTGGCTGATCAAGTTCATCTCTATCTGATATAGTGAGCTTGTATGCTCCAAATATATAATTTTAAATAATAATATAGGTGCATATCCAATTGGGTCTGAACGTGCCCTTGTGCTTCTTCTTGATTGTGGTATTATGTTGGTTTTCTTTGAAAACAAGATCACCAAGATTGAATTATCTATGTTTGACCCACTAGTTATAATGGCCATGGAGTCTATTATGGTATGATTTAAGGCTATTAACAAAAGCCATACATTTCTCATCATGTAAATATATCTCTTTTAGGTGAGCTACTCAGTAATCTTCATCATCTAGGACATGTTTCAATAAGATATGTAGAGAAGGTAACTCGACCTCAATGGGAAGAATGGCTTAAGTGCCATAAACTAGGGATATGGAGTGACTCCTATTAGGGTATGTAAATTAGTGTGGTATACCCAAAGGACATGCAATATTTGGATGTGCCAATCATGACCAGCATCATTAAAAATATTTTTAAGGATGCTAGTAATGATAATTTTGGATGCTTCAGCTTGGCCATTACCTTGTGGGTAGTATGCCATATAAAAATGTTGAGTAATTCTGTACTCAACACACAATGTTTTAATATCCTTATTTTTAAATTATTTACCATTATCAGATATAATTTTAGATGGGATACCATAATGACACATGAGGTGATTAAAGATGAGCTTGGATATAATTTTTCCAGTCATGTAAATGAAGGGTATAGCTTCAACCCACTTAGTGAGATATTCGGTATTGGTAAGGATGTGTTAATGGCCATAAAATGAGGTAGTGTTAATCTTCCTAATGAGATTGAGGCCCCATGTGTAAAATGACCATGGTGTAAGAATTGGTTTTAGTTTTTTGCTTGGGGCATGAATCAGATTGGCATGCTTTTGGCATTTGTCCACTTTTTAACATTCATAGCTGCATCTAAATTCATAGTTGGCCAATAATAGCTAATATGTAGGATATTTTTGGCTAGGATGGCTCTAATGGTGTGGGCTCCACATACTCCTTTATGAACTTACCATAAAACTAATGTTGTTTTTACCAAATTTAGATAATGAATCAAAGTTCCATCAAAGTTGTGGTGGTATAATGTCAGTCCACATAAGGTATATCATGTGGCTTGGTGGGTAAATGCCTTTTATTTATTTATGTGATAGTTTATGTGGCATGATATGCTTATGAAGGTAGGTAAATAGGTCTAAATACCATATAAAGTGAAGGCCAACAATGTCATAGATCATTACAATGATTGAGGGTTCATGAGTAGGCACTAAAATATTTTCAATGAAGAATTGTTTATGTGATGAATCAAAGAGCCAATGGTGGCCATGGTATCCCCTATTTTGTTATTGGACATTGGTATGTGTTCAAATTGTCCATCAACAATATGATGTTTGAGAGTATCAATCATGGCCTTGTATGGTACTAGCTTGTCATATTTATTCTAAAAGTGGTTTGTAACTTGACTGATGATTTATTGAGAATCACCATAAACCTTGAGATGTTGAATATTCCATTGTACTACATATCAAATCCTTATAATGAGTGCTTCATATTTTTCCATGTTGTTAGTACAAGGAAAGTTGATACAAAATGATTTTGGGATAAGATCCCCCTATGGTGTAATAAACAATAGGTCTACCCCTGATCTATGTGATGTAAATGATCAATCAATATACAACTTCTAGTTATGCTCCTCAAGATGTGTTTCAATGATGGTCATAGTGGATTCATTTGGGAATTGAAAAGTTAGTCATTCAGTACCTACAAGGGAAGCTTCAACAAGTTGATCTATAAGAACTTATCCCTTAATGGCCTTCTAGTTGACATATTTTATCTCAAACTCACTTAAAATCATGATCCATTTAACCATGTGGCCTTGTAAAGTTATTTTGGATAATAAATACTTAAGAGGATCTAATTTGTAAATAACTATGGTCTTATTGTTTAACATGTAATGTCACACCTTCTAGGTTGTAAAGACTATAGCTAAATAGGTTTTTTCAATGGGTGTATATTTATGTTCATACATGACTAGTGTAAATATTAAATAGTGCATGACATGTTATTTTACATTATCATCATGCTGAGCTAGAAGTGCCCCTAGGGATTTCTTAGTTGTAGATAGGTACATTAGGAATGAATTTCTTGGCAGAGGTGGTAACAAAATAGGTAGATTGGAAAGATAGTCCTTCAAGTGCTCAAAAGCTTTCTAACATCCTTCATCCCAATGAAACATGACACCCTTCTTCATTAAGTGTGTAAATGGATGGCATTTGTCAGCCAATTGTGGTATGAATCACCTAATAGAGTGAATCTTACCCTACAAGCTATGGAGTTGCTTCAAATTAGAAGGTGATGGCATCTTTGTAATGGCTCATACTTTGATAGGATTAACTTTAATGCCTCTATAATAGATGATGAAGCCTAATATTTTTCTTGAATTAACACCAAAAATGTAATTCTTAAGATTAAGTCTGACCTTATATTAATGAATCCTCTCAAATATTTGTCACAGTATAGCTAGATGATCGACCCTAGTCTTTGATTCACCCATTATGTCATAGACATAATCTTGAACAATGTCATACATAATATAATGAAATACGATGGCCAAGTCTCTTTAGTATGTGGCCCCAACATACTTGAAACCAAATGGCATAACCTAATAATAAAACATTCCCCATGGAGTGGTAAACATGGCCTTATATTGGTCTTCTAACATAATCCATATATGTATCCATTAGTGAAATCATTTCGTACCCCACTATGGATTAAAATATTATGTCAATGTTTGGTAGAGGAAAGTCATCCTTGGAGTAGACCTTATTCATATCTCTAAAAACAATTCAGATTTTGACAACATTCAATATCCACTCTGAGTAGTTGACCAATCGAATATATATCAATTCTAAGAGTTTTTTCAATTATTTATGTACTAATACAAAAATGTGAGGATAAATCTTATGTAAGTTTTATTTCATATGTTTAGCATTAAGATATATAATAAGGTGGTGTACAACAAGGTAGGGTCCAAACCTAACATGTCTAAATAAGACCAAGCAAATATGTCAACAAATTCCCTTAAAAGAGAAGTAAATATTGCATGTTCCTCCTCAGTGAGGGACATGCCTAATTTTATCTATTCTATGCCATCTAGATTCTCGATGTTGACTTTCATAGTGTCTTCTACAAGGAGAGTTGAACCATCCCCTAGAATGGTTGGCAGTGATTTGTATTGGCATGCAAATTTAAAGACCTTTGTTTGGACTAACTCTTCAAGTTCTCCTAAATAAAATAAATCAGAATCTCCCAATGGTAGGGATGGCCATGTAAAAAAAACTATTGGAAACTCTTGGATGATTCGATTAAAGGCATGTTTTTCTTTATAACTCAGCTCAGACCCAAAATTAAGTTCATCATTAGTGGTCCCTTAAGCTTCATTAGGGGAAAGGTAAACACCCCCATTTAATGATGCCTAAAATATATTTTCACCAAAAGACTAGCCTTTCTCTTTAATTTTACCCTAGTCCGAAAGTACCTCAAAGAGGTTTTCACTTTGGTACCTCAATGTTTTATTTATTTTTTATGGCTAAGGGTGTTCACCTATTATCCAAAATAGGCTACAAGATCTAATTTCATAGAGAACCCTTATTTGTGGTCTCCTAATGGAACATTATCTCTTAGGCCTAGAAAATCACAAAAGGCCTCATCATTATCAAAGTCATCTATAGGCACCATGGATTCTTGTTGGTCCTAGGCTGTAAGTTGAGGGTGATATAGATGATGCGCATTATTTCAAACAACTAGGATAAGGGTAAAAATGACATGTGTGTCAAAAAAATTGGTATTGGAAAGGTCTTCATAAATGTTGTGATCAAAATTTTCTAAACTATCAACATCATCGTCACTAGATGTTGGTATTGGAACATGAATAATATACATGGGGTCACCCCTAGGTAGTTTAAATTTGAGACCCTAGGTTCATTTATACTGAGTTATAGAGATTGGCTCAAGTGTTCCTTGTTGATTTGGGTCAAGGCCTCCTCTTTCATAGGCTTGATTCTCCATGATCCTAATTGGAATGGGGTATTTAAAATGTTTATAACAATCAATCAATTTTTCATTGTACAACTAGGTTTCATCTTTGGCAAGTGGGTCCTATTCTTGGCTAGTGTCCAGTGTGAAAATGATAGGAGCTAGACTTTGGAGATTACCTTTTCCCTTTTTTTGTCATTCCATGAAAGGTAACTTGGCTTTAGGTATTCCATATGACTTGGGGTTCTATAGAATCTTGTCAATGTGAAACATGTCATGATTCATACACTCTCTTAGGCCATTAGCCAAGATGATAAAATGATTAGACAATTTAGTAGGTTACATGTAAGAAGATGAATAAATACTGTCTAGGTTTATTCAATTGGCCTCCAATAAATTAAAAAATATTTCTTTGCCTTTGTCCCTTTTGGGAACTGGATCCAGGCCAAAATGGTAGTTATAAATTTTGTACTCAACCTCCAAGTGTTTACAATATTCATAAGGCTAAAAATCTCCATTAATAGTGACCTCCATACCTAAGTGAGATAAATTGAGACACTAGTGAAATGTTGATGGGATTTCATGAATTTCATGTATCCAAGGTCTACCCAAGATTAAATTGTATGAAAAATATAGGTCTAACACATGGCATAATGTATCATGGGTTAAGGTCCCAATGATAACTAGTAAGATTATGGTTCCTAGTAATTTTTGCTCTTCATTTTTGTAGGCTTTGATAGCGATCATTTTTGGCTATAGATCAATTATTTTGTATCCAAGATGCTTGATGAGATTTAGAGACATAATATTCAAGATGATCCATTATCTATGAGGACATGTTTCAATTTGTGTCATGTTATGACAACTTAAATATATGATGGGTTGTTATGGAGAGGGCCAAGGGACAACATATCACTTTGGTTGAAGGTTAACTATTGGATTAGGGCTATATGTCTAACCAAAGCTTATAATTTATCTAGGATTATGTCATTTGGAACTTATGAATTGCTTAGGAACTCTATTAAGATGTTCTTGTGGATAGTAAACATACACAACAAATCCAAAATGGATATATGTGTAGGCATATTCTGAAGTTCCACAATATCAAATGTCTTTTCCTTCATAGTGGTATATGGCTTGTTTTTAGACAAAATAATATGTTGGATGGATTTAGTGGTAGATGGTTATGGGCCTAAAATGGTAATATTTGACCATCAAGTTATGATTGCATGGTTAGGATTAGATACAAGGCCATTATTACTAGAAAATGATGATGGTGAAGGGCTAGATAGGATAAGTCTTGGTTCTTGGTACACTTTTATGTGGTCACAGGGCAAGGATGATTTATCAATATAAGGTCCAAAATTAGTAATACCTACTTGTTGATGTGCCTATATGAAGTCCCAAGTCAAGGAAGGATCACTAACATAGATGGTTTGATTGGAATTGTTTAGCAGCTATCCTATTTTGTTAGCATTTGGTCTTAAATTGATGGTGATGGTGGAAATGTGACCTCTCAAAATATGATCTACAACTTTGTTATAGTCATGTACAACTATGTGGCAAGTCTATTGGGTATTGGAATTGTTCTGGCCTTGGTTCCTTCCATTTGGTTGTCATTGTTGTTGTTGTTGTTACTATCATGGTTATTGATACTATTATTGCTATTATTTCGGCCTTTATTGTTATTATTATTGGTTTTTATATTTATGTTGCAAAAAAAGGTTTTGGAAGATACCTAAGTTATGATTAGATGTAGATGCTCTATTATCTAATGTAATATCCCTATTTTATAGCATATTTTCAATAAGATGTTTGATCTACACACAATGGCATAAATTATGCTTGTGAACACAATGGTATTCATATAACTCATTTTATCTATACCAATCTGGATAGAGAACACCCTCAAGAAAGTGATTTAGAATAGGCCAACTAATTAGATTCGTTATGTCTAGCTTGAAAAACACAACTTAAATAGGTTATCTAAGGTCACTAAATATGTGATGAGTAGGGACATTTCTCCTTGGAGGAGGGGTTTACAAAGGTAATGGTTGTATTTGTTGAGCTGGTTTAGGCTACTATGAAGGTTGTGATTTTTGAATGGGTTTATAGTGAGGATTAAGATAAATTTGTGGTATGGATTGAGAAGATAGTGTTTGTACTATTTGGACATGTCATGACTTGGTTACTCCATTTTTAACAATATTCTTGTTGCTATTGAATTGCTTGGTTTTTTCATAATTACTAGCATAAGATAGTGTTGATGATTGTGCTTGGACTTAGTTATGGTTTTGATTTTGGTTCAAAGAGGTTAACTTAATAATACCTTTGTTAATAAGGGCCTTTTCAATTAGCAAACCTTTGTCAATGATCTCTTTGAAATTATGTACACACTACAGTTCTAGATGATAGGATATATCATAGTGCAAATTTTTGGTAAACACAATGGCCAATTATTTATTTAGTAATCTATGGGTGAAATGAATAGCAAGTGATCTCCATCTCTTTAGATAGATTGCAAACCTTTCACTAGCTTTCAACTTGTCTTGAGTCAAATCTACCAATGAAATCTCATGTTCAATATTATAGGGGAAATGTTTCACAAATTTGTCTAAAAGGTCATCAAAATTAGATATTGAGTTCTTTGGAAATTTCAAGAACCATTCCAAAGCCTATCCTGCTAGACTTTGAGGAAATAAAAGTAGGAGGTAAATGTCATTGTAAGCCATTGGCTGGCAAGCAACAAAGAATTATGTTAAATGGGACTAAGGGTCTCCTTTACCCTTATACTTGTCAAATTTTAGTGGTTCATACCCTAAATGAAATGATAACTATATATACTCCATGTTGAAGGGGTAGGAACACATGTCATCTATTTTAAATTTATTGGTATGTTTCCCTACTTGGATAGTGGCAATTGTATCCTTCATTTTTTGTAGTTCTTGTGCCAAAAAACTAGATGGAACATTGGCCTAAGGTGGAGGCTGGGTGGTTAAAGGTGGATTACCTTGAATTAGGTATAATGAAGGCATGGTTTATTATGGAATGTTGTCTTGGTTAAGGAATCAACCAAGAATATACATCCATGGATTGAGAAGTGTTTGTTGGAATTTCATGCATTGTGGTGCAATATTCTGGTTGGGATTTTGTATATAGGCCTAGTTTTAGGGGAATTCATATATAGGCCTAGTTTTGGGGGAATTGTGGTTGAGATGGAAGGATATGGATTTGAGTGAAATACTATGCATGTTAAGGTTGATTAGGGACTTAATTTAGGCTAGTCAAAGTTGGATGAATAAGGGGAACTTATAGACCAAGGGCCTATCATTGGATTTTTGGCATGTTTTGAATAAAAGATAATTATTACCTAATTGGTACTTGTTGGACCGTAGTACATATTTATAGCATGAAATCTTATTGTGGAGTAAATTTTGGTAGAGTATTAGAATTTGTCTTTGACCAATATACATATGTTGTTGACTAGATAACATTTGTGATTATAATTGTACATTGGTATGTGATAATTGAGGTATACTTGTCACTACCTGATGAGGTGGAACATTTGTTTCCCCTTATTAAGGTGGCAGAATGATTTGCCTCTGCTACATTGGTATATTGGAATGTGACTATTTTTTTGGAATGTTAGTCATCACCTATTATGGTAGAATAACATTCATCACATTTTGTTGAGGCAAGGCACTGGTTTATGCTTGATTACTTAATCTTTATGATTGTGTGCTCAAAGAAGTAGCTGGTTGAGGATTAGAGGTAGCTTATTATGGTTGGCATGTAGGAGTTCTTTCCCCCTATTATTTTAAACCACTCATGGTGTTAACTAAAGGCACATGTTTTGGATTAGTTATTGGTGTATTTAAACCCCTTTAACTTAGATTAGATTACATTTATGTGTTATCCATTGTGTTTGGCACATTATTCTATGTAGAAGTAGTAGATGCTTATTTGATAGTTATGTCATTAGACATGTCCCTAATTGAAGTGCTTTGCATGAATGGGTCCATACCCAAATTATCTTAACCTATCAATTCAATTAATACCCTAGTTGAAGGAGCTATTTCTATGAGAGGAGTGTTTGACATGGCCATGTTATTAAAGTTACGCACTAAGTTTAAATAAGTTTGATATATTATCTACATTTTTATAAAATGGTCCTCCATGAGGAATTTTCCTATGACAAGCATGTTTGGGTTTTAATACGTCATCAACATGAGTGCTTGAGGATTGATAAAAAAGACATATTCAATGGTTTGATTATAGGGCATGTTGAAAGGCACTCTTACTAGAATAGGAAAATTTTCATGGGGAAGTCTAATAAAAAATAAGCCCCTAACTTTTCATCTCTAATTAAAACTTCATCCTTATTTACAAGCAAGTGACAATCAAATAAATAAAGATCATATACTGATGGCATAGTAACATAGTATGGTTATTGTTGAACTTGGTCCATAACTGATGGTACACTATCAAGGTACTACACTATCTATTCTTGGTCCTACTCCAAGTATGGAGGAATGTTGATCAAATAGTGGGATAAAGTTTGTTGGATTTATTACTAATATTGATGAGTGTCTTGAACAAACTACATGGATCCACTATGATTATAGTGAGACATATTCAAAATAATGATGAATAATTTGATAAAATTCCTAAAGTTATACAAGCTCTAAGAAATAATGTCCAAAAAGACAAATGGTCCAAACTTGGTCAAACTTAGTCTAAAAAGGTCTGGGTTGAAAATTGGTATAAATCAGTCTAACGTCAATGTCTAATGCCAAATGTCTTTACACAAAAAGGTCAAGTGGATGAACAAAAATGTGAATGCTAAATTTAGGTAAAAAGTGTTTTAAACAAGTCTAATATAGGTTTAAAGAAACAAATTTTTCTAGGTATTTTTGGAAAACAAGGCACAAAAATTTTAGGCTCAAAATAGGTAGTGTTAGGTCTTTTGGAAAAGGCACAAAAGTTATACTTTAAAACAAACTAAGTCTAAGAGGTAAAATATTAATATAAAAATTTGGAAACACTTTGACACAAACTAGGCATTCAAATTTACTCAAAAAATTGATCATTTGGTAAAAGACAATGAACTCTAGGCACATGGAAGATAGACTTCTTCCCCCAAATATAGGCACAAAAAATAATCTTTAAATTGAGCAAAGAATTAACCTAAGTTACACAAACCAAAATTGAGGGTGAACACCTAAGCCAAAATCACACAAGGCATAGGTATAAACTAATCAATGCTTAGATATGAACTTATCAATGATAATTTCAAGATTGATTTATAATACTAGACTTCTCAAAATAGATAACAAACTAGATAAGAATTAATGACATGAAAGCACTAGGTGTAGACCTCAAATGGCACACATGGTTTTAGTTTCAAAATTGGAATTTGAACAAAAGGAAATAAGCCTTTGAAATGATTTGAGTAGTGTAATGACATTATCATGATCTAAAGATATGACAAATGGTTTGTTTCAAGACTCTAAGGCACAATACTTGAAATTAATTAGGCAACGTAACAACTCCCCTTTCAAGTAAGTGACACACACATAAAAGTTTGTCCAAAGACTAAGGTAAAGGTGTGATATCAAATGGGAGGTATAACACCTCATAAAATAAGGGATTGATGTATAAAAAAACTCATTTTTGATGTGGTATGACAAAAAAATAGTTAGACTCAAGACCATGTAAGTAAAAAGGATAAAAATGACATAAACACCTACATGTAACATCCTAAATCCTAAAACTGATAAAGTTGCATCATACTGTCAAAGTCTATTAATATACTTGATCTTGAGAGGTTTTTAATAATATATCCAAAAAGTAAAAGTGTATAAAAATTAGGGTTTTTAGGCCCCCTCTTATCCCAAGAGCTTTTATTATGACATGTAACTTTACGCTACGCACCTTGCTTCAACAGCATGTCCATAACAAGTGGGGTGATAAACAATCAATTTTTCTCATTTCTAGATGGTCCTAAGTGTGGTTAACACTAGAGATGCAATAACATCATTTGGATCCATGTCAACTTTCTTATTTTTAAAAGGTCTTATCCTTTTCACAACCACTATATCTGTTGCTTGCTCAGTGTAGTGTGATGTTTGAGTTGCCCCTATTTTCCAAGGCCAAGTACCACTAATGGAGTTCATTTTAACCACTCAAAATAAGCATCCTAGTGGGTCACCCTCAATTCATATACCCAAATATGGAGTGGGGTTTAAATAATGCTAGGAGATGAATTTTTGGGTCAATTCTTCCCTAGATAACCCATGAGGAGGTGATGAACTCCCACTCACAAGGTAAAATGCATGAAATAAAGACAAACAAAAAGACTTTAGGTTTGTTTTGGAGTCACCCAAATCATATAGATTTTGGGAGGGCCTTAGTGACTTTATTTACATGATTTTGGGATAAAGAGATAAATGCAAAGAGTGAGCATTTTTGGTCACCCAATTTCCCTAAAGGGGGTAGGGGAAAGAATACATGTGTCACTCGTCTTGCTCAAACAAACACTTTCAACAAACAAACATAAAGCAAAAAACTCTTATGAGTATGTAACTAATGTGAAAATTCATTTTATTACACCAAAACAAAGTATGTTGTGAAATTTGATCCCCTTGGCATTTATTGTTGAAAACTTTGAAAAAATGAAAATGACTTAAGCAAAATTATTTTTAAAACATCAATTTGAAATGTGAAATTTACAAGTTAGAAGTGTTTTAAATGTCTTCCTCTTGGCCTTTGGGTCTTGAAAAACACATTAGGGGGTCCTTGTGCTTAGAATCAAATCATAAGTGAATAAATGGACTTCCAATTCTTGTTGTCAAGTTTTTGAATTTTTACACAAAGTGCAAAACTACAGAAACATAGACCAATACCATGACTTTTCTTGTCAAATTATGACTGTTAGCACACTACCAAAACTTGCATGAAAATAGAGTATTAGTGTAATATTGTTAGTCTAAACATAATAACATGGAAATAAATGCAATATCACTACTCTTAGAATCATGATAGCGTAACTCAACCTGTAACATAAAACAATTAGGACAAAATTTCATGGTTAAGCACAAAACTGCAAAAAATATGGAAATATCAAAACTTATGAAGTGGTGATATTGTAATATCGATACTTTTAAAACAATATCATGACTTAAATAGTAGTGATATTTAAATATCATAAGTTCCCCTGCAATCATAAATAGTAAAAAAAATATGGATAGTTAGACATAAAAATGCAATAGATATGACAAAATTGTGATTGTAAGATTAGTGATATTGTGCAATATCATGATTCCAAAGATCAAAATTGTGATTGAAAAGAATAAATTTGTGACTTATAGAAAAAAATACTTTAGCCATTAATTTTCACCTATTTTTATCAATAAGCTTGATTTTTTACAATGTTAGTAGAATGCTCTAAAAGGCCTAGGGAGTAACTTCATGGGGTGCAGGTCCCACTGGGCATGCTCATATATGGATAAAGAATACGTAGAGGGGAGGTTAGTATTATGTTATTCTAAGAAATATAACTCAAATAAACATAATAAAATCATAACACCTCTAGCCTAGACATTAGGGAGAGCATAGGTAACAAAACTAAATGAAAGTACAACTAAAACATAAAAGAAACAACTCTTTTACCTTATTTGAAGTTACATCAAGAAGTTTTTGCCAATGAAGCTTCCTTGGATCCTTCTCTCCTTGTCACCTTGGCTTTGATGTTGCTTGGATTAATATTTTATCATGGAAACATTATTTTCATGAGGCTTATGGAGGAAATTTTGAATAATAAATCTACAATATCCAAGCCTATAAATGAAGAGGTATGGCCTTGTATTTATAGCCTCAAGAATTAATTCTCATGGAAGGTGAGTTAAGTTGAGTTTAAACATGGAATGGGTAAAAAATAACCCTAGGTTATTTTATACTAACTCTAGTTGAGTTAATATTTGTCATGTAATTATGATTTTCAACTACTAGGCATGGCTCTTAAATTAGATATTTTAGGATATTTTGGAAGAGCTTGACAACTCATAAAGGAAATGATGAAAAGGATTAATATTTTGATTTTTAGAATTTTCATTTTTAAATATTATTATTTTTAAATGGATAATTCAAATAATCATTTAATATTTTTTAATTTGTTAATTGATTTTGATTAGCATTTTAGCTCTTAAGATTTGATCAAGTGTCATGCTTAATGGGTCCATAGGCCAAATTGCCAATTGTTATGCCACAAGGTGATTGGGGATGAATCCATGAGATTTTATTGTTATATATAGGATATTATCTAAAATAGGGATACCTCAACATTATTTTGAGCATTTATGAATGACGCACAAATAAATTTGGGACATTAAGAAATTTTTAGGCTTAATTTACAATAGTTCATAGGAATAAATCTAAAGTCTAGTCGAAAGATAGTTGTATCAAGATTTAGATGTATATAGGAGGTATCAAGGTCCATTCCCTTGGGATACCCACCTCTATTTTGTTCCTTTCTTGATGTCCCTGATGGGTTAGGTGCCTCATAAAATGAGTGTCTCAGCTTTCCCTCTAGTGCCATCTATGGATGTGAGGCAACACCAATTGAGTTTCAATGTGGATATTTATATGTTGTGTGTGTGTGTGTGTGTGTGTGTGTGTGTGTGTGTGTGTGTGTGTGTGTGTGTGTGTGTGTGTGTGTGTGTGTGTGTGTGTGTGTGTGTGTGTGTGTGTGTGTGTGTGTGTGTGTTATAAAAAATCCTTCATTATATTTTTCTCTAAAAATTAGACTCAAGCCTTTCACTATATTTTATTTCATATTAATTCATTCCATTGACACACTATGTTTCCCAATAACACTTGTTAGATGTATTAATATTTAAATCATTAATTAATTGCAATGGATTATTAAAAATTATAAATAAATTAGAAGTATATATTATAAACTCATAACAAATAATTACACTTTTTTAA
The DNA here is from genome assembly GCA_037957365.1 of Torreya grandis. NCBI lineage: Eukaryota > Viridiplantae > Streptophyta > Pinopsida > Cupressales > Taxaceae > Torreya > Torreya grandis. The sequence goes on from JARHVA010000129.1 coordinate 6,605,829, forward strand.
ACCCTAGATTTTGGCTAAGTATGGAAGTACACACTTTCAAAGATAACTTGGTGTAAAGTATACATGCATTTTAGAGATTGTGTAGAAGAATAAAGACATGTAGTATGAAATAATGCATGAGGTTTAAATAGTATATGTACTTGAATAAATAGAAACATTAAATATAATATACTAATGTATTAAAGTATATAATGCTTAGGTAAGTGCATGGCACAAAACTCATGGAGAAAAATTCCTAGAATTTTGGTTTCATTTTTAGGATAGTTGAATGAGTTACTAAGATGGTGAGAAAATATGATCTAAATAATATCATTGGAAAATATTTAATGGTGTGTGGAGTATTTAGGTGTAATTTTCATTGCATTATCCTAATCTTGGAAATTTATCCCCAAAGGAGTGGGTGGAAGATAATTTATATGACCCTCTTTATGATTTCTTCTTCTGTTAATTTTTAAGACATCTAAATGAATGGATAACAACATATTTAATGGGAAATAAAATAATATATTAATATAAGAAAGTTTGGATAGACAAGTTCATTGAGTATTTGAAATGGGATAACACCATGTAGATGTGAGAAATTGATGCCTTGTGGTGTGCTACCTTAAATAGTTATGTGTTAGAGTTTCCAAAATCTACTTATTTTATCTAGAAGAAGCTAAGAATTGGTTTTTGTGTGAACCAAGGGGATCATACATAGGTCAATTTACATTTTAGATCAATAAAATAATGTATATTATGGAAATTAGAACTTCCTTTTGAATGTATAAGTTTATCTATGTATGGTATACATGGAGGGTAGAATCCAAGTGGTGGGCATAGTTCACATGTATTGGTAAGGATGCAAATGGAAAACTAAAAATGGATAAGTTAGATGAATATTAATTAAATGATATAATTATGGTGAGGATTAAAAAAAATTGATTTCTAGCATGGACTACAAGGATAGGGAAGGGTCAAGTTATAGAGATGCCAAAATGACCCACACATAAAATGAATGGAATATGGATAGATCTTGTGTTAATGAAATGTGATCTATTGAAAGTGAATCATGCATCAGTGAGTAAGTAGAGATTTTGGTATAAGTATATGAAGAATATTTAATCTCTAAGAGTTTTTAGAATAGTGAAGGATAAGAAGCCCACCCATAGTGCAAGTGCATGAATTTCATTAATATGAAAAATGAATTGAATATTGTGTTGACTTGTCTCTAATTAGTGAGTTTATTATACATGAGGAATAAAAAATTATTCTCCAATATATATTACCTTATAAACCATTAGACTATTTATAAAAAAACTAACATAGATAAATATCTGAGATATGTTGTGAAAACCACCAATGGTGGGGTTAAATCCACAAACTCATAGAATGGGTAATGCCTCAAGAGAGAAAATTACCATTTGATCCCTCACCAAAAATCAAGGTGCTAATCCAACTACACCATAATATAGTGCTATAACTAACACCAAAATGCCTATCCAAAATGGAAATGTGATGGACTAGAGAGGAATAAACCTAGGTGGTGGATAGGGATAAAGTTATCAATAAATTTAAAATGCATATATCTCACTAGTAGCACATCCAATCTTTCCACAATAGGTTATATATGATATGTCTTTGAGCTTGATAGAATATAAGGGAGTAGAGAATGATGTGATCATGTGCATAAGTACAAGATCCTCTATAAATATAAGGGTTTTAATATGATATAAATGAAATTGATATAATTTTATATAACATTATTAGATTACATGCATACTTGGTATTATAAATATGACCCAAATTAGGCCATCATATGATGTAAGCATTTTTGAAGGATTTAAATATTCTTAAATTTAAATAGAGTATTTATACCTTAAAATAAATAATTAAAGATATTATTTAGAACATCCATACCTATGTCATGATATTCAAGACATTTATTTAAAAGATTTATTTTGAGATTCAACTTGTATAACATGTGTTATGGTTTTTAGGAGGTCTACTATTGACATTTAGGCACATTGTTAATGAATAAGTTTTTAGATTTATGTGAAGTGTTGGAGGAAAAATTAAGATAAAGGCCATCATGAGTGTATAAATAGGTGTTTGTCCATTTATGAAGGCACATATTTCCTCTATGGATTCATAATTATAAAATATCACTAGCAATAGTGCACATGAAATTCACAATGGATTATGGTGCTTGACAGTGAACTATAAGAGCACAATAAGAACAATTTCCTTAAGTGCAAATGTCTGAGAAATTATTTTATATTATGGTAATTTTAGAAAAGGACATGATGTGCATAATTATTACCTAATACAAATGGAAAACCAAAAAAATTATCATTTTGGTGTAAGATATGTGAGGCCTCCACCCATAATACTCAAGATTTTAGGGTGGTAGATGAGATGCATGAGGTGTATGAAAGGGGATAATGCCATATAATAACTAGTCCTTATAAATATAATGAATGGAAATGTGGTGGTTATTTTACATATTATGTAATAGGAGGTGGAAGAGGTGTTATCCAATTTATTTTGCACACCTATTGTAAGTATAGTTCTCTAGAAAATTATAAAAGAGATTACCTAAAGTTACTTACTTGTGGATGTTACAGAGGTGAGCATATAAAAAATATTTATTTGATATTTATGCCTTGATAAAACAAATAAATAAGTTATAAAAAGGTACAAGTATGATCAACACATTCCCAATGGATAAATTTGTGTCAAAAGAGGAAGGTAAAAAAACACAAAGACCAAAGGTGAATATTACAACACATGGTGGAGTCACTACTTGATCTCATACCACACCAATTAAGAAGGTTTAAACTAGGATATAAGCCCAAAATGTAAGAAAGGTTATACCATGTAGATACCTAAACCACTTAAACCATCATATTGTGCTTAAAATAGGTCTTACAATAAGTAATGGAAATGATACTAAGTTTGTAAGGTGAACTCAATTATGTGCATGTCAAGGAGGAAAAAATTGGGAAAAATTCAAACATAATGATAAAAAATAACCTATGTAAAAGTACCTAGCTAAGAGCATGTATATTTTACACATATAGGGAATTATTCCTAAAATAAAACAATAGTTTATGTAACACCTTATATGAAAAAATAAATTATATATGCCTATATACACCCAAATTTTACCACAGTGCAACATTTTTACAAATTTGATGATGATGCAAGGACCTCAAAAAATACTAACATGCTCAGAACCATTTTAATTTCATCCCTTATTGATTTATATACCTTATATAAGTTTCAATATTGCAAAACATGGGCTTAAATCTTTCTAACACTAATCTTTTAGGTGCATAGAAAACCCATTACAGTAGTTGTGCAATTCCACCTACATATAGTGATAATTTTACCATTGTTTCATGAGATATTAAATTTAGTATCCAAGAAATGAATTTTCATGTTTAATACTTTGCATTTGATTTTATCTCCTCCTGTTCTCTCCTAATCAACTCACCAACAATCTATATAATTCCCAATCAAAACCGAGTTCACTTCTAATCAAGTCTAGTGAACTCCCAATTAAACCTGCTACCAAATTTACAATAACAATTCTCTTTACAAATAAATTAACTATTTGAAAATTATAATCATAGCCTTGAATTCAATAATTTGAAGAATCTTCAGTCTATATATATATATTTTTTTAGAATATCATCCCAAGCCTTACAATAATTTTCTAGTCACCATTACAATTTGGACAATAAATCTCATGAATTTTGTATTGAGCACTATACTATTTATGAAGGCGAAGCACAACTCAATTTTACTTATTATTAATATTGTTCTTAAAATGCTATTTTTTTCATATTCTTCTTACTGATAAAATTTTTGGGTCGATATTGAGAAAATTTATGAGGTATAACCATTAAGATCTATAGGCATAAGCTTCATCAATATCTCTATTTCAATTTTTCATCTACCTTTGTTAGGTTGTGTGATTTTAAATTTTCTCTTAATTTATTATGTTTCTAATTATATTATATTTTTATCTCTTATAAATATGCTTACAAATTTTAAAAAAATTAAAACAATAATCATTTATATTTAATTTATAGCATTAAAAATCATCTTGATAATTAAATTTTATTTTCACATAAAAACTCAACAACACCTTAGAAATAAAACCATTTAGATTTAGATCATTATATATTTGTATGTTTATTATTAAGACTCAAATATATAGTTTCTCTCATTCTTAGTAATTAATTTTATCATGGTTTTTCTTTCATAATGCATGTGCATGCATGCACACACTCACACAAACACACACGTGCATGCATGCATGCATGTGTGTGTGTGAACCCACACATGCATGCACATGTGTGCACATGAACACACACATGCATGTACAGGTGCACATGCACACACAAAAACCAATTAGTTATTCATCTCCATTTGCATAACAAAGTAGAAAATCAAAAAGAGAATAAATTATATATCATCTTCCATTTATAATCATTTACTCAGTAAGTGAATTTCACGCACTTCTCATTTTGAAAATAAAAAGATAATTTTAGTTAGTTACTTGCATATTTGAATTTTATATCCAAAAAAGTATAAAAATAATTCAATTTTTTGTGCATTTATATCAAGCATTCATATTTGCATGTGTATTCATAAAATTAAAAAAAAATCAACATTCAAACTATCAATTTTAGTTTTAATTAATTTTCATGTGCATAACATATTGAAAATAAAAACAAGAATATGATTTATGTCTATTTACATCAATCATTTGATTTAGGCTTTATATTTATAAAATATTAAAATAAGAATACATTTGCATGTAGATAGTCTTAACTTCAGCTTTCCACTTCCATTCAAAAAATTAAAAAAAATAGTTGTTTAGTTTCATTTTCAACACTCATATTTATTATTTATTTTTCATTGGGTAGATGTAGGATAATGGGGGACAAAAGGGGGGATTAAAGTGACACTATTTTTTCTAAAACTAATAATAGTTTAACTTGGAGATAATTTCAGAGACACTTACCAAAATAATTTGAAAATGATGCATGAATATGAATTGTGGCATTTTGAATGTAGTTTCTAAATATATAATTTTTTTCAATACCTAGATGATAAAAGTATGTGAAATGAATCCATTTATGACAATGGATTGATTTTTTTTTTGTGAAAAGATAAGGAGACTACATGTGTATGAACACACTTTTTTTAGTAAAGGAATGAATTTTTGAATTAAATTTCATAATATATGGATAGGTGAAATGTTAAACATTGTTGAGAATATTTTTATTTTGTGTGTGTGTGTGTAATTTTACAAATTAAGATAACTAGAAAATTGATATTTCAAGTATATGAACACAAATATTTGACCTTAACTTCATAAAATCATTTTTTAAATCATATCTAATGATGTGTATATTGTTAAGATATAAACTTTATAAACTTTAAATTAATAGTCTAAAAATTATAAAGGTATTTGTCATGATATTTATAAAATATACTTGATCAGATGTGTCAATAAAGATGAAAAAGACACATAAATTTCTAAAAGCTCATATGGGCTAGTCTGTGATAGGGATTAGGCTAAGTTCTTAAAATTGAGCCAAATTTGGAGGGAAAATAAAAAAGTGAAATATTAAAAATCTTAAAATGGTGTACACCCTTTGAAATGCCCTATTTTGAAGGGAAGAAGAACATTTTGAATTTGTAACTCAAAAGGCTTACGCCCTTTGAACTTCAAAGGGAATATACCCTTTGTATCACTTTAAAGGGTGCACATCATTTGTAACACTTCAAAGAAAATACACCATTTTTATCACTTCAAAATGCATTTACCCTTTGAGTTACAATAATTTTTTTGTGTTTCGTCAATTTAAGTCATATATATTTAGGTAAATATTTAGTAAAATAAATGTAATAAATATAATTTATTATACTTAAAATTAATTTTACTAAATATAACAAATTAGGGCCACTTTGCATCTTCTAAAATTAATTATAAAGTTGTAGGAGTTACCATTTAGTAGTTAGTTTTTTTAAGCCTATTCCAGTCAATACTTAGTATTTAGAATTTTAGGATTAGAAGATAGAATGAGAAACAAATTTTTGAATCATATATATATATATATATATATATATATATATATATATATATATATATATATATATATATATATATATATATATATGTATGTATGATTCAAAACTTTGTTTCTCATTCTATCTTCTAATCCTAAAATTCTAAATACTAAGTATTGACTAAAATAGGTTTCAAAAAACTAACTACTAAATGATATATATATATATATATATATATATATATATATATATATATATATATATATATATATATATATATATATATATATATATATATATATATATATAATTTAGGCTAATCTACCTAATTTACCTACTTGAGTATGCCTTACCTATTTTAGCTGCTTGAGTATACCTTACTTGATTGAATAGCTGAGCCATATCTTGATATTAAATATTACCTACCTAAATACTTGAGCCATATCTTGATCTTGACTTTTTCCTACCTACTTTAACTACTTGAGTATTCCCTACCTACTTTAGTTATTTGTTGCATGCCATACTTAAATCGATACCCAAGCCATATCTTGATCTCGAGTATGCCTTACCTAAATACCTAAACCATATCTTGATCTTGACTATGTCATACCACCATTATTATACTTAAGTATGACACATATTATTTAATTACTTGAGTATGACCTACCTTACTATCCTTATTTCCATACCTACTTGAGTTACCTACTTAAGTATGCCCTTTTTAATTGAGTATGCCCTACCAAATTGAATACTCAAACCATATATTTATCTTGGATACTCATATCTAATCTTTATTGTCCCTAATGATACTATCATTGGTCTTCATCATCCTTAATCATCCCTCATCTTCCTTCACCATCCCTAATCACTCCCTTATCATATATCATCATCCTTAATCACTCCTACATCAAGCCTTATCATCCATAATTATCCCTAGTCACTCCTTCATTGTCTTAACAATCCCTAATCACTCCATAAATGGCCCTCATCATAATATTTAATCACTCCCTCATTGAACCTCATCATCTTTCATCATTCCTTATCACTCCCTCATCAACCCTCATCATCCCTTATCATCCCTAGTCACTCTCTCATCATCCCTCATTATCCTTCTTGGTCTATAATCACTCCATCATCCATTATCATCACTCAACATCCCTCATCATCCTTAATCATTAATAATCATCCCTATTCACTCCCTCATCAACTTTCATTATACCTACTCATACCGTCATCAACCCTCATCATCCTTAATCACTCTATAAATGATAAAATTGTGAATTAAGCATGGGTTGTGATTTTTAATGCTTCCTTTCAAGTATAATCTAAAATGGAATTAATACTACCTACATAAGAGGATGGCAATAGGGAGAGCAGATAAAGAAATAAAGAATAACTCAGCATAAGGGATGATGAAAAAAGAATATATATAAGGATGAAATAACAACTAATCTATAGCAATTAGTCCATGAGATTAGGAATCAAGTGGGATTCAAATGCCGATGAGCCAGAAAATGCACATTAAACTAATCAATGCATTCATGCCATATTTAGGTGTACACCTTTGAAAAATTAGGTCCCTTAAATGCATCTAACATAGAGGTTACTTCAAAAAATAAATTTAAATAATTAAAAATAAATTTAAATAATTAAAAATAAATTAAAATTTATTCTTACCCTATATTAATAATCATTCAATTTGATGTGTCATTAATATTCACAATTTTTATGTTCCTTTTTATAGGCTTTTACATTTGGGTTTGACATGAATAATTAAGATACAAGCAATATTTTTTTACCTTGTATGGTGTGCACTTATAATTTTTATAAAATTCATGGAAAACACATATAGATATGGTGATCTAATAGGTCTCTTAATTTATTTAAATTAATGCTCAAACACTTCTCAAAAAGACTAGTAACTTTGATACTCAATTATTATTCTTCATTGTTTTGATTTAGGCGTATTGTTAAAATTGGCTGAAACACATTTGGTATTATGTTATTTGTAGCATATTCCTCCTAAAAATTTTCAAGTCACATAAACTACATTTATAAAAATATGGTTCTACAATGTTCAAGTGGGTAGGAGTGGTTTGTAAAATTATAAGGTACATCTACTCACCTTGAATTTCTATAGGGTTGGGAAGAATTTGTGCATCATTATTCATTAAATTTTGGATATTATCTGGTTTTCAATTATATCTCTAGGTCCTATTTTAAGGTTTGTGTATTTAAAATAAGTGGATTTGAGAAACACATTACTACTTTTTATTCTATGAATAAAAATTGTGACTTAGAGAAGAAATTCCCTACTATTAGGTTGAAGTGTTTTAATCCACTAAGAGAAAGTAAGTTTATCATTGATATGGTTTTTGAATATTAAGATAATGATGAAGATGAAATAGTGGGATAAAAAATATGAAAAAACATAAACCCTCTACACATGGTAAATAAAAATGTTTCCCTCTAATATTTTGAGTTTATAGGTTTGGTTTCATTTATCAAAATTTTATGTTTACTAGAATTGTGAGTCTCACATATACTAATTCCATTATAGGCCAATCATCTCTTATGAAGACTAAGAACAAAAAAATGATTTGTAAAAAAAATTACTATATTTACTGTAGGATCTTTGTTACCAAAGTAGAAAGAGATAAGGTAGAGACTTGATAATGATGATGAGGGATAATGAGAGCCAATGAGTGTGTGACTAGGGATAAAGAGATATGATGAGGTCCAATGATCGAGTGATTAGTGATGATGAGGGATTATGATGGTTGATGAGGGAGTGACTAAGGATAATAAGGGATGATGAGGGATGATTAACAAGTGATTAGGGATGATGAGGGTTAATGAGGGTGTGTTAACATTTGGGGTTCAAAGTTTAGGGTTTAGGGTTTAGGGTTGAGGTTTTTGGGTTTATGATTTAGGTTTTAAAGTTCATGACTTAGAGTTAGAGGTTTAGGATTTATAAATTTAGGGTTTAGTTTTTTGTGTTTAGAATTTTGTTATTTATGGTTTGGGGTAAAGATTTTAGTGTTTAGTGTTCATGGTTTGGGGTTTAGGGTTTAGGGTTTGGTGTTTGAGATTTAGAGTTTATGATTTATAATTTTGAGTTAATGTTTTAATATTTAGGGTTCTATGTTTAGGGTGTAATATTTAAGGGTTAGGGTTAAGGGTTCAGGGTTTAGTAATTTAGGTTTGTGGTTTGGGGTTCAATGTTTAGGGTTTAAGTTCTTGAGTGTAGGGATTAGTGTTTAAAATTTAGGGTTTATCCTTCATGGTTTGGGGTTTATAAATTATAATTTAAGGTTTAATATTTTGGTGTCAGGTTTTAGTGTTTAGGGTTTATGATGTTGGTTTTGGGGTTTAAAGTTTAGCGTTTAGGATATTATGGTTTTGGGCTTAGGGTTTCATATTTTGAGTTTTAGATTTAGGGTTTAGTGTTTAATTTTTAATGTTTTTTGTTTAAGGATTTAGGGTTTATATTTTATAGATTGAAGTTTTTCATTTAGTGTTTAGGGTTTTAGATTTTGGGTTTAGGGTTCAAGGTTGGGTTTAAGATCCAATATTTATTATTTAATGTTTAATTTTTAGGGTTTAATGTTAAGGGTTTAGAGTTTTGGGTTTATGATTTATAATTTAGGTTTTTAGGGCTTAGGGTCCAGGGTCCAGGGTTTTGGGTTTCAAGTTTAAGGTTTAATGTTTAAGGTTTGAGGCTTATGGCTTAGGGTTTAGAGTTTAGGGTTTAGGGTTTGAGGTTAGGGTTTACTATTTAATGTTTAAGGTTTAGGTATGGGTTTTGTATTTCAAGGTTCAAGGTCTAAGGTTTAGAATTTTGGGTTTTGGTTTTAGTGTTTGGGGATTATTATTAAGGGTTTAGGTTTTAGTGTTTGGGATTTTGGGTTTAACATTTAGGATTTTGGGTTTAAGATTTATGGTTTGGGTTTGGGTTTGGGTTTTAGGGTGTAGGTTTTAAGGTTTAGGGTTCAATATATGGGGTTTGGGGTTTTGGGTTTAAGTGTTAGGGTTTAGCATTTAATATTTAGGGTTTAGGTTTTAGGGTTGATGGTTAAAGATTCATAGTTTGAGTTTTAGGGTTTAGGTTTCAATTTTTAGTGTTATGGTTTATGGATTATAATTTAGGGATTATAATTTCAATTCCATGATTTAAGGTTTAATATATGGGGGCTAGAGTTGGGGATTACAATTCATGGTTTAGGGCTAAGGGTTTATTATTTGTTTGGTAGGACTTAGAGGGTTTTGGGGTTTAGGGTTTGAATTTTAGGATTGTTTTTTAATTTATGGGTTAAGGGTCAGTGTTTAGGTTTTATGATTGGGGTTTAAGGTTTAAGGTCTATATTTTAGGGTTTAGGGTAGGTTTGGGACTTAGAGTTTATGGCTTAAGGTTTGGGAATTAGGGTTTGTGGGTTAGGGTTTAGGGTTTTGAGTTTTATGGATAGGGTTAGAGGTTTGGTGCTTCAGTTTTAATGTTTTAATTTTAAAGTTTTGGTGTCCATTTTAGGGTTTAAATTTTAGATTTTGGGGTTTGGTGTTTGGGTTTTGGGTTTCTAGTTTCACACTTAAGGTTTTGTAATAAGGGTATAAGGTTTAGGGTTTTTCTATTGGGGGTAATGGTTGAGAGTTTGGGGTTTGGAACTTAGGGTTTAGTATATATGGTTTGGGATTTAGTTTTTGGGCCTTAGGGCTTAAGGTTTAAGATATGGGTTTTAGTTTTTATGGTTTATAGTTTAGGGTTTTAGGTTTGTGGTTTTAGGTTTTGGATAAGGGTTAAGGTTTTAGGGGTTTAGGTTTTGGGTTTAGGGTTTGGGTTTAGAATTTGGAGTTTAGGAGTTGATTTTTAAGTTTTGTGACTTATGTTTTATGGTTTTAATTTTAGGGTTAAGGGTTTAGGGGCTAAGTGTTAGGGTTTTGGGTTTAGGTTTGGAGTTTAGGACTTAGAGCTTAGGGATTTTTTTTGGCATTTAGGGTTAGGGGATAAGGGTTTAGGTCTTAATTTTTGGGGTTTTGAGTTTAGGGTTAGTGGTTAAAGGTTTAGAGTTTGGGGTATAGGGAATAGGTTTTATATTTTAGGGTTTATAGTTTACACATTATGATTTAAGGTTTTGGGTTTGGTGTCAAGTTTTAGTGTTTTGGGTTTAGGGTTTTATGGATTGGGGCTTAGAGTTTAGGGTTTAGGTTTTAAGATTTAAGATCTAAGATTTAGGCTTTAATGTTTAGGTTTAATGTGAACATGAGTTAGGGTCAATTTTTTAGGGTTTGGGGTTAAGGGTTTAGTGTTCAAGGTTTATAGTTTAGTGTTTAGGTTAGATTTTTTAGGTTTTAAATTTTATGGTTTTAGGATTTAGGGTTTATGGTTTTGGGTTTGAAGTTTTATGGTTCTAAGTTTATGGTTTATGGTTGAAATTTCAAAGTTTAGGGCTTTTTCTTAGGGTTTAGGGTTAAAAGTATAGAGGTCAAGGTTTAGGGTTAGGAATTTAGGGTTTAGTGTTTAGTATTTAATGTTCATAGTTTTTAATGTTGTGTTTATGGTTTAGTGTTTAAGATTGAGGGTTTATGGTTTAGTGTTTAAGATTTAAGATTTTGGGTTTATGGGTTGGGTTTTAGGGTTAAGGGATTACATTTTTGGGTTTAGAGTTTAGGGTATATGGTATAAAGTCTAGTGTTTAAAGTTTTAAGGTTTTATGTTTGTGTTATAGGATTTAGGGTTTAGGAATTAGGGTTTCGGGTTTAGAGATAATGTATTAAGGTTCAAGGTTTAGGGTTTTGGGCTTAATTTTTAGTTTTCAATCTTTAGGTTTGGTGTTTAGGGATCAAGATTTGAGGTATAGGGTTTAGGGTTTGGGTTCAAGGTTTAGGTTTTGGAGTTTATGTTTTAGGGTTTAGGACTTAAGACTTCAATTTTGGAAATTATAATTTAGAGCTTAGTGTTTGGCATTTAGGGTGTGTTTAAGTTTTAGGGTTTGATTTGAGGGATTTGGGTTGAATTTTAATTATTTAGTATTTTATGTTTGAGGTTAATGTTTTGGAAGTATGCCTAAAGATTTAACATTTTGTGTTTTTGGGTAAGGATTAATAATTTAGATTTTTGGGTTTAGGGTTTAAGTTTTATAGTTTAAGGTGTGGGATTTAGGGTTTATGATTTAGAATTTAAGGTTTTATGTCCTAGGGTTTTAGGGTGTATAAATTAGTGTTTGGGATTCAAGGTTTGGGGTTCATGCTTTAGTGTTTATTATTTTATGGTTTGGAATGGTTTTGAGTGTGGGTTTAAGGTTTAGGGTTTGGAATTTAGTGTTTAAGTGTTAGGTTTCATGGTTTAGGGTTCATTATTTAGGGTTAGGTTAGTTTTTAAGGTTTTTGGTTTAGGTTTTAAGTTTTAGGGTTTAGGGTTTGTGGTTTAGAGTTTAATACTTTAGGGTATATGACTTAGTGTTGATTGTTCAAGGTTTAAGGCTTATAGTTTAGGGTTTAGGGTTCAACAGGTTCTTAGTTAAGTATTTAAGGTTAAGGGTTTAGGGTTAATGGTTTAGGTGGAAATGAAGTGTACTAGAGTGATTATCTATGTTTGTGTTTGGTATGAGTGACCATATCATGACTATTGGTAGATACCATGTATGAGTGACCACATAGCTACATGTAAACTAGGTATGTGTTAAACGTAATGCATGCATGATTACATAATTAATATATATGTGTTATTGGTTGTATGATATATGTTAAGAATTTATGCATATGATAGACCCATTGATTAAAAAACCCATAAATTATTTAGGAATTTGGCTTGAATCCACCTTCAATCCTTTTATAAGATTATCCATAGTCACTTCTTTCGATATATAGGTGATAATTCCCCCTCTCCTTTCATGATATGGATCAGTAAATTCCACATATCCTTTATATATATAGGTGATAATGTCCCATCTCCTAATTTTCAATCATCCCTTGATAATAACCCATCTCCTTTATCCCTTCATCTAATAATGCCCCCTCTAATGATTTTCAAGCTTGATAATTCACCCATTCTTTTCAATATATGGATTGGGTATTCAAGATATGGCTTAAGTAATATATGATAAAGATTAGATATGGGTTTTCAAGATAATGATATGGCTTAGGTATTTAATCAGGTAGGGCATACTCAATTAGATGTGGCATACTCAAGTAGGTAGTTAAATAAATATAGGTATTTATGGAATACTCAAGTAGACAAAATAGGTAGGTCATACTCAAGTATAAGAAGGTAGGTAGGGAATAGTTAAGATTGAGATATGGCTTAGGTATTTAGGTAGGGCATACTCATTGAGATCAAGATATGGCTCAGTTATTAAATTAGGTATGGAATAATTAAGTAGCTAAAGTAGGTAGGACATACTCAATTAGGTAAATTAGGCAAAACAACACCATCCTTGTATCATCAATAGGTTGCTCCTAGTTTTCCCTGGTATGCTTTAGTTTGTGTCTCTACTATATCTAAATTGGTGAATTATAAAGGTCTTCAACCTCTTTTAAAGTGTCCAAACATGGCTTAGACATGTCACCAAGGTATTCACAACATTTAAATATAGTGAGGTAATCACTAAATGCCAACATTATATACTAATAATCCCAAATCACATGATAGGGTAGTATTAGTTCAACTAATACAATAATTTAGTATGCATAACCATAATCAAATTAATTCACCAATAACTAGTAACTAAATAAAAATCAAATACACAATGAATATATTTCAAAATGTGAGATACATTGCCTAATTAATGATAAAATAATAATATTGCATTTCTCCAAAACATAAGGAACATATCATAATAGGACATGCATATGATAGTAAAAATGTCCAAAAATAACACTATGAAAAATGGTGCCTTGCATCCCCATTTCCTTATGAAGACTTCCTACTAGAAGTCATTAAAAGCCAAAAGTCTAGTTTTAAGGATGTTAAATCAATCTCAATGAATCCTGCTAACTCAGTTTAGTAGTCTCTCTAATTCAGTGATCTTATATCTCTACTATCAAATCATAGAGTGTAATGAAATACATTACAATATCCATTGCTAAAGATAAGTCAACTCCACCATATTTAATTCATGCTTTCAAGACATAATATAAAGTGTTGTTGATTAATTTTTTGTTTCCAAATTATGAGAACATAGAGCTAAAGATGATTTAGTTCTAATCAATTATTACTTAATATTTAAAGCATGTATTAAAAATGTGTCATGTCATGTTTAATTATAAGGTAAGGATTATTTTTATTTTAATTATTTTTAATACATTTTATTCTATGGGACTAAGAGCATTTCAATTTTCTTTTTTTACCATTCTTACTATGCTAAATATGAATAACAACCACTTCAATCACATAGAACCCACAAGGTTGGCCACATGAGATCATATCAATAGAAGTGGTCCTTAACCCATCAAGTGAAAAATAATCAAGGTTTCCAATCAATGGAACCATAGAATGAGGACTTGTAAAATTAATTTATCATTTTTTCTCAACCCTTCACTTAGTTGGGATTAATATATCACCTTTACCCAAACCCTATTTCCTTAATCCATTGGGAGGATTTTGGACACAATGTTATGCCCAACCCTAATCAAGGATCCTATTGGAAGGACTTTAGAATTTAGTATTTATTCCCAACCCTCATTCCTCAATTAATTAGTATAACTTTGGACATTTGTCCCAATGCATAAACCCTGATCACACATCATTAGGATGACTTTGGACACTCATAGAAATGCCCAAATAATAATGATAAAAACCATTGGGATGAATTTGGACACTCATCTCAATGCCCAAAGACCAATTACACAACACGTCAAGGTGAATATAATATCATAACATAATCTATCTCCATTATTCTTAGAGTTAAGAGGAAACATATGTTAATAAAAACATAAACACAAGGATAAGGTTGGCATCATCCTTATAAATTCTCTAGAAGGAACAAGTGAGATAATATCTCTTAATTTTCTCAAAAAATTATGCAAAAATCCATAAGATTAGGTCACATGCTAATGCTAAAAATATACTTCTCACCTTATACTCTCACAAGGTGAAAGGTACTCGTAATGGTTGATCAAAACAACACACTTCAACAAGTTAGGAATTTACTAATCCAATCAAGGAGTAAAGTCAAATTGGATACATACCCTATCTCAATCCACAAAAGAGAACAAAATAATAGGTTCAATAACCCAATATAATCCAAAGAATAATCAAGGTGAAAATGGCTAAACAACCCAATTCAATCCCAAAATGAATATTTAAAATAAAATTAGGAGTTCCAACATGTAGTAAATGTTTGAAATAATAAATAGCTAAATAGTGTATAAATCCATAGCAAGGAAAACCATAAAAATATGATTTTAATCAACTTATACATCCCAATCAAGAAATGAAATAATTTAAAGGTACACCACATCACGTGGTAAATTTTCATAATTTCAAATACAATATTGAATAGTGTGAATTTGGAAGGCCACAAGGGGAGTAGGGAGCTAACACATTAGCAAACTAGAAACACAATTATCCAATAATATCATGTGTTATGAATTATGCATTGCAACTCCAAGTTTCAAAGACCACCACAAACTTACCAACATGTAAGTGAAAAATATCACAATACATTTTACTAAAAATTATAAAATTTTAAACAACATGGAGGCATCAATTTATTTTATCTATATAAGTTATTTATATATAACAAAGTATAAGAAACCATCTTGAGAAGGCCAAGGAATGTAGCCAAAAAACACTAAAGATACAAGTATCCAGTTATAAAGAACACTTAACATGATATAATATATAAATCCACTCAATGGACTTATGATGATGTCACTTGATGGTAAGAGACTATCAACTCATCTCAATGCTAGCTAAGTGATAACTAAAAAAAACCCTCTTCACAAACCAAGGTAACATATGGAATATCTATCCATAATATAAATCCAAACACATAGGAAGTCACTAATATAGCATACTTCACTCATCTACCATGGGGAGGATGCCCACCACTCAAGTGTGGTATCAATCCCTAGGGTGTGTCTCAATATCCCCTCCCCTAGAATTGATTTTATCAAGGCACAAAAATCCATTTAACAGGTGCATATTTATTTAGGTGAGAAGCATATCATTTTTTCATAACACTCACTACACAGCACAAGTGTCCCCTATTGTTTTCTTTATAAATAAAAATGTCTAACCATCACTGAGGATACTCAATATAAGGTGATTGATAAATTTATAGTAACCTTTTGTTCATGAAACTCATGAGCTAAGCTAGGTACTCCTCTACCCAACATGTTTCCCAAAAGGCACTCAAAAATATTGATTAATGAAATAACTACTAACTCTAATAAAGGTACATATTCCCCCTAAGGACCACACCTATACCAAAATCTACCTCTCAAAATGGCCATCAAAACAACATGCCAACTTCCAAGGCTAGTGTGTCATATCCATTATGGTGCCTTGGAACTCAACCCCTATATATATAATTTTAAATCACACACTCACAAGCATTCTATACATCTTGTAAAATAATCAATGACTACAAATAATTGAGGAAACATCATATAAAGAGTCAAACTACAAGTGAATCTCCTCGATTATCATATAGAATTCATCCTCTCATGAAAACAAATTCTCGATAATTATAGATATGTGACACATGCACTCCTCATAATTCCATACACAAGGATGTCCCCAACCTTAAATGAAGGGTGTGGCATGGTTCTATAATGAGGCATTGCAAGCCCCAAGAACCAACATAAACATCCAATAATTTACCACATGCATTAAAAATTCTACATTTTTTTGTACAACACACTATCAAAAGGATATAATGGTTAACATTAATAGAGAATGGTTACCTCAAAATTATTAATACCCATAAAATCTCAAATGTTACAAACAATGTTAAATTACATGCTCTAGGCAACTATGATATAGATATAAAATTAAAAGCATAATCTTATCAAAATAATGTTTTAAAAAAAATGAGATACAACCACTCAATGCTACCTCTATATCTGAAATAAAATTATCTTTCATCAATGTTATCACCTCTCATAGGCAACCCACTCAACTGGGTGTCATCACCATGGAATAAAACTTCTCTATGACAAAAATATTTCACTATCATGAAGGAATTCAACTATCATGGATACATCGATCAACTGAAGATTATTCACAATTAAGAAGGTACATTTAAATCTATTAGTATCAAGGAAATATAATTCACATTCATCACAAGGATCCATATTTAAAAAATCACCTCTAAACTGTTAGTGTAGACTTTTCCCCACTATGTGGTTTTACCTACACAATCTAATTAGCTTACTTAGGTTAATAATAGGTCATTAAGGAAAATTTACTTTAATTCATTTTATAATTGTGAATTGAGTTGATTACAATTTTGGGTGACTAATTCCTCAATATATAATGTACCTTCCTATGCACTTTTTGGATAATACTTATATTGATTTTTTTATTTGGCTTGATTTTAGTGCTACACACAAGGTTTTTTCATACATTAGATCATATCCATTATCTATCCTTTATTATGGCCCACTCTAATATAGTATCAAAAAATTTATGGTATTTGAATGTCATATCCTTTGTTTTGAGATCTAACATTCTAGTTTGTTTCATGTTTTTTCATTGATTTTAATTTTCAAGGTTTTGGTGGGGTTTCTATAAAATTGTAAAAATACGTATCTCATAAAATTCTAAATGAAAAATGGATAGCACTATTGAATTTATAAGGTTCAAAACCCTCCATTCGGTTGTTCATTTGACCTAGTTATATGACAGGCAACTTCAACCATTTTTGAGGGTTTGAAGGTTATTTTTTAAATTTTATCAAATCCATACATCTGGTGACTTTGAGGGAAAACCTTTTATAGTTTTTTAGGGTTTGTAAAAAATTATTTGGGTCCTTTCTATTTTTTATGTAAGTCATAAAAAATCTATATATCTAAGGGTTTTTCATATTTATTGGAGTTTTTACCCCCTACAAGCATTTTAGCAGGTTTTTACCCCCAGTAGACATTTACAACCTTTTAAACACTTTTGGTAGCCTTTGGCAGGTTTCTACCCCTTAGTAGACTTTTCCACCCTAATGGCCTTGCTCACATAGGCATCATTTTCCGTATGTTACTTGTGTACCTGTCAAGTCTCAACTTTTTTTATGTACCTATCAAGTTATGACCTATGTTCATGCACCTATTAGGTTCTATCATCTACTCATATAAGCATTAGATTCTACCTATTACTAATGAACCTATCAATTTTTAACCCTTGCTCATGTACCTATCAGGTTCTGACCCTTAACCATGCACCTATTAAGTTTAGACCTCTACTCAAATAAGCATCAAGTTATGCCACCTACTCATGCACACTCCAGACTCTAACCATTTTTCAAGCAACTTGTAGGTTCCATCATGTAACCAATCACGTCCTGGGTTCCTACCTAAACATATCTAGAGTTTTTCACTTTCCCAAACACATCATGGACTCCACCCCCTACTTGAACACCTTATGGGTTCCACTGACTGTTTCTTATACCTAGCTTTATTTCCATCCTAGTCTGATTCTACCACCTCTTATTTCCACCTATTTAGATTTCCACTTGCTTAGAATGACTTGTGTGTGCATAACAAATTCAAACATAGAGGGTGCAGTACTATTCATTAGAAATTTGGAAGCAACTTTGGAGTGACATCACTCCCCCAATCACATCACAATGTTAAGTGACATCATTAATGGGGGAACACTCATCCTATCCTGTATCCCCTTGGTCACATGGAAATTTAAGCCCTTGGCACAACTAACCTAAAGAGGCTTAACGTTTCCTCACAAAGTTGCTATAAACATTTTTCACACCCAAATTTATACAAAGTGGAGAATTATTTTACAAGAAAGAAATCATCAAACATCCATAACTTTCATCTGATAACTCCTTTTTAGGCACTATTTTTTTTTGGAAGTGTGAGTTTTTTTTATCTCTACACATTGGTAATATTCTTTTACCTTATAAAATTTAACCTATGTAGTTTCATGGGGGGTTAAATATTCTTATCTTTCTAGCACTACTTAGTTCAACACATACGTATTTACTTTAATGGATTAGTCTTAGGTTTTGATTCTTATACCATTCAACTATCATGAGTAGAAAGTCAAAATACAAATCCTCTTGAGGATTAAAGGATGACACCACATCATTATGGGTGTAGAAATAGAACTGACATATGATTCAAATAAGGTGAATTGGTATAAAAAAAGTGATGAAGCCTATGTTTTATCATGCTTTTCAATGTCTATCAACTTACTCTTTCATATTAAATCTACAACTAATCCTAATAAAGTTTGGACCACATTAGAAACACTCTTTGGGAAGCATGACATAATGAGAGGTCATGAACTAGAGAATGAACTCATTAGTTTGATCCTAGGTAATTTTGATATTATAAATAACTTATTCACAAAATTTAAATCACGTAGATTATAGTTACGACTATGTGGCATTGATAAAAAGGATGATCAATTGATTCTTTCCATCCTTACCAAATTAGGTTATGACTATTATGTATTCATTTTTACCTTCCATGCCACAAAGCATACCATTGGAGCTACATGGTCCATGCCTTCCTTAGATGATTTTTATATTTACTTGACTTGGAAGCAAGACAAACTTATTTAAATGGGTGCAATGAATTCCTTTGTGAGTCATGAAAAATAGAAGGCATCTGGTAATAAGGAGAAGAAACAGAATAAGAAGGACCAAGATTAAAGAAAGGGTTAGAAATTTGATTCTAAGTCCAAATAATCAAATGAGTCCTCCTCTTCATGAAGAAAACCTAATAAATAGAGACTCACATGTGCCTATTATAATAAATCTATGCATGATAAAACCAAATTCATGAATAACTAGATTGACCAATTGATAAAGATTCTTGAGAATCATAATATTAGTGTTGTTGATTTAGCTAATAAGAATTCATCAACACATGAGTCTTCTAAGGCAAACTATAATAGAAATGGAAATATAAGGGCAAATCACTTATTATATTTGTGTCTCATCCTTCCACATGGGTAATTAATTTTAGTGCCTTGTACCACATAGCTTCATCACAAGACCTTTTCTCATACTTGAAGCCTTGTTCTATGCCTTCCATCTTATTCAGTGATGATACTTCCACATAATTTAGTGGGAGAGGATGTATTGAAGTGAATGATGGAAAATTTTAATATGTTTATGTGTTCTCTTGTTATTCACCAATCTCCTATCAATTTATCAGATAACTCACATTAGTTCAAGTAAGAGAGTTGAGTTCACACCTAATTATGTGGTTATTAGTGAAATAGATAGTGAATTTATAGTTGCATTTTGGAAATCAAATCACTAGTTATGATTGTATATTTCCTCACATTTTGCTCTTAAACAACTCTCTAATGCATTTTTCACTCATTTAGATGGGGTGAGTAAATTATGGCATGAGCAAATTGGCCATCTCAATTATCACTACTTGTAGCAACTCATTTGTAATGCTAAGGTTTTATAGTTTCCATGTGTTCATTTTTCTGACAGAGTTTGTCAAGGTTACATACTTAGTAATCATCCTAAGGATAAGTATGAAAAAGGAAAATCATGAATAGCTACACATATATTAAAGCTATTTCATAGTGACATTCTTAGACCATTTCTAGCTCCTTCATTCAACAAAACTAAATACATGCTTACCTTCATCGATGAATTTTTGAGGTATACTTTATTAAGTAGAAATTTGAGGTATTTGATCATTTTTAGGACTTAAAGGTGCTTGTATAAAAATATTTAGGTAATTACATTAAAATTTTACACTGATAATGGTAGTGAGTATGTCAGTAATCATTTTGAATAATTCTAAACTTTAAAGGGTATTGAATTACAATATAGTTCTATATAGTCTTCAATAGAATGGTGTTGTACAAAAAAAATTTGGGTTCTTGAAGGAAATGGATAATTTTATGCTACACTCCAGGTCTTTTGCACCTCAATATTGGGTTGAGGCCATAAATTGTGCTTGTTATATCTTAAATTGAGTTCCTCATAAAACATTGAAGGGATTCACTCCTTTTGAATCATAGAGTAGTTAAAAATCCATAGTAAAACACTTTCAAGTGTTTGGATCTCCTACAATGGCCTACATTATAAAGAAGAAATTTAAATAAAGGGAACCTTATATTTATCCTTGCATATTCATTGGATATCCTAAGGGTGTTTAGGGATACATGCTTATCCATCCCACCACTCATGAGTTATTCATTGAGAGAAGTGTTCACTTTAAAGAGAGCCTCTAAAATCCACACTTGACACTCCTCTTTCCTTGGAAAAATTGGTATTTGATGATTTAGATCTACCTAAGTAGCTTCCTAATGATCTATATTCTTCTTCTATTTATTATAATGAGATTAGTGATGGGGACTCACCTCTTCGTTCTACCATAATATCTTCATAAGATGAGTAGTTTACTCATAATTCTTTGAGATATGTCCTCTATGAACTAGATAGACACTTCAAAGTGTTGGTCATTGGGTTGGAGATCCATAAAACACCAAGAAAACTTGTTCATAATTCTAAAATGCCCAACATCCATTCATTGCATATGTTTCTGATCTACAATCATTTCATGAGGTATCAATCACTGTTGAGTGAGATACTGATATGGAAGAGGAATATGGTTCTTTACTGAGGAACAACACTTGGGATTCAATCCCTCTTCATAATGGAATAAAATTTGTTAGATGTAGGTGGATCTACTGAAAAAAAAATTTAGTAAATGAGTCCATAGACATGTTCAAAGCACATTTCCTAGAAAAGTGTTTTCTCAGGTACCTAGCATTGATTATACTGAGACATTTTCCCTACTTTCCAAAATGAAATCAATATAAATCACTCTTGACATTATTGTAACACATCATTGGTATGTTCATCAAATGGATGTGAAGAGTGCATTTCTTCATGGTGACCTCCAAGAGGAAATATAAATGGAGTAACCATAAATATTTATGGAATATTCTTCCTTAGTTTACAAACTTCATAAATCTATATATGTCCTCAAATAATCTCCTTGAACATGGTATTCTAAGATGGACTCCTTTATTCTTTTGGTTGTGTTCACCAGATGTCATTCTTATCCAAATGTATATATTTTATGAAAGGATGATTCAAGGTTGATTTTGGTTCTATATGTGGATGACCTATTAACCATTAGGAGTTCTTCATACACAATTGTGGCAGTGAAATTTACTTTATCTAATAGGTTATCAATGATTAACTTGGGATTATTGCATGAATTCCTCAAAATTGAAATTTATCAGTTTGAATTTGAGATAATTATTACACATTACAATAATTCTCTTGATTTTCTTGCCTGATTTAATATGGCATACTATACGATAGATCTAACTCCCTTTCTATCTGGTGTGAATCTTGAGGCTAATTTTCCATCTCATTTGGTTTAAGCTACTTTGTATTGACAACTTATTGGTAGTCTCATCTACCTTATGCAAACTAGACCTTACATTTCATATGTAATGGACACGGTTTATAAATTTATGTAGGAACCACATGAGCTGCATTGGAAAATAGCAAAGTGGAATATCCACTACATTTAGGGTACTCATAGTTTTGGGATTCACTATGGAGTAATCATTGATGTTGACTTGATTGGGTATATAGATTCAGATTGGGTTAGCGATATTCATAATTGTAAGTCTACTTTAAGATATAGATTTTCTCTTGGTTCAAGTCTAATTAGTTGGTCAAGTAAGAAATAAAATGCCATTGCTTTATTTTCTATAGAGGTAGAATACAAAGGATTTTCTAATACCGCCACTGAGGCTATTTGACTTTAGGAGATTCTCATTAACTCTAGCATTTAGTTTTGATGACCAATAGTAATCTTATGAAATAATCAAAACACAATCTAGATATATATGAATCTAGCCTCTATAAGTAAACCAAGCATATCAAGATTCACATGCATTTCATTTGATATATTATTCATGATCAAGTCATTGATATCCTCTACATCTAGACTATAGATTAAATTGTTCATATATTCACCAAATACTTTACTAAGAGTAAGTATCATCATTTGTGTGCTCTTTTTCAAGTTCAGTAAGATCCAACATCCTCCTCCAGGGGATTTTTTATGTACTTGGGTACTTCATCAGGCCTTTATGTCAATACCCAATTCTACTACCCACCTAAGTTATGTTGGAAGATAATTATCAATTAAGTGGGGGCATGGGGGGGGAGAATCAGTAGATCAACTAAAATTGGTCTTTTAATCCTTTTAATGTAAATTCAAAAGCATATGTAGATT
The DNA here is from genome assembly GCA_037957365.1 of Torreya grandis. NCBI lineage: Eukaryota > Viridiplantae > Streptophyta > Pinopsida > Cupressales > Taxaceae > Torreya > Torreya grandis. The sequence goes on from JARHVA010000129.1 coordinate 6,629,304, forward strand.
AAAAGATAATTGCAGAGATCACATACAAGCACAAATGCACATGACACAAGATTTATATGTGGAAAACCCATTGGGAAAAATCATGGTGAGAATATATGCTAAAATATACTATTTTAATCCATCCTCACAGTCAAATCCTCACTAGAAAAACCTCATCGATTACATTTAAGAACACCAATCCTAAGGAGACACCAATCATCTAGTTTAAGAGCACCAACTCTAAGGAAGTACCAACCCCATAACTGAGCACCAACTCAAGTTAACCTCACTAGTTACAATGTTTAAGTGCACTAACCCTAAGGAGATACCAATCCCCTAAATGAGCACCAACTTATCTTTTCTGATGGCACCAACCAATTAGATCTATGGAGCTACAACTCTAGTATAAAAAATAGATTCATAAATGAATATAACTATGTTCTCTTTGTTACAACTCTAATCTACAATTGCTCATTCTCTAAACATCCTCTTTATGTGATTTTATTCCTCTCTACCCCTCTCTCTCTCTTTATGTCTATATATGTATCTATTTGACACACTTCATCTCACTCTCACTCTACTCCTCTAAGTCATTATATTTTTTATTTGACACTCTTCAATAGTAGTTGATATTCTCTACACTTCTACCTATATGTATATTTATTTTCACTTAGCACAATTCCAATAACCTCAGCCACTTTTCTATATTTCATATATATAAGTAATTGATCTAAGGTTTTCTTCTTCTCTGTGTTGGCACTGAAACTATAACACATCACACCAATTTTGGACTTTATTTCATTAATACTTAAACTGTAAGTTCCCATATCTTGATTTTATGCATTACACCATAATTGGAAGTTTATTTACTATCTATAGCATCTGTTAGACTCAAGTTTTGATGCATAGGCTCTTTAATGTAGATTTGATCAGTTAGATCGATAAATCTCATTATCTATGTTGAGATTAATGGCTTATATGCAATTTATTACATGTTTATCCACTTAATTGTTTGTATTTAAACACTTTAAATATTGGCCTTTGATCTCTTTCTTTGCACCATCTCCAAGCTCTCTCACTCTATCAGATCTTTGTATGATAATAAACATTAATGTTCTACTCTTTATAATGCATCCATCGAGCTCTAGATCCTATCTCCCATGTGTCATTTGATCTTCAAAGATGCATAACCTTTACCTTGAATTGGTCATTAAACTTTAACACTTTGACTTCATCTCATTTCTTCCTATATCTTTAGATCACTTTCACTCTGTTAATCTTCTCGAACCTACTTGATCTTTAACTTGCCATTGTGTTGATAAACATCAATCACTTTATTCCATCTAAGTCAATTCACTCCATTGGATCTCCTTTGCATGATCACCCTTTTACCATCAAATCTTTTGACAAGCTCAATATTTATCTTTGACAAGCTCACTCTCATTGGTTCTCTCTCTAACAGACTCATGTGTTTGTGACTCTTAGAATTAGTGCATTTACTTAGAGTACATTTTGATAATTTGACTTTGATTTGCTCCATTAGATCATTTATGTATAATGAATCATGGTTTATTAATAAAGCACAGACATAATATAAAGTCTTAGACTTAGGAAATATTAAGTCCTTTGAACTAGTAATTGTTAGGTCAAGGGGTCAGTTTCAAAATGATGACAAAGGCTTAAGTTATAAATTAAGCTTCTGGGTCCAAGCTATAGCCAGTCACTATCAAAATAGAAAGTGCTTATTGACACCATGCATTAAACCCTTAGGGTTTTACTAAGAAACCCTATCCAATTTGAGAGCAAAGATAATTCAATTCTCAGCTCCTTTTTCCTTTAATCTTACAGGCCACATATTCAAGATGCTCATGAAAAACCCATAACAGATCTACCATCCATTTCTTTTGAAAATGTCCATAGATGAGCTTTTTAAAAGCATGACAACTTTGCATGACCTTATGTAGATTTTATCTAAGTATGAAGACCATCTCAATATGCCTAAAAGGCTAACTTTGTCCATGCATAACTCTTGTCATGTTTAGCTGCATGACCTATAAATTAGCACATATGATCCGCTTGCATAGGGGATTCCATCCCTATATCCAATTGCTCATGAAGCCTTTATACGTATAAGATATGACATCATAAAAATGCCTTCTCAACTTTTTTTACAACCTAAAAATTTGAATAAGTGTTGTAAAACACTACCAAAATGCCTTAGAGCCCTAACTTTCTCAAGCATATCTTTTTTCGTGCAACGTCATGTAACTTGAGATTTAGTGCATATAAACTAGGCACAAAAATGAATAGACCCATGTGATAATTTTGTCATAACACCTCCATGTGTGCAAGTGATAACCTCACAAATATGCTTACTTGGCTCTATTTAGCCCTTTTTGCAAATTTGGCTAAGTATATAAACTTAGTGGATTTTGTCTTGTTAGCCAACATTTCATCCCCATAACTTCAATTGTACTTAATCTCATGGCTTCAAATTTGGCACATAACAACTAGGGACTAATGTGATCACAATTATGTGATCATTTCCTCTAAACTCATCTACACATGGCAATGGTGACATAAGCAAAATGCCTACTCAGATTTTCCTCTATAGACCCATAATGTCTAGATGAACAATATGAGGAACCAAATGAATTCCACTCATGCACATAAGCACTCCAATCATCCTTGACCTCTGATAGGATGCCTTGCACATCTTTAAATCACCATACTTAGTATTGAGCATCAACGACATCCATAATCTCCATTTCAACATCAATAGCATGCTCATAATGTCCCTTTTAACATCAATGACAATCAAATTGCCAACATTCTCCCCCTTTGTCATTGATGGAAAACTAAATGCTCTGAAATTCTAATATTATACTCTTTCTTTGGCATTATTGCATTAGGTTCTGATGAGTATGAACTGAAGCTATTCATACCATACTTTCTCCCCTTTAGGCAATGGTACATTTGCCTAATACTCAACTTAGACACTTGCACTTCTTCTTTGACATTTACATTTTTGCTTCAAACTTTTACAGAAAGCATTTGTTATTTTCTCCCATAGAGAGAATTTGCACTTTTTTTCCCTCTTTGACATCAATGGAAAAGGGACTCTTTCTTACTATTTGTCCAAATTTTCTCCCCATTTATCATTAAAGGAGTTTTTCCAAGAACCTATAACTATCAACTCATTAGAAATTTGTAAAATATACATACCTGAGTTGCCTTTTCTCTTCTTTTAAGCATCAATAAGGATTTTATGATCCTTCCTCTAAAATTATGTTCCATCAATAATATCCAGTGATGTGATGTAAGAGATATCACTCCCAAATTTTGTCTTATTTCATCACTTGAGCATATTTAGGTCTCCATACATAGTCCTCTGATCCTAGGACCTAACCAATTATAAATCTCCCACTTTGTTTATGCATGAGGATTCAATACACTATCTAAGCACCTAACTTGGTTTATTTAAGTCATCATCTCAACTTGATTGAGTTAACATCTGTAGTAGATAGTAAATTATCTTTCAATCATGACTAAAGCATCTCACATATGTTCCTTTTCACATCATGCATAGCTCCTCAAGTCATTCAATCTATCTGAGTTAGTTCCCCCTAACTCCATGGTATATACAACTTTTCATCTTTCGAACTTAGAGACCTTATAAATGATTTTATTTTTTATGCAACATAGATAAGTCTCAACTAGCATCCACCTGAGCATTTTCAAATCTACCACCACAAAACATATAACAGTCTCCTTTATTATGAGCCTTCTTAATTCTAATATATTGAACAATCTAGCTCCCCCTTGATCTATGCTCAATCTTTACATTAAATGACTCACTATAGCACACCATAAATTCATTTTTCACATGTATATCATCATTTTACACATGTTCACTAAGTTTGGTGACCCAACTCATTATACAACACAAGATACACCATATCAAGGGGTTTTTTTTGCATTAGAACCCTTATGCCAATTGAATATACAGATCATATATATATGATATGTATTCCAACAATCTCATTATGTCATATTGAAACACTCATTATGTCCCTATAGACACTGCATACACATCACTTCTCTCATCTTGTCACACCAACTTCAATTGGGAGTACTCATTTCTTGCTAGAATCTTTTGAAGAACACCACTTATTTATTTACTAAAGGAGTCTCTTAAGAAGCATAGACAGAGACACCTTGGTTCACATTAGAACAATTTAAAACTAGGAGTTTCCCACAACTCCTCATATTCCTTCTCTTCCTTAGTCCTCTTATGCTTTTTGTTCTTCTTTTTCTTAGGCTTGAGAGAACTAACATGATCATCCATTATGATATTCTCCTTTGGATTAACAATACATGGAGACAACATGGATTCATGACATACTTTTTCATCTGATGAATCTTCTTTATAGCTCAAAATCTCATCACTAGCACAAAATATTGATGTTTTATGCTTGATATTTGCTTTATAGTAGTAGGATGTTCACTTGAATCTGTACATACCTCAATACTATCCTCAACCAGTACCTTGGACTTCTCCTTGAGCTATGTCTTCTCATTATCAACATGTGTAGACATTGAGAGCTCTTGACATTCTCCAACCTCTATAAAATGTTAAGTTGTGGAGTTAAAAGCTTCACTTAGTGTTACAGTAACTGACATCAGTCTGATCAACTGATGTTGGTCATATTCAGCTATGCAGTAACCAACATCGGTTAGGGGTCGGCCAACATCGGTCAGACAAGAACTGACATCGACAACCTGTGTGTATGTGCATTTGCATGCACTTCCATAACTGGTCTAATTTTAGATGGATAGTTAGTTTGCATATAAAAGACTAATTTTAGTCTTGAGTCTGCATTTCTAATTATTGTAATTAGGAAGTCTAATTATTGTTTGTATGGGATCTATTTAAGAGACCCATGGGGTTGTATTGTAATCAAGGACAAGGAAGAGATCCTTCCAATTGTAAGATCAGTTGATCTATAGGTAGCAAGATCAGGGGAGATCTACATGGTAGGTAAGATCAGTTGATTTACAAGTGTGCAAGATCAGGGAGATCTACTTGGAGTACTTTGAGTACTTGGTGGACTGGCAGTATAGTTACTGACTGGTGGAGGGAACAACTCGGTTATTGAGTTGTGGTTGTAATTAGTTGAGAGAGAGAAATATTGAGGGAGAATTACTGTACGCCCAAGAGGTGTGGGAAGAGTGTGATTTATTCATTGTATTTCCTTCTGGAAGAGTATTAATACAAGATTGTATTGTCTCTCATATTCTGTGTTGTTTTTGAATTCTAGTTACATTTTACTTCTGGTTTAATTCTGTGTTTAGTTACTTATACAAAGGTAATCAATTGTGCTCTTAATCCTAACATAAAATTCTTCATCATGGCTTGATCTTTCACTTTTCATACATGCTTGGGTTGCTTATTTGTCATGTTGGGCTTACTTTTCTCTTTTTCAAAGACTTGTGAACCTTTGTTCACACTAGGAGGCATGATTTTCTTCACACTTTGTAATTTTGGTCTTTCATAGCTTGTTATGCATTGTTTAACTATGTGCCCAAAATTATTACAATTATAGCACATTACATTTGTATCTACCAAGGGTGAAAATGATTTTTTGCTTACAAAGTTAGTTCTCTTTATAGGCACAACTCTACATTTTCTAGCCTTATGACCAAAGTGATTATATCTATAATAATAACCATAGAAAGATTAGGAATATCTGGTCATATATTTTCTTTATGCAAGATGGGGAGTTCTTCTCAAATCTTGCTTCTTCAAGTTGATTACCCTTGTGTAACCATATGTATCAATTGCCTTTGTCTTTTGCATCTTCCTTGAATTAAAGGGATGAACTCGATATTATTCTTCCTTTTTTTAGGATTATTTTATCTTTTATCCTTCTTCACATTAGCAATGTTTGTATCTATCTTTGTATCCTAGAAAGCTTTCTCTTTATTTGCTCTTGATCCTTATTTTGCTTTAAAGTTGTCATATAACTTAGAAGAGCTACTTGTTATGGGACTTTTCCCCTTTTCATAAACAATACCATATTTCCCTTTTGATGGATTTTGAGAGTTGATCAATTCATCAAGAATATATTATCCTCCTTTTAGCTTCAAAACTTTGTCTATTTATTCTTTAGCCTTTTCAAGTTTTTTTTTCTCAAAGCCACTATCTCTACTTCTAGCCTCATACATTCAATAGACTTAAGTTGTAGTTAAATTTTGACTACATCTTCTATTTTTTTTACCTCTTCAACTTGAGTCTTTAGACTCACTATCATCTGATTAGATTTCTCAAGACTTTTGGATAGTTTTTTTTTTTTTTTTGTCTAATATTTTTTTGTCTTGTGTTTTCTTTCCTCAACTTATCAATCTCATCTAGAGCATAGATGAGTTCACACTCAAGGTCTACTTCTTCTTCCTCTTCTTCATTTGAGTCTTCAACTTTTTCTTGATCCAAATATATAGAAGTTGATCCTAATGACATGAACATGGATTCATTTCCCTTAGCCACAAAGGCACAGTCATAGTCATCATTTGAGCTATCATTATCATCCAATGAGTCACTATCTTTTCTTATATACAAGCTTGTCTTATTTTTATGGAAGTTATTCCTTTTGGAATAGTGGGGCTTCATCATTTTACCATCCTCTTCTTACTCAGATTTATCCTTTTTCTCATAAGGGCATTTCACAACAAAATGTCCTACTTTACCATAATTAAAACATTTAAAGGGTAACTTACCTTTGTACTTTATAGATCCTCTTTTCAATCTTCTGATAAACTTGGCTTCTTCTTCATTGGTCTCTTTAGATCTGAATGTAGATGCTTATTCTTTTGTATGCTTGGATGCTTTGAATGTATCTTCTCTCTTGGAAGTATCTACTTCTCCCATTCTCATCTCATAAGAAGTGAAGGTTCCATACAACTCATCTACTATGAGATTATCTAGATCTCTTGCTTCTTCTATAGCAGATATTTTAGAATCATATCTTGTTGGCAAAGATATTAGGACCTTTTTGAAAATGACTAATTATTTCATTTCTTCTCCAAGGCCTCTAAATTACATTGAATATTTCATATACCCTAAGAAGGTAGTCTACAATCTTCTCCTCTTCATCCATTTTGAGACTTTCAAATTGGCCTTTGTATATTTATAGCTTGGCTTGCTTTACTTTATCATCTCCTTCATAGATTCTCTTTAGTTTATTCTATATCTCTTGAGCATTTTGACAATGAATCACTTTGACAAACTCTGATTTAGATAATCCATAGAGAATAGCATTATTTGCCTTGGCATTACTCTCATATGCCTTCTTTGAAGCCTAATTGGTAGGATTTGTAGTAGGGGATTTATATCCATTTACTATAGACATCCATACATCAAACCCTAATGAAGATAAATAAGCTTCCATTCTTATGCTCCATAATGCATAGTTAGATCCATCAATGAAAGCTACTTTGTTTTATGAAGATCATTATTGACTAGCCATTGTGTTCATTGTTCCAAGATCTACCTCAGCTAATTAAGCTTCTTTCAAGGAACCCTACGATCTGATACCAATTGTTGGAATACAATTATCTACTAAGAGGGGGTGTTCAATCAGTAGATCAACTTAAACTAGTCTTTCAATCCTTTTTAAGCAAATTTAAAAGCATATGTAGATTAAAATATAAATGCAAAGATCACATACAAGCACAAATGCACATGACATAATATTTATACATGGAAAACCCATTGAAAAAAACCATGATGAGAATAGATGCTAGAATCTACTATTCTAATCCAACCTCATAGTCAAAGACTCATTGGGAAAACCTCATTGGTTAAATTTAAGGACACTAATCCTAAGGAGACACCAATCCTCTATTTTAAGAGAACAAACTCTAAGGAAGCACCAACTCCTTGATTGAGTACCAACTTAGCTTAACCTCACTGGTTATAATGTTTAAGGACACCAACCCTAAGGAGACACCAATCCCATAACTGAGCACCAATTCAGCTTGTCTGATGGCACCAACCAATCAGATCTATGGAACTACAACTCTAGTATACAAAATAGATTCATAAATGAATCTGATTCTATTCTCTTTATTACAAGTCTAATATATAATTGTTCATTCTCTATGCATCCTCTTTGTGCACCTTTCTTCCTCTCTTCCCCTCTCTCTCTATGTCTATATATGTATCTATTTGACACACTTCATCTCACTTTCACTCTGCTATTTTGTGTCACTATATTTTATATTTGACACTCTTCAATAGTAGGTCATATTCTCTACACTTCTACCTTTGTGTCTATTTATTTTCATTTAACACAATTCCAACAACCTCAACCACTTTACTAGATGTCATATATATATGCAATTGATCTAGGGTTTTTTTCTTCTCTGTGTTCACACTTGGACTATAACACATCACACCAATTTTGTATTTTAGTTCATTAAGACTTGAACTATAAGTTCTCGTGTCTTGATTCCATGCATTATGTCATAATTGTAAGTTTCTTTACTATCTATAGCATCTGTTAGACTCAAGTTTTGATGTATAGTATCTTTAATGTAGATTTGATCGATTAGATAGATCAATCTCATTGTTTATGTCAAGATTCATGGCTTATACACAATTCCATACATGTTCTTACATGTTTTTCCACTTGACCATTTATAATTAAACACTTTAAATACTGGCATTTTATCTCTTTCTTCACACCATCTGCAAGTTCTCTTGCTCCATCAGATCTTTATATTCTATTGAACTTTAATGTTCCAATCTTTAAAATGTGTACATCGATCTCCAGATCCTAGCTCATATATGTCATTTAATCTTTGAAGATACATGACCTTTACTTTGACTTGGTCATTAAACTTTGACACTTAGACCTCATCTCATTGCTTCTTGCATCTTTGGATCACTTTCTCTCTCAATATTTTCAAACCTGCTTGGTCTTTAACTTGTCAATGTGTAAATAAACATCAATCACTTTGTTCCATCTAATCCCATTCACTCTATTGGATCTCTTTTATATGATCACCTATACACCATCAGATCTTCTAACAAGCTCAATATTTATCTTTGATAGGCTCAATCTCATTGGTTTTCTCTCTAATAGACTCATGTGCTTATGACACTTGGCATTGTCACATTCACTCAGAGTACCTTTTAACAATTTGACTTTGCTTTACTCTATTGGATCATATACATATGATGAATCATGGGCCATTGTTCAAGCTTAGACATAATATAAAGTCTTAGACTTAGGAAATATTAAGTCCTTTGAATCAGTAATTGCTAGGTTGAGGGGTCAATTTTACAGTGATGAAAAAGTCTTAAGTTATAACTTAAGCTACTAGGTCTAGCCTATAGCTAGTGACTATCAAAATAGAAAGTGCTTATTGATGCCATGACTTAAACCCTTATAGTTTTATTGAGAAACCCTATCTAGTTTGAGAGTAAAAATAATTCAATTCTAAGCTCATTCCTTCTCCTTTGAGCCTATGGACCACATATTCAAGATGCTCATGAAAAACCTATAATATTTCTACCATCTATTTCTTTTTAAAATGTTTATAGATGAGCTTTGTAAAATCATGACAACTTTGCATGACCTTGTGCAAATTTTGTCTAAGTATGGAGACCATCTCAATATGCTTGGAAGGCTAAATTTGTCCATGCATAACTCTTGTCATGCTTAGTTTCATGACTTGAAAATTAGTGCATATGATCCTTTTACATAGGGGATTCCATCCATAAATCTAATTTATATTGAATCCTTCATATGCGCAAGATATGACATCATAAAAATGCCTTCTCAACTTTTTCTTGCAACCTACAAATTTGACTAAGTGTTGGAAAATACTATCAAAATGCCTTAGATCCCTACTTTTCTTAGGCATATCTTTTATCCCGCTATGTTTCATGACATGATATTTAGTGCATATAAACTAGGCATAAAAATGAATAGACTCGTGTGATCATTTTATCTTAACACCTCTATGTGTGCAAGTATTGACCTCATCAATATGCTTACTTGGCTCTATTTATCGCTTTTTGTAAATTTGGCTACGTATAGAAACTTAGTGGATTTTGTCTTAGTAGACAACTTTGCATCCCCATAACTTCAACTACACTTCATCTCATGGCTTCAAATATGGTGCATAACAACTAGGGACTAATATGATCATAACTATATGACCAGCTCTCCTAGAATCATCCACATGTGGCAATGGTGATGTAAGAAAAATGCCTACCCATATTTTCCTCTATAGACCCAAAATGTCTATATGAACAATATGAGGAACTAGATTAATTCCACTCATGCACATAATCGTCTAATCATCCTTGACCTCTGATAAGATGCCTTGTACATCCTCAAATCACCATACTCAACCTTGAGCATCAATGACATCCATAATCTCCCTTTTGACATCAATGACATGCTCATAGTGTCCCTTTTGGCATCAATGACATGATCATAATGTCCCTTTTGACATCAATGACAATCAAATTGCCAACAATTTATGCTTAAAGTGGGGTGTAAGTGTAGGCTTTTTCCCATTATGTGCTTTTACATACATGGTCTAATTAGCTTACTTATGTTAATAATAGGTCATTAAGGGAAATGTATGTTAAGTCATTTTATAATTTTAAATTTAGTTAATTACCTTTTTTGTGACCTAATTCCTCACTATATAATGTACCTTCCTATATAATTTTTGGATAATGATTAAATGACATTAATGCAAATATTATTTTTTACTCTAGCTTGATTTCACTACTACACACAAGGTTTTATTCATGTATTTGATCTTATCCAATCCTAATCTTTGATTGTGGGCCACTCTGAATGAACCACTTGTTAGGTTGTGGAGCTAAAAGCTTCACTGATGCAGACATTGGAGGAGGTTGCTGAGTGTCACAGTCACTGGCATTGGTCAGGCCAACCAACGTCAGTTAGGTGTAGACAAGAAGCTGCCGACATCAGTCAAGGCTCAACCGACATCGATCATCTCTAGGCAGACAGGGACCGACATCAGTCACTTGTGTAGTTCCAGAACTGCTAGTTCATGAATAGTTTGTTAACGAACTAGTTGTTTGCATGTTAAAGGCTAATTTTAGTCTTGGAGTTGTGGATCTAATTATTGTAATTGGATGTCTAATTATTGTTTGCATGAGATCTATTTAAGAGACTCATGGGCTGTATTGTAAAGTGTGAGGGATCAAAGCAAGGATTCCCTGGGTGCTAGATAGAGAGAGCAATCTTAGCTCCTCATAGTGCCATAGTGCCAAGTGTGTATGATCAAGTAGATATGTGAGAGAGCAAGGTCTGGTAGAAGATCCATAGGGGTGTTGGTTTGGAGGACAAGTGTTTTTCATGGTATGTAAGATCAGGTTGGTCTGCAAGTGTGCAAGATTAGGTAGGAGATCTACATGTGGTAAGTAAGGTCGATTGATCTGCAGGTGTGTGTGTGTGCAAGATCTAGGTTTGCAGGTGTGCAAAACTAGGTTGATTTGTAGGTGTGCAAGATCAGGGAGGTCAACAACACAATAGGTAGCAAGATCAAGTGAGATCTACTTGGAGTATGTTGCGTACTTGTTTGTACTGGCAGTATTGTTACTGACTGGTGGATTAGAAGTATTATTACTGGTTGGTGGAGGTGAACAACAACTCTGTGTTTGAGTTGATTGTTGGGACCATAGTTGAGAGAGTCAGCTCTTGAAGAGATTTACTATTTATGCCCTAGAGGTGTGGGAACCCTAGAGGAGTGTAAGGAAGAAGACTGTGGCATCTTCTTTATTGTATTTCCTTCTGGAAGAGTATTAATACAATTGGGTATTGTCTCTCATATTCTATGTTATTTTTGAATTCTAGTTACTCTTTAATTTTGGTTAGTATATGGTAATCAATTGTGCCTCCCAGGTCTTAACAAAGTGGTATCAGAGCTAAGGTTGCAGGGAGCAAGTTTGTGTTTGATTACAGGTCACTCTCAGGGGTTTCTGATTGAGTGGGAGTATAACAATGGCAGAAGAAAGTACACTAAGAATGGAGGAACTCAAAGGCACGAATGGTCAATTACGGTGTTATGGAAAGAAAGAGTAGGTAAAGAAAAATTGTTGGTTGATAGCGGATCAACATAAAAGGAATGAAGAAGCAGTTGTTGCAGGTATTGTTGCATGGGTTGCTCTTATATGTTGATTAACCAAGATTCTACTTTTTCCTAGAGATAGGGAAGATTATAGGTTGATGTTGTCTCAGGATGATTGTGTGAAGGTAGTGCAGGATGTAGAATGGCAAGCACACCTATGGATGGATAGTTCATAGAACAGGGTCCCCAATCACATGATGAGGTTGAGTACATTTGTACTCCTTGATATTGCCCCAGTAGTGGGAGTTGTCAGCAGGGATGTGGCCAATCCAAGAAAGAAGCACTGGAGAGTAGTTTAGTGGATTCTCAGGTATATGAGAGGGACCAATAGCAGGTTAACATGCTATGCAGGGTCAGGCACTTCAGATATGGTAGGTTACTTGGATGACAGATGTTGCACCACAGGATGTGTGGTGGTTGGTCTTCAAGATTGAGCTTGAAGAGGGATATAAGCCAAGAAACAAATTAGATAGTGTACAAGTACAGGTACAGTGCAACTATTTATCTCCAAGTGGGAGGTTGTTAGGTTGTGGAGTTAAAAGCTTCACTGATGCAGACATTGGAGGAGGTTGTTGAGTGTCACAGTCACCAGCATCAGTCAGGCCAACTGACATCAGTCAGGTGTAGATAGGAAGTTATCAACATCGGTCAGGGATTGGCCGACGTTGATCATCTCTAGGCAGATAGGGACTAACATCAGTCGCCTATGCGGTTCCAGAACTGCTAGTTCACGAATAGTTTGTTAACGAACCAGTTGTTTGCATGTTAAAGGCTAATTTTATTCTTGGAGCTATAGATCTAATTATTGTAATTGGATGTCTAATTATTATTTGCATGAGATCTATTTAAGAGACTCATGGGATGTATTGTAAAGTGTGAGGGATCAAAGCAGGGATTCCCCAGGTGCTAGATAGAGAGAGCAAGCTTGGTTCCTCATAGTGCCACAGTGCCAAGTGTGTATGATTAGGTAGATCTATGGGAGAGCAAGGTCTGGTAGAAGATCCACAGGGGTGCTGGTTTGGAGGACAAGTGTTCTTCATGGTATGTAAAATTAGGTTGGTCTACAGGTGTGCAAGATCAGGTAAGATATCTACATGTGGTAAGTAAGGTCGGTTGATCTGTAGGTGTGTGTGTGTACGAGATCTAAGTTTGCAGGTGTGCAAAACTAGGTTGATTTGAAAGTGTGCAAGATCAGGGAGGTCAGCAACACAATAGGTAGCAAGATCAGGTGAGATCTACTTGGAGTATGTTGTGTACTTGTTTGTCCTGGCAGTATTGTTACTGACTGGTAGACTGGCAATATTGTTACTGGCTGTTGGAGGTGAACAACAACTCTGTGTTTGAGTTGATTGTTGGGACCGTAATTGAGAGAGTGAGCTCTTGAAGAGATTTATTGTTTATGCCCTAGAGGTGTGGGAGCCCTAGAGGAGTGTAAGGAAGAAGACTGTGGCATCTTCTTTGTTGTATTTCCTTCTGGAAGAGTATTAATATAATTGGGTATTGTCTCTCATATTCTGTGTTATTTTTGAATTCTAGTTACTGTTTACTTCTGGTTAGTATATGGTAATCAATTGTGCCTCCTGGGTCCTAACACCACTATTAGTTCAACATAAGGGTCTTATCTATATAAATATTCTAAGAAATGGTCCATAACCTGAAATGGATTATTAACCAAAACAATCAAATAACAACATCCAAACTAGATTTGTATGCCTTGGATATCAATAAAACATGAAAAAAGAGGAAATAATACCACTCTAACATTTTCATCACTTGATTAATTCTATGATCACATTGGATCAATGCCAAGATTCAACATAAGTCCCATGTGTTCCTCTCCAACCATCATCAATGTCAAATTTTAATGGAAATTCACTCTATTATGTAGCTACAACCATGGAATATCTCACTACCAAAAGGAGGAAATATTCATTCACCATAAGGATAGGTTAAAAAAAAGTGACCCACATGAGGCTCCTTAACAAGGCCATCCATGTGGTATCATTTATCCCTCACACAAGGTGAAGGTAATATCTACTAATACTCATATGTACATAGATAGGTTTCAAGTAGAAACCCATGAGGAACACAATGATTTTTTGGGTCCCTTACACAAACTAAGCATGTCACTAATGTCGATATAACCCTTAGTGGTATACCGAGATAATCCTTTTGACATAAGGAGGGACTATGCCCAAACTCTTCCTAGGACTAATCACAAGACAAGAGTCTAAAACTAAGGAAAATGGGATGGCTTCACTAATATTCATCATAATTCATTCCTAAACACATCACTCAAGTAAGATAAAATTCAAACAACCCTATAGAACACTCCACTTGAGTGGCAAGGCAATGTTTTCTTAAGATGGGAGGTCATTGAAACTAGAAAGACCCATCTCAACCCTAGGTCCACATGACACTCTACAGTCTAACTATGATCAAACCTCATGGTATTACAAAACAATATTAATTTATCCCAATAAATTAACTATGAAGTCCTCTAATTTAAGATAAATATGTATAAGGTGATGGAAAGCCTCATTATCCTAGCACACAATAGATTACTTGTAAGATATTTGTCACTTGACCCTCATGGCCAACTATCTTTCTAATACCTGGTTGTAACCTTTATTATAAGATTTCATGAACCTCATCTTCTTTATTATATGGGTGCATTTACAACAATCCTAACATGGTTCTCTTAGGTGTAGAGACCAAAATAAGAAGTCAAACATCTAAACTTGGCCAAAGAGTCTATGGTTTTATGAACTCTTCATGTGTATTGTGCCTACCTACTCAATGAGTCATATCACCCAAAAATTACATGCATCAATTAATTATGGAAGAATCATTACTAAATAGTGATCCCTTAAGATCCTAGTTTTTAAATCATGCTCTAATACTAAAATGTCATACCCAAAATTCACATGACTAAACTACATAAAAACATGTTAATTTTTCTTTAGAATGAATAAAGCACATTATACACAACTAAAATTCCCAATGGTTAACCATATTTAGGCACAAGATGCACAAAAATTCAAAGTAAATTGGCATGAATAAATGACATGGGTTAAAATGCATACGCGAACACATGGTATCTATGCAAACATGTAGGGCCCACTTTCTCTAATCATCCTATAAGCTTTAAATAATCATAAAATTATTTAAGTGAACATAGCATGTCCCATAAACCTAAGATATACAAAGGATGCTCGAATAATAATGGGTGGATTAAAGAAACCACAGGCTCAAACATATGTCCAAATTCTCAACAAGGTTCAAGGAGGACCCCAAGTGATTCAAACCAATAAAAAGGCTTGACTCTCACCAGAAGTTACAACTTAAATCTAATTTTAAGTTGACTTAAATTTAGATAAAATTATTTATCAAGGATTTATACTCTTCATATGACCTAAAATGGGTTTAAACTTTCCTTGCTTATCTCCTTGATAATGGAACACTCCATCCCATCCATTAGAGATCGACCATCAAATTTAGTGAAATTTGAGGAAACCCTATAAATTATTTGGATGGAAATAAAGTCTTAAAATCAGTCATTAAGTTAGAAACTTAGATTTTTGAAATGAGGAAGGAGGTTTTATAGGATGACTTATCTAAAATCATCCCTCTTCTCCTTCCTCAGCCTTAGATGACTATCATTAATGGAGTCTCTAAAGTTTTTGGTATTTTTATAATTTTATTCATTTTTCAATTTTTCTTTGATACATGTGTGTTTGGGTTGGTTTTTTAGGTACCTATCTTCATGGAAAGTCTATAGTTGGATCCAAGCTCTTGTGGTTTTTAAAAACATCTCTGGGAGATTCAAGCTTTGCAATAGCCATTAATGGCCACCAACCACGTCAAAGAATAAATTACCTTTCATTTTTTTCATTTAAATTTGTATTTCCTAAAAAATGGGAAATAAAAATAACGTGTTTCCCTTTTGGGTCCACCTATCTTAAGGCTTCCAGGAGTTCATAAATGTCAAAAAGGTCTAAAATGACCTCCCTAACACAAAAAAAGTAAAACTTGAGAATGGTATAGTTATAGGTCTTGAAAGTTATTCCATGTATAATTGGACACAAAATTGATGGAGGGTCCCTTCTCATTTCCCCTGTGTCTAAGAATCTAGGTGTTTCCCCTCTGTCTGAGTATCTAGGGCTCTATAAATAGCTCTATGAAAAAAATCTATTTCTAAGGCAATATTTTTGTATTTAATTTAATAGTGTTCAAGGATGAACTTTAGAATGTAGATTTTAAATAAATAATTTTAAATAAAAAGAGTTTATTAAATTTTAGATAACATGAGATTTCATCATAGGATATGGTAAACATTATTTGACCACCATGCAGTTTAAGCCTACAGAGGATTCACCATGTGGCTTATTAGCCATGCAATTACCCAACTAGTTACCCTAAATGGCTCACTAATAATTACCAAGGCACCTACCAGCTCCATTGAGGTATGTATCCAATGCCACATGATCACATGGGTGACCACCATACATTTTAGCCATTTATCCTTAAAAATAGGGGTGATGACCTTCTAAAAGACTTGTCAATATAAAAAAAATCCTTATAGATATGCAAACTTTAAATATTATTGTGAACAAATTGAATAGCATTAAAATATAATACAAAACGAAACAAGTCTAAAAAAATATTAGTTTTAATATAAAATTATTCTGGGCACTTTTCTACCTCATTTTACATGCATAAAAATTACACAAAGTTTGAGTGGATTACAAAAGAAATCAAGGCATTTATAGTAATCAGACTTTGAAAATTCATAAAAAAAAATTAAACGTGTCCCAAAAATAAATTTTAAAATACATTTTATATTAAAATTAAATTTTGGTATAAATTTGAATACTTCAAATTACATAAGATTTTCCTAAGTGCTTCTAGCCCTTCTCAGGCTTAATTAAATCATTATAATATGAAATTTTGAAAAAATATCATCCATTCATTTCTAATAATAGTAAAACTTAGGGAATGAAAATATCCTTGAAATAATTATATATTTATTTCAATCATAAAAATTCATTTGATTTCATCCTTTTTCATTCAACTATCACTTAATCATAATGAAAACATTATAGCCTCTAATTAATACATCCTAATTCTTTATTTTATTCACATGAATAATAATATAATATTATAATAAATGTTAAAAAACTAGCCAAAATATTTTTCTCTTCATTTAATTAGCAACATCACAAAATAAAATATAATAAGACTCCATGAAGATCCAAGTGTAACCTATAGGCCAAGCTAAGGAGGGGCTTTCCTTCCATTTTGTTTCCATCATTAGGAATATGCCCTAGGCACCCCTAAGCCTAGGACTCACATATCAAAAAATAGGTGACACCAAAGGTTCAACCAAAAAATTATAGGTATGAAATTATGTGGGTAATATCAATGTGACACACTCAACTAAGAATATTTAGGTGTCTCAACTACACTCCCTTGTAACAATAGGCTTCCAAGTTCACCAAAACACAACCCACAATACATCAATAAAAAAGTTTCATAATATAATGGGTATATATACACATGGTAGAAACTAATAAACTAAATGTATAAAGACTCATCTTTCCCAACCCCTATTCTTATAAACATTGTAGAAAGACTTGGAACTTCACTCCTTTGCCTAAACCCTACATACATATGTATAAACTGTTAAAACAATTTAAGTTTGTCTGGGTTGCATAACTTTACCTTTTTAAATATAAAAAAGGAATATTAAAACATATAAAAATAAAATGATGTATCTTTCATCTCAAAACTCAAATGGGAAATAAAATCCACATGGTTTCCATAGGCCCAATCCATGGAAATCAACAAAGAAAGAGGGTAAGCCAAATGGATTTACACCTCTTGAAACTCAAAACAAGATAAGGGGGAAAGATAATTTTTTAAAACCATAAATTTTAAATAAATTATTTGTTAAGTATGCCTACCTTATCTCCAATTAATTTATATACATAATGAAACTTCCTATGAATATTAGAAACTAGCTTTCATCCTTGTTCTCTAGGCTCCTTCTCTAAACTCCTCCTCTTCTTTCTCCAGCTTTCCTCCACTTTTAAAATCAAAATTAGTAAAAAAATTCCATTAAGAAAGGCTTCCATGTTTTTATATCCAAAACACTCGAACCTAATTTCCAATGGGAAGGTGACACTTGTCTCTTCCCATTCCTTGGCCCTTCTCCAAAAAGCCTTCTCTATCATTAGCTCTCCCTACACACCTATGTGGGTAAGCAAGAATTGAAAATATCTATTAATTATCTCACTTACCCATGCAAAAAATGTCACATTTTTTTCCCAAATTTATTATTTGGATCTTATATAGACTTGCATACATCTCTCTTAGTCAAGAGACTCTAAATTCAACACAAAATATCATAAAATCACTTTATGTCATCCTCTAAATTTGGATTTTAAATTTCATTTGAGATTTGAAAGTGGTGACAACAATTTGGATCCCTTTTAAACCTTAGTGCAATATATATATTTCAAAAAATATATAATGTATGGGAAAAGAGGGAAAGAATAGTGTTAAGGGGTGTGAATAGTGCTATGAAGGCCAAAGAGGTTTAAACTCAAAACTAGATTAGATGACAATACGAGAGTTAGATTTTAATATAATGGGGTAAATAGTATCTTCTCCACTAAAAACCTATGTACTTATTCTTATCATAGTCTTATTTCCCTTTTTTGGTCTCCTCTATCTCCTGCAAATCATTTCACACATAAAATTGCATTACCTTATGTAGTTGAAGCTACAAAATGTAAACATATAAGGTGATTTATAATAATAATTCATAATTGTATACATATCACATTTAAATATATGTGAGATAATCACTACATTCTAACATTATATACTAATAATTTTGAATCATGTGATAAATTAGTATCAATGCAACTAATATATAATTTAGTATGCATAACCATAATCAAATGTAATCACCTATAACTAGTAACTAAATATTTATCAAATACTCATCTAATATAATTCAAAACATAAGATCCATTATATCAGTAATGGTAAAATGATAATATCTCATGTCTACACAACATAATGATCATGTTATAATATGACATGTGTACAATAGAAAAAAGGTCCAAAAAAATTAGCACTATGAAAAATGCGACCTCACAAAGCATCCATAAGAAAAAATAGATTTTATGATATAAAATATGTTTAAAATATTAAAATTAAATTAAAAAATCATATACATGATATATATTATCACATTGATATAGATTTTTGGGGCATATGATATGTATATGCACTTATTTATAGAAACTTGAGTACATAATCATACACACTTGGATGTATATGCATGGGCATATGCAAAAGAGTTACAAGAATATAAATTATAGGATTCACATAAAGTTACAATTGAGAATAAATATGCATGGAACTCTATATCGTTTGGCAAATATTTTGGTGGAATGATGTTGTTTATTGCACATATATGCATTTTTAACATTCAAAAGGGTTTGATATTTGGTTCATTCACTATGCACTACAATACAATTTAATAAAAAATGGTTGTTATTTCACTTCAAAAATATGGGATCTATGATCATGATGGGGGCATGAATATTATTCATTCTATTTTGACCATAAAAATAAAAATATAGATCCATATTCAGTGGTGTGATTTTTTATGTTACAAGTAATGTACATTCGAGACTAGGGACACTCAATAGCCTTGGAATTACTTCTACTGAACCATTTGTGTGGTTACATATTCTTTATATGTGATGTAAGTTTAAGTCTAGTGACACCCAATGAGCTTTTCATCACTAATAATTAACCCATAATGGTTCCACCTTATTTTGGAATGGTACATTAGGTACTTATCCTCATTCATGAGAGTTGAAGCATGCATCTTTCCAACTCAATGAATTGAGTAGTTATTCAAAATCAGGACTTGATCACTCTCAAATCACTAATGGTTCAACATGAGGAACCATTTCTCTAAATATTAGACAAGGACATATTTATCCAATACCTCATTATCTTTTATAAGTTACAGGGCAACATGATTTCATCTCCCTACATGTGCACTCCTTCCTTTCTCTCCTTTCTATTTCAAATTTCAAAGTTTAATTTCTTTTAATTAAAATATGGAAAATAATTAATTCATGTGTTTTTTCAGAGTTTCATAAATTGAGTGCCCATCATAACTAGAGTTTATAACAAAATACAAAGTGTGTTTTACCCACACATGTTTTTTCTTTCTCCTTTACTTTAATAATTTCATTGCTAGAATAAATGGGGTGGGGGATGTATATACCTTAATCTACTCACATGTAATTGATAATGTTGATTATTGACATATATTAAACCACTTGACTTACACTCACATATGACTCTTATTTTCCTTTCTTCAAGCCATTTATTTATATGTAGGCTCGACCCCTATGTTCCCAATTCAATGGTCAAAACTTGCTCTATCACTCTCAGACTACTTCCAAACTCAAGATAGTTACCCCTACTAGTTTGGGATAGGTTCATACTATGAAGATAATTCAACTACTATAAACCTATTCACCTAACATGACCTTATCCCTGTTCCATTTAATGACTAGCTTCCAAAATTTGAAATATTTATTTGGGTCATCCTACAGATTTATCAAGTTGCCTAAAGGATATTTTTCAAAAGGTACACTATAAATATAAATTAAATGGAATTCATTGAGTAAATATATATCTATTACACTAGTACACATTAAAAAAAAACCCTATTCTTCCCTAATTCAATATCAAACACTAGGATCATTCTTGAATCAAGTTTGAAACATTTTGAATCAATTCAAGATTTAAAATTATCAAGTATCAAAGTCAATTTTATAGTTGCATACATATATTCAAGGAGCATAATTTCACAATTACACTAGGTGGGAGAACTACATGTGGTTTGACTCACTCCTTGAATTATCTATATATGTAGGTAGAAATCAATTATCAATGAGGTGATTGGGGTAATCTCAACCCATTAATATTTACATATTTATATTTCTCACAAGTAAACCCAAGGTTCCAAACAAAAGATAATTAAAATATAGATTTATGTGTGGCAATAATAAAATCAAAATATTTCATCCCTCTCAATAGATGTAGGTGCATGAAATAGAGCCATTAATTTTTCATCATTTTTAAAACAAAAAATTCCACAATCAACAGATAGGGCCACACTACATAGTTATCTAGAGATATTGGATTTGTCTAGACACAACCACAAACTTTGCTTCCATGTCTGAGCTATCAGTCTTATTTTATCATTCCCCTCAATGTCAAACACCTACTACAAATAACTAGAAAATAGAAAATGCCTATTACTTTACTCTTGGTTTTACTTTCTATTTTATAAAATTCCACTTATTAATCAATTTTAATAAATTCTTATTTACATTCATATTTATTATGAAATTTCATATATTATAATCTAATTAATCTTCAAAAAAATAATACATATTAAACACTATTAAATCAAAAATAAGGTAAAACACATATATTGATCATATTTTTAAAGTGATAGACACACACACCTACCATGGCACACATAAAATATTCAAAGTAGTCAAAGTGGGTTAGTATGTTTATCAAACCATATGGTATAACTCTCAAAAATTTTAGGACTAGTTTACATAAATACACAAGTATGCAATGGAGACCATTTCTCTTCAATAAAGTGAAAATAATATGTGCATAGTCACATAACTATGTACACTTATCCTTTTTGTACCTTTTTATATTTCACATGGCTTAGCCTAGAGTTGTTGAAATCACATCCTTTTCATGCGCACACAAGCCTCATAGCACATCTGTGCAAATCCTTTATACCTAGCATAATACTTGTAGTATCTCAGCTGCCCTGTGTGTAACATGTTAGCACACTACATATACATGGCTATCCAAATGGTACATCTTAACTCTATGGCATGTCAGATAATATATCTGAATCAATTCTTAACTAATTATTTCAACCATCACATGCTTGGAGTAATCTCAATTGTCACTAGTGATAATATGAAACAATTATATAACCATTCTATTTGTGACCATCAATAATTATAACTTCCTCTTCTATTTTGTGTATACATATGTATCATATGTACCCAACCAAGGTTCCACACCATATGTAATTATAATTATAGATAATACTCCCTAAGTGTATATTCTTTCACATATACATTTTTTCACACCTTTATAAGAAAATCAAAGGAAGTGTTCCTCCTTCTAATCATAAGAGATTAATTTCCTAACCTTGTTTAAAGCATTTTCTATCTTTGTATATATCCTTATTCATTCACATTTAATATAAGTTAAATTTATTTTAAGTCACAAATTTTCACTTTTATTTGAATTTGTGTCATTTCAATTTTCATAAATTAACATAACATCTACTCCCCATAACCTTGATCTTATCTATAATCATAAGGTTATCCCCATTTTACTAGGTATTGGGCCCCACGGTATAGAGTAAATAGACATATATATTTGATAAAGAAGTTGTATATTACCCATAGTAGGCATCTTAGGTGTAGCAATCACTTATGTATCCATAGGTGTAGACAATTCAATGAAAGTATTATAAATAGTAATCTAAGGACCTTTTGTAGGATATATGCCTCTAAAAGTTGGATTATTATAGATACATGAATTTGGTCACAGGTTCTTGATAATTATAATTTATCAAACATTCAAAACCACATGACTAGTGCATAATTACATGAATTTTATTCACCATTCCTCTAATTCATTTAACTATATGTGGGTTTGACCCTTTGTTTATCATTATCTACTTCATATAAATTTCAATGTTAAATGATCAATCCAATTGAAATCACTTGACTATCTATAGTTCAATAAATTTATTCTTGATTATTCTAAACAAGTTCATAATACATATACATTATCACACCACACCCCCATTCACTTAGTTTGGTTGCATCTGATGCCAAATAACTGCTAATTTCTAAAATTCAAAACATACTTTTGGGTATTCATGCATGTTTCATAAGGTTAACTAAAATAATATTAAATGCATTCACCTATAAATACAAATCAAATATTCATTCATTAGGCCCACTTATAATTCACTTCTCTTAATCTTTTACTCTTGTGCACATTTAACAAATTTTCCCTACTCTTTCCAAATTCAAGATCAATCGCAAGGAGTATCCATAAACCAAGTCAAGTTCCTTCTAAAAAAAGTCAATTATTATCATTTTCAAGTATCAAATACATCTTCTATTTGCATGCGTACAATAAAATTAACATAATTTCAAATTCACTCTATGTGGGAGAAATACATAATCCTGATTTCCCTCCTTGGACTATCGGATACATAGGCATCATTAAATCATCAAAGGGAGTGATTGAGGTCAACTCAGCTCATTACACTCCCCTCATTTTTACTATTTTTAAAGCTATCAAAGTTCCCCTAGGCTTCAAAGATAATATTATAGAAAAAATTATTTATATTTAGCATAACACAAGTTATGACATCTTAGATTACTTAGTAGACATAGTCATAGAAGGTGCATCGATCAATTATTTTTGTAGTCAACTAGGACAAGTCCATGTTTAATGGACTCAAGTACATTGTGCTATTATCCACTTACAATGGTCTTGTCTATGAATATTCCTTACTTATATCTCTATCTATCATTTATAAAATTCTACTTTCTCTATATTTTCATGTCATCCATTCATCATAGTCAATCAAGACAAGTTTGCAATCAATAGACTTGAATGCAATAGATGTAATCCACTTATAGTGGACCTATCCAAATTCTATTTCTAATCATGTGGTTTTTCCTAAACTTTTACAATCATATCGCTCACTAATTTTCACCATCACAAAGTTAAAATAGTCAGCAAAAATATGTGTAAGCTAAGTATATCTCTTCTTAATACTTTTCAAAAATAGTAGTTTTCCATATTTAACATTTTTTCAAAATCAAAATTGTCGATTATTGTACATCTTTAGCACTCTAATATTCTCCAATTTTACACCTATATTCATACAGAAGTTTTTTATTTTATCAAAAATATAGTAAAATATATTAGTGAACCTGAACTATTGCTTTCGAGCCCTTACTTTTCTAATTTGCTTTATAAAATTATTTTTAATTTTCCTAGAAATTGTGTTTCAATAGTTTTAAGGATCATAGGAGTTGTATTTATAGATAAAATAGTATTTAGTCATATCTAACCTATGTTTTGAGGGGTATTATGCCAATAATCAAGCCATTAGATAACACTATATATAGATTTTAGTTTTTGCACACCTCATGGTATATCAAAATTGTCTAGGTTTTTTTAAATATATAGGAAACCTTTGATCATTTATTCTTGTAGTGCACCAATAATCATTAATCCCAAATAATTTAATCTCAACATGCCCTAGAGATCATATAATGTGGATATAGGAATTATGGAATCCTATGTAGTTAGTGCCTTTATGGCTTTGTTCATTATTTGTGACTAGGATAAATATATATAAGAGTCTACAGAGAAAACACTCCTTGTCTAGTTACACCCATTTTCCCTTTTTATTTTACACTTTTTCATTCCAATCAATAAATCTCTTATATTTTTCCAAGGTGTAGTGTTATATTAAGTGGAATCCATATAGAAAATATTCATATTCCTTTGGTTTATTCTAACAAGGATAAAATATAAACTTGTGATCAATATGATGAGGCAACCCTTTCAAACTATATGCACATTGAAGATGGTGTTAGTGATAAAAATGATAATCAATATAAATAAATTATGAATGATAATATATATAATATTTAAAATTTTGATAGAATTAATTCAATGGTGTCGATTCTGAACAAGTCAAAGAGTTATCCAACTTCCATCAAGGACTTTGAATATGTCCCCACCAAGAGGATAAGGTTGTCAAATTCCTCTCAAAATCTAACAATACACACCAATAAAAAATTTATCACCTCAAGCACAACAACAAGAGGTGCCTTTTAAAGTTGTTGATTTCATAACTTCAGGTTTTTTAGCTTCCACTATTTTTTATATTCCTATATCAACACCTATTGTTACATATGTGCCAACATCCATAATTATGGGAGCATCACTTGGTTTAAAATATATTAACATTCCTATTTATATAATGACATCATAGATACCTCACTTGATTACTACACAAGGTTGACTTCCAACTTATCTAATGCATCCTCTCTTGAGCAAATTGTGTTAGCTTTACATGATAAAATATTACAATTGTAAAGTTAATCACTCAATGGATTCTTAAAACTTTATTCACAATCCTTTGGCACCTGAGATATACTCTTACCCATTATCAATAGGTTTTATCACTCCCAAGCTAGCACTTTGTGAGAATAAATGTGATTCAGAGAAAAATCTTTAGTCATTCCATGAAACATGTTTGGACTATGCCTACAATGACAAATTACTCACCAAGATATTTATAAGAATATTCAAATATTATTCATTGTGATGGTTATATGATACCCCTCTTCAATTAGTTAGAGCATTCAACTTGTTGGTATATCAATACTTAGCACACTTCTCAATCAACATTGGTGAAAAGTTATCCTATGCAAAAAAAATTAAATACAAGCAAGGGTCAAATGAGCCAATTAAATAATATATTATGTTTTAAAATACTTTGCTAGCCAAGATGACAAACTCCATGGTAGAATTAACTACAATATATATTCACATAAATCTTTTTATCACGATTCAATGAATCAATCATGTTTGATAAATTTACATATTTGTACGAGCTATGTCATATAGTGAAATAAAGATAAGTCAAAATTATAGCTTTGAAAAATCTAAAATATACACCAAGTGCTCCATCTACATCAAATGTCAAGTTTTAAATCAAGCTAAACTACATATTCAAATCTAGCAAAATCAAAAGTAATAATTAATGTAGTATCATAACCATCCAATAAGCTTTAATTGATAGTTCCACCAAGAATTAAATTTAGAAGGTGTTTAACCATTTTTAATGGTTTGGTATGAGGGTAAAAAGTGTAGAATAGCCTATACACAAGTATGAATAAAATTATTCTTAATTAAGCAATTTAATTTAAAACTCAAATAAATGAATATTTTGAATTAAAATGATGATTTATGTTAAATAGAGAAGGTACACTCAAAACATTAATTTGATTACATAAAAACTAGGAACAAATAATATTTAGCTTATTTGTAAATGCACATGCAAAACTAAGATATGCATGGGTGTAAATAGGTGGGAACAAGATCAGGATCTAGTCATAAGATTTTGTAAATATTATTTCTAGAGGCCTGGACACTTACATCAGCCTTGGGACACTTGTATTAATACAAGTGTCTTAATGTCAATGAATCTACCTAGTATGGAATACTCACTATATTTTGAAGTGACCACTTAGATATTTTTAGGTTTTTGTCACCTTTTTTTTTATATGTTTTATTCATGCATAGGTTTTAAATGACTTTTTATGGATCAAACCCTAGATATTCATCTTAGGTATTTATACCTTATTAAAAAAGGGTTACTGGGCTTAAAAATTCAATATAACCTCAAGGACCCCTATTCTAATGAGTTGTGTCTACATAGATAATGCCTACATAGACAATACTATGAAGAGAGCCTTATACATATGTATTTATCTCCTAAGTTTTGGTTTGTGTGTGCAAAAGGGTGAAATATTTTATATACATGGGCATGCAGTGATCTAACTTATAACTTGACAAATTCTAATCATGGGATATTATTTGAGTTCTTCAAACCTATAGTATGACTACTTCTATGACTAATATGAAAATAAGGAAGAATACATAAATAGAACTCAATTATGCAATTGAATGAATAAGATTAAATAATTATTTACTTGGTATTTGATAAATAGGTAATGAATAGGCTTAGATTTTTATTTATACCACACCTTTTGTAAATATCTCACATTAGGGTTCAATAAGACAAATAGACCCACCCATATGTTTTGAAATATTTACAATTTAGATTATATTTTAGGACTAAACACTTGATCATAGTTTGGACACTTGTGTTGATGCAAGTATCCCTATGTAGGACATAAGTGTTTGGTAGGATAGGAAGCTAATAAGGATATGAAACTAATAGTGAATGATATATATTAGGTTTTAAGCTTTTTTTACTATATAGAAGATCTAATTCATTAGAAATGATAGGGTTAGACCATAAGATAAATAGCTAGGCATAGTGAGATAACAAAATGTGATCCTTTTAGTAGTAGGGATGTATTTAACTAAAGGGTAGAGCTATGATATGTATTTGTCAAGTATACAAGTTTAAGATGATACATAAATCAAATTTTAGTATCTAAATTTTCCCCGCTTTAAACTAGTACTGCATAAGGATAAAATTGTTGGGTTAAATAAAAGAAATATGTATTTGGATGTGTATAACACACCTTGCCTTTGATTGATCCCACTCTGAGTGTGTCACTGATGTATGGCTTATAACAAATAACATATTACAGTATAAACCAATGCATATAATCTATAATTTGAAATAATTGAAATGGTTAAATAGAAAGAGAGCAAGGAAAGAAGATTCATTATGAATCAATGGAGTAGAGATAGGTTCAAAAATTAATCTTGGATATTTTAAATGGGAGATTAGAATGTAATTATGCCTCCAATCCACTATAAGGGTGAGTTATGACACGACCATTGAGATCATTAAATTTCAATCACACAACTCAAATGATAGTATAATAAAATCTAATTTAATTAGTATAACCAACTCAACCTTAGAAAATTTAGTGTTAGGTCATTGAGGGCATTGAATATTAACCACACTACTAAAAGGATCCATCTATTATAGATAGAAAAAGGCTCAAAATGGTGTTTCCTAGTGAAAATGGTGTTTCTTGGTAAATAATTTTGAATATGTATTTTCAATTTTTGGCACACTTTCATCGCATATGCACCTATAATGTGTCTCAATATAAAGTATATGTTAAAATTTAACCTATGATATATAACTATGTATAACATCTATCACAAATATAAAATATCTATCCCAAATTTGTAAAACTCAATGCAATGCGTATAGGATTTTGACCCAAGTGTATATCTGAATCATGTAAACTTTATCAAATGTTATCAACTTTATAAATTTTTTATGTGGATTCATGTCTCTATGATATGCCCCCATTGATTTTTCCCCCATTTTGAGGTGAGGGGACTAGAATCTGGTAGTTACCTTACCTCAAAAATATAAGATAATTACATAATATGTGTATGAATCATGTAGCATATAAGAGTAGCATATCTAAGTGTATATATCAATAAAGCTCACAATATGTGATCACAAAAATCCCTATGATGAATGATATGGATAAAGGTAACATCTATAAATTAACAATATTATCTCATCAAACAATCAAGCACACATATAATAACACTCAATGTCACATAAAGGGGATCTAAAGAGATCGTAAACAAGGGGAATGTTAAAATGTTTCACACTTGAAGGAATGCCATATTCAAATGTCCAAATAGTAAAATAAAGTAACATACAGTGGCATAAGGGCCAAAAATCAAGGAACATATTCAAATTTTCCATAATCAAGATAATATAAAGCATGAAAAATTCACTCAAGGAAGTGACAATGTGAATAAATGAAGTATAAGCAACTATCATAAGCATATTATACTAGTCCCTGAATATATGTGTTTGCAAAAAAATCATGTAACATGGCATATCAAGTTCACTGTGAAAGATGTAAACATGAGTATAGGAATGCATAAATGTTAATATATAATGTCATCATGATAATGTATAAATGATCATAAAATAATATAATCTATATCAATAATGATCAAGTATATGCCCCCAACGTAGTGTGTCACATAGTAAGAGGTAAGGTTCAACATTTATATGTGCATGTATCATGTATTTGGAGTATGTTTGTATCAAAATCAAGTATGCATGAAACATATGCATATCTATTAAATAAATTATATGTTAACTACTAACATAAAGTAAACACCATAGACACCAAGGAGCTAGTAAACATGTGAATGCTAAATATTTTTTTATTTTTTAATTTATTTGAATGTTTTTATATTTTCTTGAATATTTGATTTTTTGAATTTTTTTTTGGAATTTTAGAAAAGGAAAAAGGTCTAACCTATGTTCCCACCTAATGGATTCTCATAATAATTTCCAAATTCAAACTATTGCACCTCGAACGGGTGATACTACCAATGATCACGTACATGTGTCATATCTATAATTGTAGAATTTTCTATAATCTACATATGTCTCATAGGACTCTCTGGTCATGAAGAAGTAATATATGGAGTGGGGGTTCATGGAACCCATTGTTTAGTTCTCTATGGTTTCCTTGATGAAATTATAACTGGAACATGTTTATGTGCTCTTAGCAACTAGGTAGATCTTGTAAGTGTAGATGAGGATTTTATGGAATCCATTGTGTATCCCTTGCACAATAGTCTCTCAAGTATTAGCCACATAGGAAATGATATTGCCTATTTATTACCCTTTCACACATGATTAATCTAAGTAAGTTTTATAAATAGCTATTTGGGAATAAACGTCTCTTGACTAATTATATGTTCATAAAGAATTCTAAAAAACTATAATTAACCTATTAGAATGAATGTATTTAATACATGTATACACTGTTGAAGGTACTATTTGGATCTTATGTATCCAATGTCATCCCAATATCATATCAAATATTCTCATGTATAGTATAATAGAAAAGGTAGTAACCACATATGTTGGACCAACTTGTAAAGGTAAACAAATCTCACCAATAACATGTGATGTCCCATTGAATGCTCTAACTATTCTGGTTGAAGGGTATAAATTATCATGTGTATATCCAAAATGTGTAATGCCATGGCACATATGTTGTCACTATAATTTTTATCAATCATAATACCATATATAGGATGATGATCAAGGTACGCTCAAATAAATAATGAATGAATATATGAGTCATCATCCATAATTCCATTGTCATGAAATGTAATAGTTAGTCTTTAAACCATAAGAGGTATTATGTGTGTATAAGTTCCAAAAATCCCATCTAATGTGTTCCCATAATGTGATGTAGGAGGATGTGCATTGTATTCCATTTGCACTTTTGGATCTTTCTTAGAATGATCTTACAAAAGACTGTTAAATATATTTTCATTTTGATAGTCATCAGGTTGTGAACATGAATCTTTTTTAGGATCATCAAAGGTAATTTATTGGTTATAAATAACATCTTAGATCTTATGTTTCAAGGTATATCATCTATTTGTAGAATTCCCATCACCTTGGTGATAATCACAATATACATTAACATCATATAATTTTTGATCTGTAAACTGAAAATGCAAGTGTGGCAAATTCGAACAACTCACTTTTGCATTAAAAAGATCTTTCTATTTTTTGACTTTTTCTTTAAATTTTGAATCAAGAAATTATAACCAAAATTAAAAATGAAGATTATAAATATAAAATAGCAGATAAAAATCAGAAGAAATCACCAGCAAATTGATAACGGAGTTCGGCTTCAATAGCCTACGTCTTCGGGTCCGTTCGAAGTGAGGACCATTCTCATTAATTTTGTGCAAAAAATGGCTTCCAAAATCAATACAAGTCTTCAATTCACCTTCTCTAATCTCTACTTTCCTGTAAATATATCTCTCAGACCTAAAAATAATGGCCTAAGGCCGTACAAAGCAAAAACAAGGCTCTAACCTTCTTAATTCTCCTTACACAGTCAGCTCTCTGTGTCTATTCAAGTAGAAATTAGTCCCTTTTATAACACTTCGACCTCTGTGGCTGAAGTTGTCAAGGCACTAACCTTTTAGGTGGTAGGTCAAAGGTTCAAAACTGCCTCCCACCTTTCTAGGCACTTGGGCATGAGGAAAAGGTCGGCCTTCCTCCTTTTGGCGCGCTTTGACTTGGTTTTTATCTCACATTTATTGGGAAAATAGTTTTTCATGCTTAAAATAGACAAGGTGAATATCGTGCCAACTTAGGCTGTGTTTTGACTTGGTCAATGCATGTTTGGTGGAGTGATGTGGCGGGTGGTGTGGCAGTTTGGCCTTTGGCACCTTTAAACGTTTGAAAATTTCAAATAACATGTGAATAAAAAATACCAAACCAAATTTTTTTTGCACCTAATTATTTTTCCATGTGTCAAATGGCTATTGGTCCACTTGGCATATTTCAACAGTGCCACGTCACTTTTGACACCCCTTTTTTTACCTGTCGTAAGATTTCTTCAACTAGTTATATCTTGAGCATCCGAACTCCATTTTTCGAACTGCAAAAAGTGCTAGAAATCTCTAGATAAATTCCATGATGTGCAAATGATTTGAACAAAATTTGAAGACTTTGAAAAATGGAATGGTACATGGATCCACCTAGATCATTCCTCCCCACTGGGAATTTTTGGACCTCCAAAAGTTGAAATTAATTGGTAATGAGGTGAGGGTATTTTTCCCTCACCTTTCCAACTTCCATCCATTTGGCCTTGCTTGGATACATCCCTTTGAGACCAACATGAATATATTCAACATTACCTCTTCGTGAAGTTTACATATTCCTATCAAGTATAGTATCTTCTTGCAATTCTGTTAGATATTCAAGAGAAAAATCATCAACGAAAGGAATGGATACACTTTCATCATGATCAATTATCATTAGAGGCTCATACAATTTCAGATTTTCCACATTTACAACTGAATAAATCTGCATGTAAGATGGTAAATCTAATCGGAAAGCATTTGTGCCAATCTTTTTCATTATCCAAAAAGGACCATACCAGATTGGTTTCAACTTTTTACCTTCACCTGTCAATCTTTCCTTAATAATGTGAAGCCATACCATATCACCTACAACAAATTGGTGATCAATATGATGTTTGTCATGCCTAGCTTTGTACTTGTCTTGACTTTTCTCTAATTGAGTACAAACAGTCTAATGAATGAGTTGTATTTGTTCAATGAACTTCTTGGCTCGAATGGCTTCTTTTGGTTCACCAATAGCTATATCATGTCCATAGCAAACATCTAGAGGAGATTTAGGCAAGTATCCATAACAAACTTCAAATGGAGATTTCATAGTAGAAGAATGAAGTGCCTGGTTATATGCATGTTGTATGTAACATAATTGTTCATCCCATAACTTTGGATTTTTATTGCTATAACCCCTAAGCAAATGTACCACAGTGCAGTTCACAACCTCTATTTATCCGTTGGTTTGTGGATGAAATGCAGTTCTCTTTTTTAATTTAGTGTCCATTAGTCCCCACAAAGTTGACCAAAACTCCCCAATAAATTGAGAATCCTGATCAGAAATAATTGAAATAGGCAAACCAAAATGAACCCATACATGTTTAAAGAACAAATGTGTAGTGCCTTCGCCAGTAATTTGCTTAGTGCAAAGAATCAAAACACACATTTTGCTAAATATATCCACAACCACATATAAATAGTCATGTTTTCTTTGTGTCATAGGCAACCCCCCCACAAAATCCATGGAGATACTTTCCCAGGGGTGAGTAGGAATAGGTAGAGGAGTATAAAGTCCTAGTTTCCTGTTACTAGGTTTACTTATGGCACAAAGGGTACATTCCTTTATATATTTAGCAACATTTTCCTGCATACGAGGCCAATAACAATACATCTTCAAATGTGCAACCATATTAGCAACTCCAAAATGACCAGAAATAAGAGAAGTATGTGCTTCTCTAATCATGTGCACCTTCTCATTTTGAGGAACACATAGTTTGCCCAAATGATACAAAAGATCATTGTGTACATGATAGTCCAATTCTTCTACTTGTCTACTACTCATCAAGTCTTTATAAACATCCTAAAAATCAAGATCATTCACATATTGTTCTTTATAACTTTCATGAGCCAAAGAACCATGTTGTAAAAGAATAGATGCAACAACCATAGGAGGCCTAGATATCATATCTGCAACCTTATTCTGAATTCCTTTTTTATACTTGATCACAAGATGAAATTGTTGTAATAAACCATCCAAAAAAAATGTCTAGACTATTGTAGCTTAGTTTGTGATTGGAGATATTGTAAGGGTTGATGATCTATATGTATTATTGTTTCTTTGCCCATTAAGTAATGTTTCCATTTTTTAACACTTTGAACCAATGCATACAATTCCTTATCATGAGTTGGATATTTTCTTACTACACTTGTAAAGGTTTTAGAATGATAACAAATTGGTTTCTTACCTTGCATTAAAATATCTCCCATAGCATACTCAATTACATCCATCTCAATCTCAAATGGTTGTTGTATATCAAGAAGTGCCAAGACTAGAGCAGTACTTATCTTTTCTTTCAAAGTGTCGAAGGCTTTTTGATGTTTGCCTCCCCACTGAAAGACCTATTTCACACTTGTCAAATAATGCAAAGGTGATGCAATATATGAAAATTGAGCAGTAAACTTTTGCCAAAACTATACTGCACCAAGAAAACTTCTAACCTCAGTTGTGTTAGTGGGTGTAGGCCAATTAACAATGACTAACACTTTTACAAGATCAATTTTCAATTTACCATGTCCTACAATATAACCCAAGTATATCAAAGAGGTTTTGCCAAATTCACATTTTGACATTTTTAGATAAAGTTTTTCCCTTCGTAATGCATCCATGACTTTCTTAAAGTGGATCACATGCTCTTCCCAAGACTTGATGAAAATCAATATATAATCTAAGTAAACTATAACAAAATCATCAAAGAACTGTCTAAAAACATCATTCATCAATCTCATGAATGTAGTCAGGGCATTACACAACTTGAAAGGCATAACAAGCCATTCAAACAATCCCCGTTTTGTTTTGAATGCGGTTTTCCACGCATCACTTTCATTTATTCTTACTTGATGATATCCACTTCTCAAATCCAGCTTAGTGAAATAAATATCATGTTTTAATTGATCCAAAAAATCATTAATACGAGGAAGAGGGTAATGATTCTTAATAGTAATTTTGTTTAAGGCACGAAAATCAACACACATTCACCAAGTGCCATCTTTCTTTGGCACCAAAATAATTGGTGAACCAACAGGAGATGAACTTGGATGAATAACACCTCTATCCAATAGATCCATTACCTATTTTTTGATTTCCTCATTTTCCACCACTGATAACCTGTACATGCCAATGTTAGGGAGAGGAGAATCTTGCAATAGCTTAATTTCATGTTGAACTCCCCTTTTAGGGGGTAAGCCCTTAGGATCTTGAAATACATCATCATAAGTACAAATGATTTCAACCAATTCATTCTTGTGTCTAGGATCACACTTTTCCAAAGCTTGAGAATATTCTTTTTCCTTAGACTTAATCAACATGAGACAAAAAGTCTTGCTTGAATTAACTAGTCTTTTCATTTGCCCTGTTGTAACCAAGGAAAGACTTGTTCTAATGTGATGTGCTCTAACTATATATTCAATGCCATCCTTAACAAGTAAGTACTTATTCTCCTCTCTATAGAAGATTGTTTTTCTATCATAAAGATATGGGCTTCCCAAAACAATCCCACATATGTCCAATAAAACAACATCTAACTCAACCTCATCTACGAACTTGGATGTGATGGAAAACCTTAGCCTAAAGTTTGTGAGACATGTAGCTTCACATTGTCACACACCCAACCTAGTGGATAAGGCTTCGGATGGGGATTGGTTTGTAAGCCTAGCTTCTTAACAACCTCTTCATAAATTAAATTTGCTTGTGAACCACTATCAAATAGAGTGTCAATCTTAGTATGTTTCGAAACAACTCTAATGTGGAACAATTCATTTCTTTTCTTATCAATATGCACATAATTCTATTTAGAAGAAGATGCAGCATTAGTGCCAGAAACTGAAAGAGAAAAATCATTATGTAATCATATAGATGTGATCTTAGTGTCATCACCTGAATCTAAACCTAAGTCCTGAACCATAGCATTAGCCTTCTTTTCTTTCTTTTGATACCTCTTAGGCCTTAAATCAAGATGTAGTTTCCAACACTTAGACTCATCATGATTTTTCTTGCAATGATTACAAAATGGTTTTCCTTCTTTTTTAACAGTATAAGTGGATTTCTATTTACCCTTTCCTGATGAACTTTCCCCTTTGGATTGCTTAACATTAGATTGCTTAATTTTTACTTTAGGAAAATATTCTTTTGATTATTTCCCTCTAGCCTCTAAATGAGTGGCTTGAACACATACTGCATCTAAATTAGTGGGATTGAACATAAGAATCATATATCTTAAGTAACTATGCAACCCACCTATATATTTTAGTAGTGTTTCTTGTGTGTATAGAGGAACATTCAAAAGTAAATCTTTTTTCCTAAATTCTTGTGTATAATCTTGAAAACTTTGGCCTTTTCCTTGTCTGGAACTTTGCCAATCCATCATGGCTTGTTGCATATCGCCTAAAGGATAGAATTGCTTTATGAGTTCTTCAATAAATTCATTCCAAGTAGAAATCAAGTTACCTTTTTAAAGCTCAGTTTCTTTCAACTTACTCTCCCACCAGATGAGAGTTGTGCCTCCCATATGAAAAGTAGCCAAATGAATTTTTGACTCATCCCCTGTAATCTTTTGGACCTTGCAATAAACTTCAATTTGCTTGACCCAATTATCCAACTTTTTGACATTAACTTCACCATTAAACATTGGTAATTTAAACTTAATATCCAATTTTAGTGAAGGAAGAGATTCCATAGTTTTTTTACCATCATCTGATGAAGAAGGTTTTTTAGTTTCTTTACCTTTTAATTCTCATGAATCACCTTCTTTTTCATTCTCAGATTTCCTTTGTTTGTCATGGTATAGTTCCTCAACCATGCTTCTCATGTCCATGAAATCTTAGTGGAAATCTTGTTTAGATTCCATCTCTTCTTTGGCCATCCTTAAAGCACGCCTTGAACCAATCTTTGGATTATACTCAATGATTTTTCCTTCACCCTTTTGAGATTTAGACCTTGTCATCATACACTAGCAATCATTATTAAATAACAACCGCTCTGATACCAAAAATCTAATCTGTAAATTGAAAATGCAAGTGTGGCAAATTTGAACAACTCACTTTTGCATTAAAAAGATCTTTCTATTTTCTGACTTTTTATTTAAATTTTGAATAAATAAATTATAACCAGAATTAAAAATGAAGATCAAAATTATAAAATAGCAAATAAAAATCAAAAGAAATCACCAACAAATTGATAACGGAGTTTAGCTTCAATAGCCTACATCTCCAAGTCCATTCAAAGTGAGGACCATTCTCATTAATTTTGTGTAACAAATGGCTTCCAAAATAAATATAAGTCTTCAATTCACCTTCTTTGATCTCTGCTTGCCTATAAATATATCTCTTAGCCCTGAAAATAATGGCCTAAGGCTGTACAAAGCAAAAATAAGGCTCTAACCTTCTTAATTCTCCTTACACAGTCGGCTTTCTATGTCTATTCAAGTAGAAATTAGTCCCTTTTATAACACTTTGACCTCTGTGGCTAAAGTGGTCAAGGCATTAACCTTTTAGGTGGTAGGTCAAAGGTTCAAAACTGCCTCCCACCTTTCTAGGTTCTTGGGCATGAGGAAAAGGTCGGCCTTCCTCCTTTTGGCGTGCTTTGACTTAATTTTTATCCCACATTTGCTGGGAAAATGGTTTTTCATGCTTAAAATATACAAGTTGAAGATCTTTTCAAATGCCAAGATTTAGGCACCAACTTAGGCTATGCTTTGACTTGGTCAATGCATGTTTGGTGGAGTGACGTGGCGGGTGGCATGGCAGTTTGGCCTTTGGTGCCTTTAAACGTTTGAAAATTTCAAATAACATGTGAATAAAAAACACCAAACCAAATTTTTTTTTCACCTAATTATTTTTCCATGTGTCAAATGGCTATTTTTCCACTTGGCATATTTCAATAGTGCCACATCACTTTCAACACCCCTTTTTTTACCTGTCGCAAGATTTCTTCAACTAGCTATATCTTGAGCATCCGGACTCCATTTTTTGAACTGCAAAAAGTGCTAGAAAGCTCTCAAAAAATTATACAATGTGAAAATTATTTGAATATGATTTGAATACTTTGAAAAATGGAATGGTACATGGATCCACCTAGATCAATTTTGGTAGAGGTTAACTCATATCAACCTCTATAGGAGGAGGGAGAGATATGAGATGATACTCCATAAGCTTCTTAAGTAATAAAGTTGGAGGCTCAAGTAATTGTGTTAATTTTCTCTTAGGTGCATTGGATGAGATGAGTTGCTTAGGATGATGTGATAATGTGTTAACCATTTTGGTTGATTCTTTTTTTAGGTTTTTTAAGTTTTACCTTATCACTCGGTTTGATATAAAACTTGGTAGTATATATACTTAGTGTGATTGCTACATACTTAAGCTTGTTCAATGAAATAAGTTTCATTTCATGATCTTGGACAATATGGCATAAGTCATCAAAAGATTTAAAATTCTTAAAAACAATGGACTCATGTAATGAGGCAAGA
Source organism: Torreya grandis (assembly GCA_037957365.1). Lineage (NCBI taxonomy): Eukaryota > Viridiplantae > Streptophyta > Pinopsida > Cupressales > Taxaceae > Torreya > Torreya grandis. The sequence continues at coordinate 6,667,028 of JARHVA010000129.1, forward strand.
AATTTTTTCTTAAAAATGTCTTGAATCTTTTTATCTTCCATTGGATTTTTCATTTTGTCCAACATTTTTTTATACCTCAAAACATAATCATTAATAGGTTCATTGGTTCCTTTATTTATCTTATAAATTTGTGTATATGACATATTTTTAGTGATGTTGATAGATAAATGTGGTATAAATTGATCCGCTATAGATTTTAATGCTTTCATTAATTGGATTGGTAAGTCATATAACCATCTTAAATCATAGTCTTTTAAGCTCCTTCGAAATAATTTGGTCAAAATTTTATCATTTGAAGCATAATCAACACATTTCATATATAAAGATCAAATATTTTGTTCAGGATCAGCCTTGCCATCATAAAATGTGAACTTGGATGTAACAAAATCAGTTGTAAAAGGGTTAAAATATATCTCAAGTGATATATGATTATGTAATACATCTTGTGAATCTATAGCATGAGTTGATTTCAAAGCATTTTTTCAATGTTGGTAAACTTAGTTTCCAAATCTTGAATAACTTATAAAAGAGTTTGTATAGTAGACCCATTAAGATTTGTATTTTAGATTTGAGAAGCCATCAAAGGGGATAAAAACACCACTTGTGTTTATATGGCAATTAAAACTGGTAATTGAGTTGAAATATTAATTGTTCCCATGGAGGATGTGTCAATAGTTGTTTGATATTTCGGGAACAATGGTTTAAAAACATATCATGTGCCCCCACTAGATGTAGTATATAATTTTGTGTTATAGGGGAGGGATATCAAAATGGATGTGTGATAGGCATATCTATTAGCCCCAATATTTTCATCAGTAGAGAGCAATGGTTGTTCAGTGACACCTTTTTTGTTTTTAGTTTCCAATAGAGTTTTTTGGATCTTATGGAGATCTTCAAGATTTTCATGAATGCACTCTCAAAATAATGTAATAGATTTAACTTACTCTCTATTTACTTATTCATGCTAATTTTTTATATGTGTTTCATCATATTCATGATTAGAAACATCTTCTATAATAATTTTATTATTATTCTTATCATTGTCATTATTGGCACTCTTATTATTAGCACAATTTGACATGATATCAGTTTGAGACATGTTAGATTACCTAAGGAGTAGCTTAATATGTTCAATAGGAATACCATCTAATCTAGGAATATGCTTAGGTTGCATACAAATTATATAACACATGTGAATAAGTACAATAATCAAAAATATTATAAGGTTGAAAATCCTAGAGCAAGTTAGGAGTTGCACGAGAAGACTCAGAGGTCAAGTTCACCAAATGTTTATCCCTTTTTAATGGTCTAGTATGATGTTTAAAATGGTAGAATATCTTATGCATAAAGATGAATAAAACTATTATAAATCAGGATAATTAATTGAAAACTTAGATAAATGAATATTCTAAATAAAAATGATGAGTTATGTTAAATATATAAGGTACACTCAAAATATTAATTTTATTGCATAAACACTAGGAAGAGATAATACTTAACTTATTTTCAAATACATAGGAAGATCTAAGATATGAAAAGGTGGAAATAGGTGGGAAAAATATTAAGATCCAGTCATCAAAATTTGGAAGTATTGTTTTTGGAGGCCTAGACACTTGCATTAGCCTTGACACACATCAATGGAAGTGTCTTGGTGTCAACAAATCTATCCAGTATGGAATATTTATTGAATTTTAGAGTAACCACCTATATATTTATACATTTTTCTCCTTTTTTATAATATTTTTATTCCTATGAACATGATGTAAATGATTATTTATGGATCAAACCCTATCTCTTCACCTTAGGTCTTTGTACCTTACCAAAAAATAGCTTAGTGGCCTCACAAGTTCAAGTTGACCTCAAAGACCTATTTGTTATTGAGCACTAGCTACATAGCCAACACTCTAAATATGGCCTCAAACATGTGCATTTCTCCACTAAGTGTTATCTTGTGTGTATATAAGGGTGTAATATGCTCTATGCAAGGGAATGCAATAATCTAGATTGTAACTTGAAAAATGCTACTCATGGGTTGTTATTTGAGTATTGCAGACCTGTAATATGATTGCTCCTATGACTGATATGAAAATAGCTAATAATAAAGTCATATAACTTAATTTTACAATTAATTTAATGAGTTTCAATAGGAATTTGTTTGGTATTTTATAGATGGGTAATGATTAGGTTTAGATTTGTATTTATACCACACCTTTTGTAAATATCTCATATTAGGGTTAAGTAATATACCAAGGCCAACCCATATGTTTTAAAACATTTTAAATTTATATTAATTTTGAATACTAGACACTTGATAATAATCTAGACACTTTCATCAATGGAAGTGTCCTTATATGGTATATAAGTGTTTGATGCTAGGAAGTCGCTGAGGATCTGGAACTGACAATGAAGTATATATTAAGTTTTAATATTTTTATAATGTAAAAGAGATATGAGTCATCAAAAATGATAGGGTTGGACCATAAGATAAATATTTAGAAAAATGAGATGGTGATTGCGAGCCTTTTGGAAATAGGTAAGTCTATAACTGAAGGGTAGATACCTAATATGTATTTGTCAAGTATATAATACAGACATGTTATGTATATCATATTTTAATATCTACATAGGGTTACCATAACCACCTCACATATTTTTATAGAAATGAATTGATTGAAATCTCATATCTCTACCTCCTCAATTTTAGATTAATTTGGCCAAGCATTAACCTAAGGGATTCGACAATAATACATATTTTGATCACCATATATGCATTAGTAATTCTTAAAACAAGTGTTATAGGTTAAGTTATAACATATAGGATCTTATTGATGATAAAAATATTGAGCTAAGCACACCCATAGAGGAAGCAAGACCACAATAAAGTGACAATGCAAAGCTAAAAAAATTTCAATAATCCCTTTACAAATCATGGAACAACAGAGAATAAAAACAATTCATAATTACATCATGTGTTAAATTTTCATCCCATCCTAAGACATATGCTCATCTAGTATATGGAATTATTGGTACATTTATAGGCATTTAATATGAGTACCCTCTACAATCAGAAGTAACTCATCCTCTTACCCCACTACCACCAAAATTGGCTACATGACCTATTCAAGAGCATAATACAAAAACAACATTGTCACCTACTCAAAATCATAGTACAAATATAATCAGTACACCCATTCAAGAGCATAGTTTATAATCAGTTGCAACACTCATACAAAATATTTTTATAGAGTTAGTTCAAATGAAAGTGGTATACCTTCCTAAGTAATGAGAATCAAGATTCATATCACATAATTACTCAAAATGAAAATAAATCTAAATATTATATAGTACATTCTATGGTAGCACCTCAAATAACTCAGTATGGTCCACAACAAACACATGTGGTGAGACATTATCCTATTATACATTAAAATCCACCAACTCCTACACATTCTTAAGTTATGCATATGGAAACAGATTTTATAAGCAGTGATGAGGGTAGCTACAATACAACACTTTTCACAAATATGTTCAAAAATGAAAAGTCATCTTTTGCATATTCGATTCAAGAACACACTATGGTCCTCCCATTATGTGATCACAAGTTAAGTTTCCTTCACAGATAATCAAAAATACAAAAAAATTCAAATACCAAAAAAAAAAAAAAACATTTAAAAAATACAAAAACATTCAAAATGTTTTCAAAAAATTAAAATTCAAGACCTGAACATGATAAGAATATTATTTTTCTATACACATGCATTTTCCAAGGTATATAAGTGTGATATAGGACATACATTGTATATTCATTATTAGACGTTGGACACCCTTGTACCCAATGACCATGCCTAGGTTGGGGCATCTATCCTACAAGTTATATCTATAGATTACGATGTCAAATTAAATATTGACAAACATCTCTTACAAGTGTCTTGTTAATTACTAATATCTAACATTATGTTGCATGGATATCTTACTTTTTTATAATATAACATTCATACATATGGAGGGAATGGACTAATTTTCACTTGTTCTATTATCCTTTAATGTTGTCTACTTTCATGCATGAAAGGATAGACATTACTTGCTTATTGTGTGTGGCCTTTATCCCTTGTGTGCAAAAAATGATTGAACATATCTATGGGATTGTGTTTGGTATGTGTGACACTTGAACATGTACATTACTTGTGTCCCCTTATCCTTATGTTTGAAATATTTTCTTGTGTGACATTTGAATATGTCCCTTATTTGTGACATTATTAATGTCCTTTGCATACAACCATCAGTAGTTATTTTTTTATGACATATTAATGTCCATTGTAGGCAGCCCTTGGCATGACATTGTGTGACATTGTGTGTTATTTTTTTGTGCTTGTTAAGCTTCATTAGTGGTGTCATGATACATATAATATATTATTACTTTAGAGAGGGTTACCTTACTACATGATTCAATTTTATATCTAGACATAAACACTTTAATGTCTCATATTCAATATGTTACATAAATGTGTCAAATGATAATTAAAATTCTATGATGGCATACTCTCCACATTTTGACATACTACTCCATGATTTCATCTCTATCACATGATATAATTAAATCTTATTATGAGATGAGTGACTTTCAAGCTCCATCCCTCATCTCAAAATAGGGGCATCACAGTGGGTTTATCTTAGATATCCAAGCCTCCATGAGCACACAAAAATTAGATTTGGGGTAGAGTACAAATTATAAAAATACATAGTACAAGTTTCAAAAATACATAATATAGGTTTTCAAAGATGCAAAGCAAATTCAAAAATCATATTCTATAATAATGTTTTCAAAGTTTCAAAGTAATATAAAATCAATTTTTGTAACAAGATACATTTTTTTAAATATTCAAAGTAATTATGAAATCAAACATATGACATATATTGGCACATTCTTCATATGAGATGCATATTCACTCATTTTTTAAAGACTTAAAGCATAGATTAATACGCACTTAAATCCATATGCATGGGCATATGCTAAATAATTACAAAGTTCAAAGTTACATGTTGTAAATACATTTACAATTGAGCATATAGGTGCATAACATTCTATATCACTTGTCGTAAATTCAAGGGGCATGATACTCATTCATTCCCATGCTTTTTCATATTTTTAATTTTCAAAACTTAAAGTTTCAAAGTTTCAAAGTTGCAAAAAGGCATGATAATTTTTCATGCACATTTTCAAAGTTCAATATAAAAATACTCATTTCAATGCAATTCTATGATCGATGTAATCATGATGGGGGTGTGAATGTTCTTCATTCTCTTTCAATTATGAAAATATAATCTATATCCATCTACAGTAATATGATTCAAATTTGTGCAGGTGATGTACATTCAAGTCTAGTGACACTCAATGACCATGACATCATTTGTAGTAAACCCATCATTGTTCCACATTTTTGGATTAGTACATTGGAGACTTTTCCCCATTCATGAGGGTTGGAGTAATGAATTTTTCCAACTCAAGATCTTGATTAATTATTCAGATTTTGGACTCGGTCACTCTCATTTCACCATTGGTTCAAAATATCAAAGTGATTCAACAAGGAGGCAAAGTTCTCCATCATCAATTATAGGTTACAAAATAATTTGGTTTCACCTATATATAGGTGTACTCCTTCCTCACTCTCTTTTCAATTTTTTTAATTTTTAAAGTTATCTTTTTCAAATTTCAAATGCATAAATGACTACTTCATGATTTTTTTGTTGGATTTTATAAATTAAATACCCTACATAATTGAAGTATCCACTCAAATACAAAGTGTGTTTCACCCACTTAGATTTAATTAGTTATCCTTTACCCTAATAATTTAATTACTAGAATAAATGGGGGTGTAAATTAAGGCACATAAATTTGGTCATAGGTACTTTACAATGTTAATTATTGACACATTCTAAACCACATGACTTGCACATAATTACATGACTTTTATTCACCATTATTCTAAGTTGTTTATCTATATGTGAGTTCGACCTTCTATTTTCCGTTATATACTTCATATAAATTTCAATGTCAAATACTCAAGCCACTTGAAATCACTCTTAGATTGTCTCCAATTTAATAAAACTATATCCTTGATCCTTCTATATAAGTTCACACTAGGTGGACAAGAGTGTACTACTCTCTTCTCTACTTATTTTGGTTGCATCTCATGCCAAATAATGGCTAGTTTCTAAAATTCAAACATCCTTTTGAGTCTTCCTACATGTTTCATAAGGTCAATTAAAGGAAATAAAAAATATATTTTTTTATTAATACACATCAAAGAATCATTCATTGGGTCCACTTATTATTCACTTCTCTCAAACTTTTACACTTATGCAGATTTATCAAACCTACCCTATTATTCTCAAATTAAAGATCATCACAAGGAGTAACCATAATCCAAGTCAAGAACCTTCTAAAAAAAAGTCAAGAGATATCATTGTCAAGTATTAAATCCATATTTTAGATATATTCATATAGTCAAAGAAGCACAATTACACATTCACTCTAGGTGGAAAAACTATGTGGGCTTGCTTACCCTCCTTGGAATACTGGATACATAAGCAAAGGTCAATCGTCAAAGGGGGTGATTAAAACTATATTAACCCATTACACTTCTTTTTTTTTAATTTTTTAAGGTATCAAAATGTCCATAGGGTTTCAAATACATAGAAGACAAAAAAAAATTATGTGCAACATAAAATAGGTTGTGATATCTCAAATTACTTAGAAGATATAGGCATAGAAGATGTAATGATAAAAAAACTCATAGTCAACCAAGACAAGTCCACAGGTAATAGACTCAAGCACACTACATTGATGTCCACTTAATGTTCATGTCTAAGAATCTTTTCCACTTTTATCTCTGATCTATAATTTCTAAAATTATAATTTCTTTATATTTTTAAGTCGGTTATTGATCATAATCAATTGGGATAAATTTGTAATCAATGGACTTGAATGCATTGCATTATTATCCACTTACAATAGACCTATCTAGATTATTTGTTGATCATGTGTTTGCTCCTAAACATGTACAATCATCTTTATCACTAGTTTTCACTATCATGTAATCATAACTGTCAAAATAAATTTGTATAAGCTAAGTATATCTCTTCTTAGTACTTTCCAAAAATGGAAATTTTTCATATTTAACATTTTGTCAAAATCAAAATTGTTTTTTACTGTACATCTTTAGAATTTTGATATTCTCTAGTTTTACACTTATAATTATAAATACATTTTATGTTTTTTTAATAAAAAAATATCATAAAATACTTAGTATCATTCAAAATTTCACCATGTTGTTCCTCAAATTTGAGTTCCTTCACATTATATTCATTTTTTAAATCTAGGATAGCATTCAAGATAGTATTTATGTCTGTTACTTATTTACTAATTAGTTGTAAAAAAATATAAAATACTTCTACTTATTTATGATCTACATGATTAAGCTCATCGGGATGTATTTTACCATGATATTCAACATCATATTCATAAACATTCTCGAGATCGAGCATAACATCATTAATAACATGTTCATCTACATTAATGAATTCCTTATCAATGTGTATACCTATAGATGAAGAAACATTTATATTATTAATTTCCACCATTATATTTGGAACACAAACATGAGATTAAGTCAAAAGAATATGAATACGCTCAATTAAAATATCACTTAATCTATCAACTCAACATATAGGTAAAGGATGCCTAACCCTTTTATATGGCATATGATGTATGCTTGAAATTACTAATAAAACTTAGGGCAAAAGAACAAATTTTAAATTTTTCACATGAGAAGGGGAAATCATAAAGTAGATATGAATTTCAAACCTTAATAGAGGATAAATATGAAACCCTAATGTAGGAGGAAACATAAGGTTTTGTGTGCTCAAGTCAATGATATAGGTCACCAAAATATTTTATTTATTTTGGGTTTAGGGGTCCTAAAATAGTGTAAAACTATGCGCTATCAGATTATGTGAAATATAACAATAAATTACTAATCTAAATTGAAAATTATATTCTATATATTACATTATTTAAATTTTAATTGGAAAAGCAAGAGGGTAGAAGTGTACTTAGCTTATTTTGGTTATGTGTTGCTAATATAAAGTGAACCCATGCCTAAAAAAATATTTTTAATTACATTGTCAACTACTTAGACTTGAGACAAAGGCTCAAAACCTTTATAGGTGCTACTGGTAGAGTATGACCCTTGCAATAGCTAAAAATATTTGGTGGATACCAAATATGTCCCTATGCAACATGTGGGTCTATAACTCCTAAGATCCATGATCCTACACCTATAAATTTTTAATTTGTATGTTCTTGCCTTTAGGTACTATGTATTGATATTTCTTTTCTTTTTCCTTTCATCCAAACCTTAATTATTCTTTTGACCTAAATACACCCTTGAAAAATGGTTTAATATTTTGGGTTGGACACCCCAAACCATTCTCAATTAAATGGATGTATGTTTCTTACATCCCAATACTCCAAAGAGGGATCAAATCATAGGTAATTATCCCAAATGTGTGTGTGTGTGTGTGTGTGTGTGCAATATTATGAAATCTAGAATTCAAATTAATTTTTTGATCTTTGACCCTTGGAACCATGTAACTTAGACTTTTGTGTATTTATACTCTATTTTAAGGTTATTCCTTTGAGGGATTTTTAGATACGTATGCCCTTGTAATAATGTCTCAAGAGAGTGTTAGATGTTTTATCAAGGTTTCTAAGACTTACCAAGATGGTTATAACCTTAGGAATGATTTGTATATATAGTTGACTCTTCATTATTTCCCACTATGACCAACCCATGAAACATGTCTAGGTCAACCTAATAGAGACTTTCCAGATTAAAACATAGTCATTGAGTGCACTAGACACTACTGACAAAGGCAGATACCTTTGGTAATTGTAAATATCAATATATTACTAGTATTATCCTTGGAGTGTAAATCCATGATATGAGATATGGAGAAGGTCGGTCTAAGATTCTAGGATGTTCCTATATAGACTAGGTTGTTCCAAAAAAGGGATATCTAGTGAATAGAGTTAGTCAAGACAATATATGAGTAGATGAATAGATGGAAAGTGTGCATAAGAGTCAAATGTATGCGTAATGTCCAAGTATGTCAAAGTTGATGTTTATATAGTGTTTAATACCAAATTTAGGTGTCTACTATTCTATAAATATTATAAAATTATTTTTAATACGAATATGTTTTTGCAACTGAGTTTGAAGTAGAAAATTTAAAATGTTTCTAGGTTCCATGGAAAATTAGACCTTAAAAGAGGTATTGATGGGTCACTTTACTTGTCAGCATTGTCCATCATCTCCCATTTGGTCCCATATACTTTACATTAGCATCCCTTGCAAAATAAAAATAAAAATTGACAATGACTAATAAATGTGTAATTAGAGTTTAAATCAATGTTAACTTATGGAAGTGTAAGTTAATTTATTAATAATTGATTACCCTCCCAATATAATTCTACCCTTTCAACACAATCACCACAAATAAGTGTATGGAAACAAAATAAACACATATACAAAACTCTTAGCCATGACAACCAATTAACTTAGGGATGATTATTTAAAATATATTATGCCATCAATTTAGTTATCTTTACCAATAAATATTAAAACTAAGACTGTAGAGACTGTCTTTTACTAGTTGGTTTTCTCCTTCATACCATGGTCCTTGAAGGTGCCTATAGGATATTGGCATTTATTATCATTTACTAACCTCACACTTTCGGAAAGATTTAACTATATAATGACCTCTTCACCTCTGATTTTGGTTGATGAAGTCAAGATGAATGAAGGAGGAGCTTTAAATCATGACACTACCTCTCATATGATTGAGGAAGTTTCCCCCAAAGTGTATCATGAGGTAATTATTCTTGACCTAATGTGGTATTACCCATCCCTAAATTTAATAATTCTTTTCAATGTATTAGAACAATTTTGATTGATAGGCTATTTTTTGGGTTGCATCCCTTATGAAAGCATGCTTAAGACTTGGGTTTAGTCTACTTGGACTGCTCATGACATTAATCTAGAGAGCATCCAAAATATTACCAAAGGATTTTTCTATTACATTTCTCCAACCCCACCCATGTGGGTGTGACTTGAATAAATATACCACTTGGTATATCCGTAACTCCCTGATGGTATTATCCCTTGGACCTGAGATGTTGTTGTTTTAGATCATACTTCACTGAAGATCCCTATTTGGGTAGAGTTCTTAGGACCACCCTTACCTTTATGGAATTTTATTAATCAAATCATAGCCTCCATTGGCCAGGTTGTATTCCATGAGCCAACGAGATTTCATTTTGATTTCCCACAATAGCAAGTCTATGTGGAAATCAAACTATCTAAGGATCTCAAAGAATTTTTTGAGATTCAAGTGGAGGATAAAACTTACTCTCAATGATTCCTTTATATTAACTTTCCCAAAACCTTTTTTTGTTTCCAAGCCATGAACCACAATATAAAGGATTGCCTATTTTATTTGCCTCACAATAGGGTAATTCCCAAAACTGCATATGATATCCCCAAAATTTCTTAGGAGGAAGGTTGGAAAAATATTATGGGTTCAAAGAATAATTTTAATAAAGGTCCCACTCATCATAACCATGTGAACAACAACAAGTTAGTTATCAACATTGTGGCTGCAACTCAACTTGCTAGGGAGGTGCCTAACAACACTCAACCCACCAAGGATCATGCACATGTTAATGTGTAATTATCCAAACCATGTTTTCACAACACACCTTTGACAACAAATGTTTTTTTTAGTTATCAAATTCATTCAAAATATGCTTCTAACAATTTTTCTCGTCCATCACTCTCCCATTTAAGCACAAGCAAACACGCACGTAGTCCTTCTTGGGGTTTATGCCTCACTCTCATATTCTTACTCATCAGGACTCTTTTGAGGTGGTGGAATATGTGGTTGAATTTTCCCAACATCTAAAATTTATTCTTTCTAACATGAGGCATTTTTTGAAGAATAGATATGAATCCCTACAAGAGCTCGATGTTGAGGACATGTCTCTTGACACCTTTAATTTATGAATTGTTATTCATAGAATGTTTAGGTTATCATAGACCTAGCTCAAAAATATGTTGTGAGATATTTCAAAAAAAAAATTGCAAGCATGGACATTTTCTGACTTCAAGAAATTAAGGTGGTGAATTCGCTCCTCTGTGTTATCCATAAAGTTATTTGGTTTGACAACATAGTTCTGACTAACAATTAAGATGCAAGTCATGGAGGCCTGATGACCTTTATTTCCTTAAAATGGTGGCCACATTTGGTGGCTTATGGAAATGACCCCTTCCATCATGTCATTTGGGTCCTCTTCAATATCGATAATTGTTCTTTGGGCATCATTAATGTTTATGCTCCCAATGATGTGCATGAAAGGATGAGTCTGTGGTAATGGTTTTCCATCTCACTATCTAAGGCCCATTGGGATATTTGTGGTGACTTTAGTATGGTGGAGAAATAAAATTAAATTATGGGTACCCTCCCCATGTGATGGACCATCGGTGAAAGAGAAGAGTGGATTTTTGTGAGAAATAAATTTGGGTTTTATGACCCTAATATCAATTGTCATCCCACTTCTAAATTTTTATATACCTAGACCAATATTTAAAGTGAAATTGATCATGTACTAAAACAACTTGATCAGGTGATGATTTACACACAATGGTACTTCTCCTTTGACAATGACTTCTCTCTCTTGGTGGAAGTTATGCTATATTTTGTTCTCTCCAGCCAATTATCAATCCACTTCCATATTATCTAGTAATTCAAAAATCCAAAACTTTAAAAAACTCATTTTTTTATAAACATGGATTTATTGGATCATAGCCCCACCCTAGCCCACATCAAATGGGATATAACCTTATGCCCTAGCCAACTCATAATTCGATATGGATCCAATGGTGGGTGGATTCACTCAATCAAATGACCATATTTATTTGGATCTATGGCCACTAGATATCCAAGATTTGGTAGCACTCTTATTCAGTCAAGTCCTCAGAGTTGAGCCATGTGATGGTGGCTCTTAAAACACACCCCTTAAACAACACTCTAAAAATATAGTTGGTCAAGCCATGACAAAAAATCAAAATCTTGGACATGTAAAATGCATGTGGATCCCAACTTTGTACCCACCTATATTGGCTCAAATTACAAGATAAAGTCTCCAAGTCCTTGGCCCAATAGATCAAATCCATCCAAGATGGAGGCCATCACTATATTGAAACTCTAGTTATGGTCCAATCCTTTGTTACTCACTAATAGTAAGTGTTCATAGATCATGTCCCCTCTCTTGAGTGCCAACAAGCTCTAGACCAATGTTTTTTAGTTATCTTGACTAGAGTCACTACTGCTCAAAGGGTTGCATGTGATAGACAAATCTCTATTAAGGACTTATATGAATTAGTTATGAAAATAGCCAATGATAAAGAATCTAGATGTGATGGGTTCCATTGTGAATTTTACAAAAAATTGTGGGATACTATTGAGTCATACCTTTTTAGGTATACCTTGAGGCATTCTACAATCAATCTTTGGACCCAGGGATAAACAAAGGGCACATCAATTTTATCCTTAAATTTGGTGACCCTGAGTTAATTTGTAGTTAGATACATATCACCCTACTCAATATTTCCTATACAATTATTTCCAAGGTTTTAGCATTACACCTCTACCATCTCCTTCTAGTGATTATTCAACTCGAGCAGATTGGGTTCATATAGGGTCACTATATCCTAGACAATTTCATTATTGTGTGAGAAGACATGGAATGGGCTCACCATTATTACTAGAAGGCCTTGCTCATTAAGATTTATTTTGAAAAATCTTATGAGCACATTGAATGGCCATTTATTATAGCTATGTTGCAAGCACTAGGTTTTGGGCCCTCTTTCTTACAATCAGTCTGTATGCTCTTTATTGATGTTTTATCTCTCATATCCATTAATGGAGGTTGATCAGAAGCCTTTAGCCTCTTCATATCCATTAGGAAAGGTTTCCCCTATCCCTAGACCTCTATGTGATTTTTGATAAGGGCTTAAAATATATCCTTATCAATGCCAAATCTCAAGGCCTTGTTTGTGGAATTTTGCTACCTATTGAGGAACAACTCCAACTTCTCAATGGGCACTACACCAATGATTCCTTCCTCATTCTTTCGAAGATGAGGATAATGTATCTAATGCCATGATATGTCTTGAGAATTTTTGTCTCACCTTTGGATCTTTCATTCATGGTGGAAAACCCAGTGGTATAGACAATCCTTCCTCCCCCCACCCTGCTAAATGGAACATTTCAATTAGAAGGTACTTTAACATGATGAGATATTTAAATTCCTAGGCATCCCCTTTGCTTTCCATGCCTTGCCATCTAGACTTTGGAAATATGTGGTGGTTAGGGTGGAAAAAAAATTATTGGATAACCAAGCCCCTTTCATTGGATGGCAAATTCCAAATTTGTTCCAAAGTGCTCACAACCACCCATGTATAATACTCTTCTTGTTGGGACCTTCTAAGCAATCTATCTACAAGATTGTAAATATTCTTCATGATCTTATTTGGGCTAACTCTACCACCAGTAAAGGATTTCATCAAGTGGCTTGGGACTATTTTTTTCTCCCTCAATAAACAGGTGGGATGGGCCTTATTGATATCTCTGGATAAGTCTTTATGATATGTGTGAAATGGATTATCCATACCATTGAAGGCAATGAAGCCTGGAAGGTGCTCATTCGTAATTGTATTTCTGAAGGCTCTCCTTACGAATGGATGGATTGGAAAGGTTTGTGCTTTGTCAATCTCCTCACTCTTACGGCCCTAGTTAAAATTATGGGGTCTTTTGTTATCAAGAGTATATTGCCGACCTAGGAAAAAGTCAAACCTTGGTTGTTATGGAATGGGACTAGTTATCAAGATGGCCTCTCTATCAATCAACACTATATATGGTGGTTCCCCATTATCAATATGTAAAGAAACTTATTTATGGTTACCTTGGGATGACTTCAAAGTGAAATACAAACTTTCCTCTACTGACAAAGAGTCTTTTGAGGAAATTATGGTAGTTGTTCTTATATCTCTCCTACACAAAATAACAGTCAATTCCTCCTAGCCTTGGTGGAAAGACTAAAAGTGGTATGTGGACACACCTTTTTATAACTACACTACTTGGAAAGTTTAAAAATGGTTGTCTCCACGTATACCTATGGTGAACAAGATCAATTAATGTTGATCATACATTCCTCCCATACTACTTGGGGGAGATGCTTTCAAACTATTTGGTCTGCTTGTGTGGAGCCAAAGCTAGCTCATTTCAATTTGTGTGTTTTACACCAAGGGCTTACTATAGGTAGAAATCTTGTGAAAATGGGGTGGCACAACCTAAATTCCCTTTTTATGGACACCTAGAAACCATCATTCACCTATTCTAGTTTTTCCCTAAGGCCAAGTGTGCCTGGTCCTAGATACATGTTTTTCCCAACCATAGTGTCTGACCCCATTCAACTAGTCTCACATTTTGTTGGGAGACAACCTAAAAATTTTGCTGTAATTCACCCAATTATGGCATGATTTCAAAATTGAAATTATTTTTTGGATATGGAAGGAATGAAATTCATCTATATTTACAAGTAATGATGTTGGTATTCAATTTTTTACTTATGATAAAGCTAGGATTGTGTCTAATGTGCTTATGTAGATTCAAGTTCAAACTAATAAGGTGGTGATGGAATTGGATTACCTTCAGTGGATCCTCCACCACTGGGGTATGCCCCATGCATTGTTTCTCATGTGCCACCCTCCTCACCTCATAACTCTACTCCTTGGGGAGGCAATGGGCCTCCTTTGGGCAGTTCTCAATGCAGTTGCTCTTGTAGGTGATCTCATGTTATTGTTTCTCCTTAGAGACACCAATCTCAACCTTCGAATCCACCTACATAAAACCAACGTGGGTGGATAGTTCTTCTTTGTATCCCACATGGTGATAGATTTTAGCCCCAACCATATAAAGGTTTCCCCCAACTCTCTTTGGTTATCTCATCCCAACACTATGCACATGATAATGTTGAATAAGAGGAAGGTGAATAGGATGCCACCTGCTATGGATGGGAACCCATTATTGATGGGAAAGATCTTCCAAACTCTAGATGCGGTGATCCTCCTAATCGTGATCCTTCCTCGGTTGGTCTCTTTACTATTGTTGCTTAGATATATCTTTTTTTGATGTATTAGAGATTTTGCTAGGTTGAGCCTAAATTATCTTTTGGTTGTTTATGGATTATTGCCTCTTTTTTTGAATAGTCTTATATATTGATATTATTGTATTAATAATAAGCTCTATCTCATTATGTAAAAAAACTATGACTATATAATTAGAAAAGGTTAAATGACTATGAAAGCTTACGTCTAGGAAGACTAATACCAATCGTTCTCTATTACCAAGATTGAATGAGGAAAAACATAGTCATTTTTTTATATGGGTCATCGATTTTGGACTAGAGCTTTGACCCAATTTGGGACATAAATAAGAGGCCCAAATATCCCTTAAAACAATCACTGATGACCACTATTACCTACACTAACATCACCTGATGGGGTGCTACTGATAACAATACCAACGTCGCTAGTGGCTCGAACTAATTGAACATCTCCAACGACCACCACTAGTCTAACATGCCCTTTGAGATTTGAAACTAGGTAGGGCTAGATACAACCAAACCTCTTAACCACTCCACCCACATCTCATTGGTAGGAAAAATATAGTCATGAATAATTTTACAAACTTCCTAGCATTTTGGTTATATAAATGTTATAATATTATTATTTGTACTAGTACCTATTTGAAGCCACAAGTCTGAAGTAAAAGATTGAAAGTATTATTAAGTTACATGTCACTTTACTTGTTAGCATTTTATGTTGTCTCTCATTCAGTCCCCATTCTTGTAAAACAAATGGAAGTTAACAATAATTAATATACATGAAATTAGAAATTTAATTTAATTAATCGAAAATGTAATTTTAAATTATTGATGCTTAATTACTATTCTAATTTAATTTTATCTTTTCAACACAATCACCTTAATATATATATATATATATATATAAATAAATAATACATACATACATATATATAAACACAATTAAATCCTTAAAATAATTTCTTAAAATTGTATTTCTTATAACAAACTTAAATTATGTTGAGGCTTGTTTAAAAATTCAAAATTAAAGTTTTAATTTAATTGTTAGGGATAAGAAACTATAATTAATATGATGCATTATGATGGATTTATTGACGGGTTAACTTTTTTAATTTGATAAGGTGAAAAAAGGTTTTGACAAGATCCTCTAACCCGATACAAGAGAACCCACCAACACCAAACTCAGACAAAACAACACAACAAAGCAAAAAAGCATGAACGTAGTGAAACTACTGAGGAGAATGACAAATTCAGACAACGACCAAAAATTGATAGCCATATGCGAGCTAAATAGTTTTCCACCAGTGATCCGCCAGAGGATAAGTAGCAAATGGCCAAAAAAATACCAAATAGATAGCCTAATTCAACACATGGCCATTGAATCCAAAGGATCAAGCAATGGGCCAGCCAAACAAGGAAGAGGAAAGGAGTTAACCCTTGAATGGGCCTCTTCTACAAATGGAGAAGATCCCTTCCATAGTCCATTTCAAACTTCATTAACCAATTTAGTTGCATCTAATATGAGTCTTTCCACCTCTGTTCTTTTGCCTTTCTTATTAGTTGACGAGACAAGAGGATCATTGAGCTTAGGAAATGGGGAGAGGGTGGGGGTAGTGTTTTTCACCATCAAAGGGGACAAATTAAGCACTATGTCAGGAGCAGGCTCCACCCTCATAGGTTCCACAGTTGAAAGGGGCCATGAAACACTGGTAGAAGATGCCATGGTTGCACCAAAGAAAATCTTGATCTAGGTCTCTTTATTTTTTCCTCCACACCAAAACAAATGATTATTTGAGGAACACTTAGTGGTGCAGTGCCCAATGTGATTGCAGTGGAAGCATTTGAAAGGGAGACCTTAAAAGTTGATGAATTGCACCCATGATCCCTGAGAAGAGTAAAGCTTGACCAAGTGGCTAAGAGGATTGGAAAGATACACAATTGCACAAGATCTTACGAACCTTTGTCCCATAGAGTTATCATCTAGCCTCACAAAAGAACCCACCCAGTTTTCCAACATTCTGATGTGCTCCTCATTCCTCAAAATAGGTGGAATATTTTAAAATATAATCCAAAGGGGAGATGTAGAAACCAGCTCCTTCTCAGGGTTAGAAAAGGGTGACCAGGGACAAAGATAGATCCCAAATCTACCAAAGAACCAAGGACCTTGTATCCACACCACATCTCGATCAGTAGGGTAGTAGAAAGTGACTTGGAAAAAACCATGACTGAGTAGGGTGAAGGAAGGGGGATCCAAGGAACACCACACTGAAGCAACCCACTTAACCAGGTCATAATGTGTGATTGGATAGCCCACACATTTGCCAAATAAGCTCTTACATCCTACATACTTGTTCATGTCTTGAATGGACATATCAAAAAGATCCACCTTCAGAATGTTCTCAGAAAAAAGACCAAAATGTCACCTAGTAAGAAAGCCTCGGAGTCAGAGCACAGAATAGGGGGAGGAGGATCCCTAACTCCAGCGTCAACACACACTAAGGGGGGTGAGAGACCATTAGAACTTGCAATCTTGCCTTACAAAAATCTCAGTAAGCATGGTATGCCTCCAATGTCACCCCTAGAATGTTTAGAAACTCATATGGTTTAACTTTTCAATCTCTATTGAGTATGTCTCTTTTATCTTATCTTTTTTTGTCACCTACTTTGGAATGATGCTTACATTCCTTGCTCTGGCACTAATATTAACATTTTTTTTAAATTTTAACCTTGACTTTCATCTGGGTTACATCTTCAGGGGGTGATCTATTGTAAAAATGAGTAAATTTTTGAAGGCATTTCTTTAGCCCAATTCATTCTAATATAATATTGTAGACAAATAATTTTGGTATAAAAATAGTTAATTGCTATAGTGTTATTGTATATGTGTATTTATTAATTATTAGTCTAGATCAGGTTTATGTTAGTATTTTTTTTTTGTATTTTTGTGAATTTTAATATATTTTTTAAGTTTTGTTTGGCTTTTGATACTTGTGATTTTATGTTTCTCTTATTGACTCTATATATCTCTGTTTAGCCATGTCTCCTCCCTCTTCTTTCTATTTTATCTCTTTTCATTGGTTTTCTCTCTGCCCTTTGTTTATTGTTTTTGGGTTTTCACAAAAATACAAAAAAAAAAAAAAATTATGGTTATCAATCCCTATTATGTCCTACTTTAGCACCCTAATTGGATAACAACACCATGTGGCGTTAGTGTCCTCTATGCAAGACTATTCTGACCTTCTGGGTGTACTTGTGTCTGGATCTGTAAGGTTTGTTCATACATGTATGAATTTTGAAACCCTATAATTTGATTTTTTTGACTGATTTTATGAACAAACCCTAAGATTCCATGTTGTTAGGGCATCTGGTTGATACAAGCTAAAAAGTGTGTTTGTTGGTGGAGCAGACTGGATATCCTTAGTGCTTGGAACAAAATATAATTGACTCGAGTGCTTTGAATGTGCTTGAATATGGAAATCTAGGTAATCTAAGCGTAGGCATGTTGTAGATAGTAGTGTGCATAAGTAGGACAGAATAGGGATTGATAACCTTAATTTTATATATTTTTTGTATTTTTGTGAATTTTAATATATTTTTTAAGTTTTGTTTGGCTTTTGATACTTGTAATTGGACAACAACACCATGTGGCATTAGTGTCCTCTATGCAAGACTGTTATGAGCTTCTGGGTGTACTTGTGTCTGGATCTATAAGGTTTGTTCATACATGTACGAATTTTGAAACCCTATAATTTGCTTTTTTTTTACTGATTTTATGGACAAACCTTAAGATTCCATGTTGTTAGGGCATCTGGTTGATACAAGATAAAAAGTGTGTTTGTTGGTGGAGTAGACTAGATATCCTCAGTGCTTGGAACAAAATATAATTGACTTGAGTGCTTTGAATATGCTTGAATCTAGAAATCTAGGTAATCTGAGCATAGGCATGTTGTAGATAGTAGTGTGCATAAGTAAGACATAATAGGGATTGATAACCTTAATTTTATATATTTTTTGTATTTTTGTGAATTTTAATATATTCTTTAAGTTTTGTTTGGCTTTTGATACTTGTGATTTTATGTTTCTCTTATTGACTCTATATATCTCTGTTTAGCCATGTCTCCTCCCTCTTCTTTCTATTTTATCTTTTTCATTGGTTTTCTCTCTGCCCTTTCTTTATTGTTTTTGGGTTTTTAAAAGAAAAGTAGTAATACGATTTTGGCCTACCAAAAACATATCATTGTGTTTCTTGTCTTTTTTTGTGTTGGCCCTTTGACCCTTGTTTTGGGTCTTCCAAATGTTTTGCCTGTTTTTGTTGGGTTTTCTTCACTATTGTGTGTTAGTTTGCACATCAATAGAGTTCTAATTTTAGTTCAAGAATTCTATAAATACATTAATGCATTAAGGGATACGACATTCATACAAGATTTATCTATTGAGAATGTAAAAGAAATGATTTCATTTATTAGAGTTTTAACATCCCTATACTAAAAGCATAAGTCAATAATATAAAGGAAGAGCATACAAATTTACTACTTATTACATTCATTGAAAGGATAAGGGTTGGGACACTTGTATCATATTTGAATGCCCATTGAATTGTATTATACTTATGTGTTGATTGCCAAAATGTCTAATTCCTAAGTTCCTGATAATAATGGAACAATAACATAGGTCCATATAATCTCCCTTCAACTTTTATGGTTTTACAAGGCACTAAGGGATGATTAAGGTTCCAAGGAAGGAGATAAGTTTCTAGGAGATTTGCATATAATTATTAAAAAACGAGCAAGGTTTTTGGAGCCCACAAGTAGAGGAATAGAGTTTAAAAATTAGTTTCATAGAGTATTACATTTTTCAGAAATGTAATGGTATGATTTTGGATGGGCTAGGTAAGGAGTGTTACGATTTTAGTAATTCAAGGAACGTTCTTAGTTTGTTTCGTGTTTTCTGGGTTTTGTCTGTTTGGTTTTGTAGCCTATTTTATAGTGCATGTTTTTCTCGACAACATTCAATTTTTTGAAAAAAACAAATATTTTTCTAAGAATCCCTCTTTGTATTTTTAATTATTCTAGAATATTCCTTTATGCTATTAGGTTCGATTTTATTGTTTTATTAGGGTAAATTTAGTTAGATCTTTATGGAAACTTATATGGATAGATGTAAAACAATAAATTAGACCTAATTAATTTTACAAAAATCAAAGAAATAAAGACAAAAGGAGGGTTTGGAAATGTATCTTAAATATCAAGGTCTTTGGATATAGTTGTCGAAGTTTGATAGTGGACATCAATGTTTGGTGGCAACACAACGAGAACCTTGAAAACTTTTGGCAAATAGAGTACCTTGTCAAAACCATCTCTAAGATGTTTCAGAGTGTCAAAACCATAGTGAGTACAATTATGGGAAGTGTCGGGTAAGAAATATACTTTTTTACAAATGCATTCGTCAGATACAAGGCTCCTAAAACCTGGCTCCAATCACGAGGAAAATGCACTTCTTGTCCTAATTGGATAGTGAGACCTAAAAATGACAAGGGAATAAGTGAGCTTCCTTGATGTTTGCCAAGCCCCTCAACAGTGTACAATATCAAAAAAACACTCCAATTATTGCAGTAATTCATTAGTTAGGAAAATAAGTGCAATTGAATGTGTTGTTAATACAAAATTTAGTGCTACAATGAATGTTCTAAATAATTTCTTGACTTCTTTAAAATGGTAGAAGACGCTCAATAGATTCATGTGAACAATTTATGCTAGATGTATTTTCAGTTGATCTCTAAACACCTAAATTCACTAAGATATGTGTGTATTTATAAATAAATTGAATTCAAATTGGGACCCTATTGGCACGTAAACTGATATCAAATAGTTGAAAAAGTGAAAAAGATGGGACCACAAACCAAGAGTGCACCCTAACTGAATAGAACTATACAAAACCCTAGATCCATATTGAGTACATTTTTGGGAAGACCACCACATGTCCATGAAATCAAGAGGGGAGAGAAATAGATGAGAAAGAAAGGGGATATGATGACAAACCAGAAAATGCACCAATAAAGCTTAATTTGGACAAATAATCAACAAATACACATGCCTTAGAATCATGCAACTTAACGACTAATAAATTATTTTAGACCAATTTGCAGTGTCCATAATGATCTATAATTGCAATGTCCCTCTCAATCTTATGGAGGCCTTCTAACTTGTTTCTTAAAACTTCTTTTAATCCTCATCCTCCCGAATTCTATCTATTTCAAACCTATAATAACTAAAAATACTTACCTTTTGCTTTTTAATCAACCATAACTACAATTCATTTGCTTCCCTTTGTTATCTATAGCCCAAATAGGCTCAAAAGAGAGGGTCATAATCTATTTAGATGTCTTTAGGTCACCTTCTAACCTTGCCCTCACTAGTATTAATTTAAACTTTATAATGCACACTTTTATAATATCATATACATTATTTTTTAAATATATAAATTCCATTCTCCTTTCTGACATCAATATATAAATCTCATGGTGCATCAACTACCATATATGTATCTCAATTGCAATATAATAAAGGCTGTAATTTTACTTGGGCATATATAAATTCAAAAAAAAAATCGAGTTAAAAGCAAACAAATTGAAATCAAATCAAATCCAGAAATTAAGGAGTGAGAGTTGACAAACATATTTACTATCCCACACACAAAGTAAAGGGATGACAATGTCCAGATTAACATTATATATATTTGAATAGTTAATTTCGTATGTTCTTCATTCCAGAGATGTGCAGGGGGATTTAACAAATAACCCATCACTATATAAAGGCAGCGATGCACATTGCATGCTATACATCTGATTTATAAAGTGAACAACATGGTCTAGATCTCCGAACACTTAGAATAAAACATTTTCTACAAACTGGAAATAAAACCTCATCCCTTCTTATCACTGCAGGTCTCACACAATGCACCTCCTTATCGTGCATGCTTATGTTTATACATTCCTTCACTTACAATCACCAATAATCTCCGCAAGAACATTGTCCTTGTTTGAAATGATGGAACAGGTTCACATCTCTCACAACAATTTGTCTTGCAACAATCTTGGAGATAAACTTGGTTGCAGTATGGCAGTCAACACATACTCGTAGGTTTTTGACGACCATAATAGTGGTTCCAGGGGGCGTGTTTAACATTCCAAATGCAATCGCCAACTTCTCGCTATGGTGGCCGAGTAATGATTCTTTTTCCTCCTCCTCGACATCATTTAGTACATTTCTTGAATCTGGAAAATGCCCTGCTGCCTTCATCTCCCAAGATAATTTCTCTAACTTTACGTAGATCTCCTGTGTTTGTGGGTGTGATCTATCTCCTACACGAAAAGCATGTACCTTTTTATGGACTTCAATCCAACTACATCCAGGTATCTTTTGAATTCCTCTATCTTTCATCAATCTCCTTACCTTTTGAACCTCCCCCCACCTGCCCACTTCTGCATAGATATTTGATAGAAGAACATAGGTCGCAGCATTTTTAGAATCCAGCTCAAAAAGGAGAGTTGCAGTAAATACCCCTAACGTTATATTCTTATGAGATCTACATGCACCAAGCAGGCACATCCACACCACCACCACAGGTCTAATTGGCATTTTTATGATAAAGTTTAGAGTTTCCTCAAGATAGCCAGCACGGCCAAGAAGATCAACCATGCACACATAATGATCAATTGTAGGCACAATGCAATAAGATTTACTCATGCAATTTAAGTATTTCCAGCCCTCATCCACCAAACCTGCATGGCTGCATGCAAATAAAACACAAGTGAAGCTTACATGGTTAGGGTATGTTCCAGAGTGCTCCATTAGTTCAAATAATTTGAGAGCATCCTTGCAAAAGCCACTTTGTGCATATCCTGCAATCATTGCAGTCCATGAGACCACATCTCGTTGAGACATCTTGTCAAATAATTCACGTGCCTTTTGTATACTTCCACATTTTGCATACATGTCTATCAGGGCATTCACAACTACAATATCTAACAAAAATCCGCTTTGGATTATGCTTTGATGGATGTCCATACCTTGTTCTAGAGCTCCCATTTTAGCACAGGCTGGGAGGATGCTGATAAATGTTGTGGAACTTGGCTTTATACCTGCAAATTGCATTTGCTTAAAAGTCTCCAAAGCAACTTCAACAAGCCCATTTTGTGCATACCCTGCAATCATTGCAGTCCATGAGACCACATCTTGGTGGGACATTTTGTTAAACAGTTTGCGCGCCTTCTGTAGGCTTCCACATTTGGCATACATGTCTATCAAGGCATTCAAAACTATGATATCTGACAAAAACCCACTTTCGATTATGCATTGATGGATCACGATACCCTGTTCTAAAGCAGCCATTTTGGCACAGGCTGGGAGGATGCTTGCAATGGTTGTGGAGTTTGGCTTTACACCTGTCAATTGCATTTGCTTAAAAGTCTCCAAGGCCTTTTCAACAAGCCCATTTTGTGCATAACCTGCAATCATAGCAGTCCATGAGACCACATTTCGTTGAGACATTTTTTGAAACAATTCGTGTGCCTTTCGTATGCTTCCACATTTTCCATACATGTCTATCAGGGCATTTGCAACTATGACATCTGACAAATATCCGCTTTCAATTGATCTTTGATGGATATCCATGCCTTGTTCCAAAGCTCCCATTTTGGCACAGGCTGGGAGGATGCTGGCAAAGGTTGTGGAGCTTGCCTTTACACCTGCCAATTGCATTTGCATGAAAGTTTCCAAGCCTTTTACAGCCAACCCATTTTGTACATATCCTGCAATCATTGCAGTCCATGAGACCGCATTTCTTTGAGGCATATTTTCAAACAGTTCACGTGCTTTCTGTATGCTTCCACATTTTAAATACATGTCTACAAGGGCACTTACAACTATAACATCTGACAAAAATCCCCTTTCCATTATGCTTTGATGGATTTCCATACCCTTCTCCAAAGCTCTTGCTTTGGCACAAGATGGAAGGATACTTGCAAAGGTTGTGGAGTTTGGCTTTACACCTGCCACTTGCATTTGCTTCAAAATCTCAAAGGCCTTTTCAACAAGGCTATTTTGTGTATATCCGGCAATCATTGCAGTCCATGAGACCACATCTCGTTTAGACATTTTGTCAAACAGATCACGTGCCTTCTGCATGCTTCCACATTTTGCGTACATGTCTATGAGGGCATTCACAACTACGATATCTGAAAAAAGACCGCTTTCGATTATGATTTGATGGATGGGCTTACCCAGTTCTAAAGTTCCCATTTTCGCACAGCCTGGGAGGACGCTGGCAAAGGTTGTGGACTTTGGCTTTACACCTGCCAATTGCATTTGCTTAAAAGTCTCCAAGGCCTTTTCAACAAGCCCATTTTGTACATATCCTGCAATCATAGCATTCCATGAGATCACATTTCTTTGAGGCATTTTAGCAAACAGTTCATCTGCCTTGTGTGTGCTTCCACATTTTGCATACATATCTACAAGGGCACTCGCAACTACGACATCCGACAAAAATCCTCTTTCCATTATGCTTTGATGGATGTCCATACCCTGTTCCAAAGCTCCAGTTTTTGCACAGGCTTGGAGTATGCTGGAAAAGGTGAACTCATCGGGTTGAACACCTGTTGGTTGCATTTGGTTAAACAGTGTCAATGCCTCGTGAGGATGCCCATGTCTTCGGTAAGCTGCAAGCACCGAATTCCATGAGAAGCTGTCTCGTTCTGTCATGTCGTCAAAGACTTTACGAGCATCCACTAAACTCCCGCACTTGACATACATGTCGATAAGCTTATTTTGAAAAAATGTGGTGGAAGCAAGTGCAAATTTGTCTTCAGTAATGAGAGAGTGAATTTGTTTAGCGTGGGAAAGCTCATTCTTGGCAATGCAGGCGTGCAATAGTTGAAGATATGTGTTGGAGTTGTGTGTAGTAAGCAGAATGTGTAGCGCCTCCTTCAACCGACCCTCTCTGCATAATGCTGTGAGATTGGGATGGACAGCGGATGGCATTGGTAATGTATGATTATAATTGAATCCTGGGTGATGTGCATTGTTATTTATTTCTGTGAATAACAATGCTACCAGTCTTGTGGGAACATTTCATTTTCCGATGCTTATTTCAACTCCAATCCTCATTTCCTAAACTGATTGAAAGCTAAAGTATTTCCTTCACAGCACGCAGAGGAAAAGCTTATGATATAACTTGCTTTTGACGGGGGGGAAAAAAAACTCGTTGGAGAACACAGTTCATTTTTTTAATTTTTTTCCGGAGACGGTTGTGTGCTTTCTATAGGTATTGCACAAATCGACATAATGTTCATTTAAGAACAGTCAGACCTGAAAAATAAGTGCATCGTAGAAGATACACACAGATGGAATGATGATACCCGATGCTAGAGTAGAAATTTATTTGAAACAGATAATAGTGCTGCAATTGTTTGGATTTCCATATTCTTGAAACCCTAAAAAGTTTGTAAGTTTTATCCTTTCATGAATGCACAATATGGATATAGTGATAGGGTGTGGTTTCACCCAATTTAGGACACATTTCTAGTGAAAAAGTATAGTGATCACATGTGCCCAAGGCTTTATAACAAAACTTAATAAATATGGATAGATGGTGTACTAATATGATGGTGGCATTTGGTGATGGATGGTTCATTCTCTAAGGAATGTTGGAAGTATATAGTACTTAAGCCAAGTTCTCACTAAGGAGGCACCATTCTCTTGCAAAAATATGTTTAGAGAGTAAAAATATGTTGGGTTGGCTCAATTTATCATATAAGATCTCAATACATTATTTTTCTAGCACAGTGAAAAAAACACTCAATGTTTAACAAAATAAATTGAACATCGAGAATATTTATGATGACATCTTGTTTCTGAAAGCAATCTACAAGTGCTACATCAAGGTGGTGGTAGATGAAGATGGTGAGTCCGATGATGAACATACTTTGATTGACCCTGAACTTTGTGGAAACTGTGGGAAAGCATAAGTATCTCCACATTTTTCATACCCCGTATACCTTAAGTCCTAGAAAGCAAAAAGGAGAGCGTGGCACACAACCAATACAAATGCAAGTGGTCAAAAGGGATCTCAGAACTGAGCCAATAAAATTTGATGAAAGAGATGAGGGAACAACCTAAAAAAAAATATGGAGAAAGATGTGTGCACAGAAAAGCAACAAAATGTAGCATCCTCCAACTAGGCAACAGAAGGAACACACGGCAAGGTAGGCATAGTAACCGAGGTAGAGGCATAATCCAACACTATGTGTAAACACCTAAATTCTACCAATTTAGTGTCATAATTAACTTTGATTAAAATTGACACACTAACCCTTCATCATTCCCCAATTCGAATCATACTATCATCATTTCCCTTCAAATTTTGAATAATTGATTAATTCATAATTAATCAATTACATCATGCAGACTTATTTTCCTACAAAACTAATTAAATATAGATTATTCATTTCATCCAGACATCCTTTGCATTTGTCTCAACCAAATGTTGACTCATCTGACACCTTTCTCAGCTTCTTCAACCACCTCATGAGTCATCCATTGACTTTTCAACTATCTTAACTCATTTATGTTGAGTCACTCAACTACCAACTATACCCCTTCTTCTTAACACATGAGAATTAGTCATCATCCATTAGGATGAGGACTCAAATCCAACTGTTGATTATTTCAATAATTCAACAAATTTAAATTATTCTCAACCGTTCATCTCACCACCCTCAATCTTATAAATTGACATGCAATCCTCCACTCAAATCATCTACCTTCAAGCTATCAAAACTCTATCAGAATATCCTTGTGAATCCATTGAGATCAAATCCATTTGCAACCACTCATTACCCAATTCTCTTTGTTTGAAGAAAAGTTGAGCACCCAAATCAAGCAAAAATAGCAAATCTACCATTAATCACATAATAGAGAAGGTGCCAAAAATGCATTTCATGTGTTCTAAGTATTTATTTTATTTAAGTTTTTTTCTCTTGTTGTTGCTCAATCTTTGAAGTCAAGTTTAATTTAGATTAGAATTCATTTGTATTTGATTTTTTTGTTTGTCTTGCATTCTAAACTTTCTGCTTATATTTTGGGATGCCTAGTGGGACCTTTCCCTCGTCTTTTATATCATAGGTGCATTCATAAAGTTATTTTAGTTGGTTTTTATTGCTTTTCTTGTGCACATATGTTTAACTTTTGTCTTTGAGTTTTTTTTTGATATTATAGGGAATTTTTTTGAGTTTATAAGCTTGTTATCTATTAACATGTGAAACAACAGATTCATTCTGCATAACAGTGAATTCATTTTGTATAATAGCAAATTTATCTGAGCAAATAGCAAATTCATTCCTATGTCATTTTTACTTGCACTTTTGTAGTTTTTTAGTCTTCTAATAGTTTGTGTGTTTTTTATTTGCCTAACCCCTTTTTACTTTAGTTTTATTCTCTATTATGGTTTCTATTTTTTGTTTAAATCATTCCTACAGAACCTAGAAATCATCTGAGCAAACAACAAAATCATTCTACACATTCACAAAATCATCCAATCAAATAGTGAAAACATTTTATGCATCAGTCAAATCATTTGATCAAATAGTAAATTCATTAGATTAAATAGCAAAATTAGTTTACACGATAATGAAATCATCGAGGTAAACAACAAAATCATTTGATGCTTTCATAGTCATTGCATAATCGAATACACACATCAATTTTTATTTTTCATAGAGCTTGCACCTCTCATGCAATAATGTGCACTCCTTTACCCAAATTTTAACCACAATATTACGCACAAGTCCCATGCATGTTTGCAAACTTTCATGCAATGATCACCTCAGATCGTAGCCTACACACAACACTGTAACAATTGACATCCCACAGTCTTGTGCACTTCACGAGTATCTACTCATAGACTCACTTTCTCCTTCAGGCCCCACCTTAACATAGCCATGTGTTGTTTTGCCCCGACCATGTAATTCTAAATGTGGTCCAACTAGTCGTTAAATACTAATAGAGGATCCCAAGATCAGAGGTTGTTAAAGACAGCCTGGCCATTAACTATTTAGAGAATTTCCAACTACCACTTTTGATAGGAGATTGATGCACCTATCAACATCCTCCTTGGTAGTTGTATAATAGTTATTATTGCTCTTGTAATCACACATGTTAAATATATAGCATATGCATCTGGTTGGGTAATCAAGGTCAATGCACATAGTCATAACATAGTTAGCTTGTTCCATGTATCTACTATGTATACATGCACTATATACATTATACTTTGTTTTCCCTATTCTTTAATTTATGAATAAAAGTTTTATTTCTTGCAAGTAAGACTTTCACTCCATTAAATTTGTGTTTGATTATTCTGTTTGAATACTCTCCATGTATTCACTCTACATAACCAAACTCAGTTGTCCCTCACACACTTAGTCTTGAGCCCTGTGGCATAGATCATTGGTATCAGAGCTATGATTTATTCCTCTATATGCCTATAACCACACTATCAAAATGAGAGAGAGAAGGCTTAACAGTTGATTCAATTTTAGATATTCCAAAAGAACATCATAGTAAAATCAAGATGGCTAACACCCAAAATCAACTTGAGGCAAGCCTAGAAGTTCGAAGGATCATCACCAATGCACTGGAGGCACATTGTACCAAATATTTCAGTCAGTTCTATGAATTGATGTTACATCTCAACCTAATGCCTTCCCATCCATCTCAACTATACGCTCCACAATGGTTTCAACAATAAACCCCCTTTAAAAAAAGTCAATTTTGACATCCTTTTGTTTGAAGGAAAGATTGATGCTAAAGCATTGGATGCCTAGATTCAAAAAATTGAGGCACACCTCTTAGTCAACTATTTCACTGATGATGAGAAGATAACCTTCATAGTACTAAAGATGTTCATTCCATATTTTAATGGTGGAAGACCTTCAGTGCATAGTGTGCATAAGAGTGCATTCTAATAAAATGATGGAAGACTTTTGTTAATGCACCAAAGGAAGAATACTACCCTCTCCAACACTTTAAATATGAATACATCAAGTTTCAACAACTACACCATCATAAGGATCAGTCAGTGGAAGACTACACCAACACATTCCATGATTACTCTGCGTGCTTACATGAGAAATTAAGCAAACAACATAGGATACTGAAGTACATAAAAAAACTCTTAGCTTATATTTGTGTGAAGTTGGAGTTATTAAATTCCAACACTTTGGGACAAGCATATCACAATGCCACCAAGATTGAATATAAGGAAAAGATGAAGTAGTGTACCACCTCTTCATCTAATGTAGAGCACAAGGCCTAGCTCTTTCATAACTCCACATCCTAGCCTCTTACATAGAATCATAACCCTTCTCACAAAAGTGAGTAGCCTTAGAATACTACACAACACTTGAAGGTTCTTGTGCCTTTGGCTTTAGACAAAGACAAGAAGAAGTTTGATGATAAGTGATGCCATTTCCATCACTCATCCACCCATGATGATTCTAAATTATGTGCATAGTATTCCTTGATCACATAATTTGCATCAAGACCCACATCGATGGATATAATTGATTTAGATGCCTCTTATCTAAGCACCAACACCAATGTGATTGACATCTCTGAAGAACACAAATATATCTTCCACACCAAATTTTTGGTGAAGGGTCAACCTCTCCACATCATCATCGATAGTGTAATAAAAAAACATCACTACATAATCAATAACTCAATCCCTTAATCTTACCACCATTGTGCACCCTAAACCATATTTTTTGGAGTGAATGTAGTAGGGGAAAGATATACAAGTCCAATGACAATTCATGTTTTAGTACAAAGTAAAGCCTATGGAAGATAACATCACTTGTGACATCACACCTTTGAAGGTCTACAATGTCTTGTTGGGGAAACCATATCTTGTATGATCATGAAGCTACATAGCAAGCCAAGCCACAACATTGGATTATCTGTGTGTAAAATCATTTCTACCACTTATTTGATTTATCACCCATGACCAAAGTCACCTTGGCCTCTACCAAGTAATGTTGAAAACTTGTCTTGCATGCACATAAGTTCATGTTGTTTATGGTTCACCTTGACATACATGTGCATCATATGATAAAGCACACTATGGTAGTGTGAAAAACTTGCACAACATCATAACATCAATAGCTTGACAAATCACTAGAGTAGTGTAGCAAAATCTTTATAGATCCTGAAGGCTTTCCAACACACTACACAATAAAACACCACATTGATTCGACCCCTAGATCTCCTCTTCTGAATATCCCCTATATCATAGATTAATTTGGGAGAATGACAAAATGTGGTGCTAGATATAAGAGCTCCTTGATTAGGGCAAGATTGGGCCTAACTCTTCACCTTGTTAGAGTTTGATATTATTTGCACATAAAAAGGATGGGTCTTGGTAACTTTGCATAGACTTTCATGCACTCAAAAATATAAGGGTGAAGAATCAATACCCACTACCACACATTGATGACCTTTTGGACTAGTTCCATGGTGCTCAATAATTCACCAAGATCAACTTAAAGTCAGGTTACCATAAGGTTTTAGTCCATCCTAAATATGTCTAAAAAAAACATTCAAGACATGGTTGGTCATGATTTTCATCCTAAATAATACACCAACCACATTCATGCACTTGATGGATAATCTAATCAATCCTTTTATCAACTCCTTCATCATCATATACTTGGATGGTATTATCATTTTTAATAAGACTTATGAGGAGCACCTGGAGCACATCTTCAACACCTTGCATCAACACAAGTTGCAAGCCAACTTAGTAAAGTATACATTCAGTGCTATGCATATCTAGTACCTAGGATACATCATTGATTGCACAAGCATCTGTTTAGATCAAGATAAGATTAAAGTGATCTAAGATTAGCCTACTCCACACAATCTCATATAATTAAGGAGTTTTCTTGGACTTGATAACTTATACCATAGGCTCATCTTTGGTTTCTCACATTTCTCTTGGGACCTCAGTGAGATAACATGTGCAAAATCTAATTTTGATTGGACTCATGCATAATAGTGTACTTTTGAAGCACCCAAACAATGCCTCTACACAATGCCTATTCTAAAAATGCTCGACATTACACACTCCTTCAAAATTCACACTGATGATTCTAAATATGCACTCGATGTAGTGTTTATGTAGTATAGACATCTAGTCCCATACCACTCAGAGATGTTCAACGACATGGTGCAAAGGTACTCCACCTATGAGAAATAATTATATGCTATTGTGCAAGTAATTAAATAATGGTGACACTACATTCTAGGGAAGGAGATAGTTGTTCATTTAAACCACACGCCACTTCAGTTCCTACAGATGCATAATAAGTTTGAGAATGTGTGGTAGGTGAAATGAATGACTTACCTACAATAGTTCCATCTTATGATCACGCACAAGAAAGGGAAGGATAAAAAGGCAACATATTACCTTAGCTAACTTCTAGTTCATGCACTCATCATGGTGTTAGACACGTGTGGCCACAAATTTTAAGACTGGGTATCCCTCTACATAGTTGACCAGGACTTTGTAATGACTTACACCTGCCTAGTGCAATGTAAACAAATGAAAGAGTTATACTTTTTTGACCAAATTCTCAAGCTCAGACACCTCTGTGTTCCTAATGGCACACCTTGCCAATGACTCATCTAGGAGGTGCACTATGCTAATACCTTAGGACACTTTGGCGTGATAAAGAATCTAGCCTCATTATAGTTGTAATTTTACTATCTACACATGTGCATAAATGTGGAATGCCATAATAATTCTTGCATTCTTTGTTGCATTGCTAAGCTCACAAATAGGAAGCTAGGAATTTACACACCTCTACCAGTTCCATCTAGACCATGGGAATCTATCAACATGGATTTCATGACTAGGTTGCCTATGATGAGACACCAACATGGAACTATGTTCATTATAGTGGATAGGTTTTATAAGATGGCTATGATGGTCACTTACAAGAAATACATTGACACAATTAGTATTATGCAAGCTTTCTTCAACCATGTTTGGGTTCATTTTGGGCTTCTAACATCCATCATCTTTGATTGAGATTCATGATTTATAAGTCATTTTTGGCAAGCATTATAAGACTTGATGAGTACATATCTGGATCAATCAACAACATTTCATCCATAGACAGATGGACAAACCAAATGGTTAACCACATACTTATTCATCTTTTACAAATGTACAACCGTGCACATGATTTCAATTGGGATGACAATTTTTTTACATTCAACATGCCTATAAAAAATACCTTCATATCTCTATGGGTCACAATCCATTCTAGACATGTCTTAGGTTTCAACATTCAACACATCTAGACATCTCATACTGCACACTAGCTAGAACTAAGTGGTGCACATAAGAATGAGAATTAGATAAAGCTTAGAAGTTTTTATAACACATCCAATCTTTTTATCAACAGGTTTAGGAGATCCTCTCTCACACACAAGAAAATTAAAAGGAGTGCCATGACACACATCACAACCTCTTGCATTTCAAGTTGGAAATAAATTTTGGCTCCACCTTTAGAAATAATGCTTCAAAGGTCCACACTAAAAAATCAAGCCTCTATACTATGTTCCTTACACCATTCTATGTGCAAATGATATAATTGACTTTGTGTTTTATCTACCTTCGTACTTGGGCATGCATTGAGTCTTCAATGTGAAACTTATCAAGCCTTACACGTTGTCACTTATTTAGACCCTGTAGATAAGGACCAGATCATCGAAGTGAAAAACATGCACACCTACCATGGCACACATCAACTTTTTTGAGTGTTCAAGGTTAGACAATACACTGATCAAGATAAGTGGTACACTTCTCAAAAACTTTGATTATAATTTCCATAGATACACACTGACATAATGGAGACCATTGATCTTCTAGAAAGGGTGAAGATCTATGCATACCCACTACATAGTTTAATACAATCCTCATTTATTCTTATATGAAGAGATCACACCTCTCACACAATCATGCACACTCTTTTTATTAAATTTGGCCCATAACATTATGCATAATTCTCATGCCTACTCAAAATATTTCATTCAATGCTCACCTCATACCATAGCCTACACACAACATTATGCACTCAACAAATCATAGTCTTGTGCACTTCATGAGCATCTACTCATAGAATTTCTTGTTCTTTTAGGCCCTACCTTAGTACAACCACATGTTGGCCCACCTTGATTGCATATTATAAATGTGGTTCAACTAGCTATTAACCACCAATAGAGGATCCTAATATCAGAAGTCCTTGAAGATGGCCTAGATATTAACTATTCAAACTTTTGCCAACTACCACATCTGACAAGAGATCAACACACCTATCAACATCCTCCTTAGTATTTGTATAGTAGTTATTATTACTTTTGTAATCACGCATGTTAAATATGTAACATACATATCTGACTCAATAATCAAGGTTAATGAAATACACAGTTGTAACACATTTAACTTGATATATGCATTTGCTTTGTATATATGCACTATATACATTTTACTTTGTTTTCCCTATTCTTTCATTTATGAATAATAATTTCATTTCTTGCAAGTAAAACTTATGCTCCATTAAATGTGTGTTTGATTGTTCCTTCTGAATACTCTCCACTCATTCACTCTACACAACCAAACTTGGTTTTCCCCCACACACTCGGTCCTGGGCCCCATGGTGTGGATTATCATTCAAAATAGTGAAATCATTTTGTAAGTGGCTATTTTTTCATTTTCTACTTTCTATTTTTATGTAAGTCTAACTTGTTAATGAATTCATTATTTTCTCTGACTATGGAACAATGAAATCATTCTAGAGCCTAACATTTTATGCTTTCTCTTCAATTTTTTTGTCTTTTTTGGCTAATTTTATAGGTCTCCTTACTTTTTTAGTTTCCAAAAAACTTCTAATTATTTTTTGGAGGCTGCTAGATAACGTTTTAACCAATTAAAGCAAGCTAAAAACTATTTTCATTTGTTGCTAATATATTTTGTCTTTTTTACTAACCTTGTCATTTCAATTTCAAGCAAATCATTTTGGTATTTATATTTCATAGTAATTAACTCACATTTTGGATTTGGTGTTAATTAATCCTTTCTTTTCAAAGGATTTTTGTTTGTGTGTGTTGTAAGGTTTTGTATGCTCTTCCTTTGACATCATATTGGTGATGATACTCAAGAATAAAAAACAACTTTACAAATTTTATGTTACCCAAATTATGCTTGTGTATATACTCTTTCCTTGGAGTCACATTGGTGATGATACATGGGAATAAAAAATAAGCATTAACTATATTTTATATTTTGTATGGGATTTTTCAACCATGTATTTGATCACCATATGGTAGTCCAAACCCCATGTACTGATGGGGTATACAAATTTAATGTCAACTATTTCAAATGCCTAAGCAATGTTGTGTTTTAAGCACACCATGATGTGAAGGGTTTTCATGCTCCAATACCTAGGTTTTCAACAATTGCCTTAAAGTTTGATTTTTTTTAACATCAACCTACTAAAATATTATGGATGGGTTGGGCATTGAGATTAGACCCATTTGTGTGTGTTCATTAAATTGGATTCTTCCATGGTTTTGGACCTCATGTACCAAAATGTATTTAGATGTCTCCCCTTATATAATCTTGTTAAAAATGTTAAGCATAGGTGAACCTTTTACCATTCAACTTTGGTGCATCATTTAGCATTTAATACCGAGAAGTAAACTTACACATACCCTTGAAAATAGGTTACATGGGATATGGGAATGACACTTCCTCCATATTCAGTGCTCTAAAATATTAGGCCAACACTATTCAATTGGCAAATAAGTATCAAGGAAAGCCTAAAAGTTGTTTAAGTCCTTTTTTCCTAGTTTTATCTTTTTTTTGTGCATTATATGTTATTTATATTAGAATCTCATTTGTTTTTATCACTTGTGAAGACCATGTGATGAAAATCTTTTGATTGAAATCAATATTTGAGTCCTAAAGTCAAACCCAAATCATATCTAAAATATGTAAATTAAGAAAATTTTAAAATTACAAACTCAAAAAATTATTGTAAATCATAGTACTTTTATAGTGTTGGTCTTCCATCCTTTTTATATTTGATTCAATACTTGTCTATCAATGTCACCTATCACTAAGCACATGACCATGCTAAAAAACCCTAGGTTAAGGGACAAATTTTTTTGAAATGACCCTTTTCACTTTGGTAACCAAAAACACTGCATTGAAATTCATGATATCCATGACAATGGAGAAGAAGGGGGACCTTCTCAAGAATAAAATAGTCCTAGAGCCATTTTACCCCCTTTCAAATCATCGAATATATCCTAGCCAACAAAGATGAAGTCTTGCTCTAATATTTAAGTGCAAGGGCTAAAATTCCTTCAAATTTTGAAGTCCAAAATTTATGTCATTTGATTGTTAGGAATGAAGAAACATCCCCAATCCAAGTTCAAGCTACATCCCAAGGTTCCCCTAGGAATAAATTTTTTATCATAAGTTCACATAATCTCAATTCCCAAGTTTACATGGACAAGGGGAAAAGTATCATGAATGAAGACACACCCCAACCAATTCATGGTTTTTCTAGTCAAGCCTATGTACTATAATTGGATCAAGAGATTGAAAATATTTAATCCAATAACACAAAAACCCCTTGGTCAACCAATCCATAAATCCAAATCTAAATAATCCTAGTCTTAATCTAGGATTATCTCAAATAAATATAATTTAATTGCATATTTGAATTCACTTATCAGTAATCTAAATCCAAATTAGAGCTTGAATGCCACTACAAGCTCATAAATCAATAATCTAACCAATCAAAATCTAAGTTTGAATATTAATTTAACCTTACCTATCAATCAACTCAATCAAAATCTAGTTTTGAATATTCATTCAACCTTACCCATCGATCAAATATATCCAAATTTGAATTTGAATGTTCATTCAAATTCACTCATCAACAATTAACATGCAAATTTGAACTTGAATCCACATTCAAGTTCACAAGTCAATCGAAATATCAATTTGAATATTCACTTTAACTCACCAATCAACTAACAACATCAAAATCCAAACTTGAATATATATTCAAGTTCACACATCAATCCAAATCCAAATTTAAATATTCATTCAAATTGACCAATCAACTAACAACATCAAAATCTGAACTTGAATACATATTCAAGTCACACATCAATCCAAATCCAAATATAAATATTCAGTCAAATTGACCAATCAACCAACAACATCAAAATCTAAACTTGAATACATATTCAAGTCACACATCAATCCAAATCCAAATTAGAATATTCATTCAAATTAACTTATCACCAATCAAAATCAAAATATGAAATCAAATGCATATTCAAGTTCACAAATCAACCAAACTCTAAATTTGAATGTGAATTCAAATTCACCAATCAAAAATCAACATCCCAAATTTGTTTTAGGTAAAACTTCTAAATTTTACTTCAAATTCATCCAAAAAACTAAATCCCATAATCACAAATTCATTCACAAACCCCAATCCAACCTTCAATTCCAATTCACCATTCAACTCCAATAATAATCAACAACATCCTTTTGGTTCAATATCCAATCCATTTTCAAATCCAAACATGAATCAAAACACATTCATAAATCAACCTCTAAATCCAAATTCCTTTACAAATCCAAATTCATCTTTTATAATATCTTTCAAGTTTCCATGGGGTAAATTATTTATAAAAAATATTTTTGGTTCCACCATGTACAAATTTAAGAATTCCAATGTTTCGGATATAATATGTGTATCCATCATCAGGGAGAATAAGGTCAGGAAAAATGTAATGAGGAAACCTAGGCAACCAACCACCTATAAATATAGCTTCACAAAATAATTCAAGTGGTTAGCTCACACAGTCTTAAAAATGAGCCAACAAGTAAACCAAAAAAAATTCACAATTTACCTTTAAATTTTTTTGAAATAGGTTTCCATGAGCCTCCAATGTCACGTCCACCATATCTATTCATATTCACGGGTATTTTATCTATCTCAATGGCCTGTATAATTTTCATTTTTAAATAATGATCTTCTCTAACAATAATTTTGGCTTGGTCCATACATATATGGTGTTTAGTGACATGGGAGTGTTTAGCCAGTGTAGAAGAATCTATGTGGGAATGAAAAATATCCTGAGAATGTTCTTTAAGTCTAGTTTGGAGTGATCTCCTAGTTTTTTACACATATGTTTTCCCATGAGATTAAGACACAAGATAAACACCTTTATGTTTCTTGGGATCTAAAGGGTCTTTCATAGAAACTAAATTAGAAGGAAGAAAATTGAAAGGTTTAAATGTTGTTTAACACCCCACTTTTCTAACAATCCTAGAAAGCTTCTTAGATACACCTTTGATATAAGGAATGGTGACTCTTGGTTTATCTGAATCCTTGATAATCCTTTGAGTAGGGTGAGAAGCTTTTCAAATAGCTTTGAAAAAAGAATTTTTAATTTCCCACCTTTTGTAACCATTATTCGTAAGAGAACTCAATAGATGTTTTTTTAATTGCAAAAGGAGATCAAAATCAGATATTCTTAGTTCCCTAGTTGCTAATGAGTTAAGAACCACTCTTTTTTGGCAAGGGTGATGGTGAAAATCAGCTTGTACGTAAAGGTCCATATGTGTCTTCTTTATAATTACTCCATGAGCTAAAGATCCATTAGAATTATTGTAAAGGAGG
Organism: Torreya grandis; assembly: GCA_037957365.1. Classification (NCBI taxonomy): domain Eukaryota; kingdom Viridiplantae; phylum Streptophyta; class Pinopsida; order Cupressales; family Taxaceae; genus Torreya; species Torreya grandis. The sequence continues at coordinate 6,705,148 of JARHVA010000129.1, forward strand.
ACATCAAGGAAAAGCAAAGAATTATTTTCCTCTTTTCCATAGTGAATTGGATTTGGGTTGATATCCCATTTAAATGATCTAAACATTTATCAACTTCTTCACTTTCATGTGACCATTTGGTATTAGTATCATCCACAAATCTATCCCACCAATATGGTTTTAGAGAGTATGAAGCCAGAGCTTCATTTTCAAAATGTTCCTTAAATAGGTTAGAAACAATGGGAGATAATGGAGATCCCATTACTACACCTTCAATTTTCTAAAAAATATCTCCTTTAAAGGAAAAAAAAGTGGATCTGGCATAATTCAACCAAATCATGGGTTTGAGGGTTAGTAATGCCATGAATAACCTTAATAGATTCATATAGATTAATTTTGGTAAAAAGTGAGACCACATCAAAACTAACTAAGATGTCACCATCACTAACTTGAAGTATTTTGTGAAGCTTTATTTATTGATGGTTGGTTAGCTGGGTTTCCTCATTACATTTTTCTTGACCTTCTTCTCCTTGATGATAGATACATATATTTTATTCTAAATGTTGGAATTATTAAATTCATCTTTTATCCCAAATCCAAATTCAAATCAATTCATTAACACTCCACCCCAAAATCAATATTCACTTCCACATCCCAACATTAATCTAAATTCCTTCATTGCCCAATCATCCAACACATTCACCACTTCTAATCAAAATAATCAAATCCCACTATAATTTATCCACATGAGTGGTAACATATGAAAAATAAGATCTAAGGTTTAAAATATGGTACCTTTTCCAAAAAAAAAAAAAATTGAATAAATTTGTTCATATCCATTTGATATTAATAATATGATGACACTCTTTCTTACACACTTTGAACTCCCTAAGTTTTATAAATACAAAGGTAAGGGGGGTCCTTCTTAAGGATTTTTATATGGATTGTGTGTACATTGCCTATAAAAATGAAAACTTATTAATACTCTTCCATGTAGTCTAGAGGGTCAATCCCCAGAGTGGTTTCTTCATTTACCCAAAGGGTCAATTACTACATTTAAAGATTTATCTAAAATATTTATGTGTCACTTCTCTTACAATGTTGAATGGGAATTAACCTTTGTAGACTTATATAATTCCAAAAAACAAAATGGTTAAACTTTTTCCTCCTTATTGGAAAGATGGTGGTCATTAGCGATCTATTTTCCATGGTCCCCACCTGAAATACAACTTACTATAATATTTACCAATAATCTTAATCTAGATTTGACACATCAATTACAAATTCATTATCCCACATCATTCAATAAAATCATATAAAAGGGAGTTCAAATTGAAATAAATTTGATTTAAATGGTGTCATTAATATTTTCAATCCAGACAATACTTCTTCAAATCATACAAAAACCCAAATTCTTTGCCAAAACAAATGTTGTAGGTGATAGTGTAACTGATGTAAAATAATTCAAAAAAACTCAACCTATCAACAATATCACTATTCTAAGTGGCCAACAAAGACAAGAAAATGATAAGTGCAAATTTAATCCTTTGGGGTAATGTTATGAGGTGGTCTTTCATAAATTTATCACTACAAACATGGTTATTTTCCCCAACACAAAACCATTTGAAGAAAAAGTTCCTAAACCTGAGTGGTACTAAGAAAATGAATACTATGAATACCATAAGATTAAGGGACACTCAAAAACTAGTTGAATGAGGCTTAAGCATTACATTCAAGACCTAATCGATCATAGGGACATTCCCATTGAAAACAATCTTCATCATTAAATAATCAAAAGTTGGGTATATATAAAGATCTATTTCTGAAACATGAGTAAGGGAATAATAAATAAATTAAATATCTAGCCCAAACTAGCAATGTTAATCAAACTAATCACCATTTTGATCATGTAATTAATTATATTTACTATATGATCATCATGTTTTTGTTATCATAGTAAAATACCAACATTGTGCCATTACAACAAGTCACACCAAGATTACCATTCCAATTTCTTCTTTACCTACCATTGAGCATAAGTATATCATTCTAGATCAACTTGAGAAGACACCAACTCATATATGCATCCTAGATCTTCTAAATATAACATAAGTATATAGAGACATATTGTATAAAACCCTCTGAGAGTCCAAAGTTCCACAAAATATCAATCCATCTAATTTTCAAGTGTTATTTGGAAACTTATCCACTAATAATCAAGTTACATTCGACCATTCCAATGTCTCCCCCATGATATCTACACATAATTTACCTTTGTATATGGAATTCATAATCTCTAGGAAGGTAAAAAGGGTGTTTATAGACAATGACTTGTCTTTGAATTTATGTACATTAAGATTAATAAAACATTTGGGATATTTAACAACATCACTAAAAACTAAAATTATCACCATCAATTCATATGATAATAATGAATGTGAGTCCATGGGAATTATTTATCTTCCTCTTATGGTGGGGCCTGTCATTCAAGAGACTTTAGTCCATGTGCTTGACTTAGATCTTGCATATAATTTACTTCTTGGACATCCATGGATTCATACCATGAACGTTGTTCTATCCACCCTCCATCAATGTTTGAAGTTTTCTCATGATGACATGGAAGTAACTATACCTAGTGATCCTCAACCATTCCAATATAGAAAATTATTGGAAGGATTCTATCAACAATAAAATTATCTCTTGGTTACATAAGCCACTTATTTTCCTATTGAGGAGTCACCAAAGTTAGCCAATTATGTCCATCCTAATGAATTAATTCAACCCTTCATAAATTTACCATCTACAAGTCAAGCATCCACAAGCCAACCATCTACAGGTGAACCTTTCACTTCAAAATCTATACCATCTCCTCCATCTAAGTTACCATTTTGGTTAAATGTATGGGAAAATATTAAATTAATGATGGTCATTGCTTTGAAAAAATCCATGTCTCCTAGTAACAACAATAGGCCCATTGTATAAAGGATAATCAAGTGGTTTGTAACTTTGGAAAAACATCATTATAGAAGGTGGTCTCCTTTCTAAAAAGCATATCAAATATTCAAACTCTTCATAGCTTTATTTTGATGAACAAGCTACATGTTTCCTTAACAACTAATACCATTTTGCTAAATACATAATGTGCAACATCATGAACTACAAAGGCAAGGGCCTTAGTCTCCATGAACAAGGTACTTTATAATTGATAAGTCTTAAATCACATGAATAGCTACATGATATTGGATTTAAACTACTTACTATGAGTACTACACTTCACATTATTGATCCTTATAGTGAATCTAAGGAAGCCTCTTTAGACACCAAAACAAGTTCTATTTATAGAAAATTCAAAGACCTTGCCATCACTAACCTATTTCATGAGAATATCATTTTAATGTTTAATCTTACACACCTAAATATTATCTAATGAGACCAAAAACCATCACCTCCACTTGATCATTTATATAATGATGAAGCAATATCTGAATTTCTGAGAATCTGAGATCATATCCCAATAAGGGACCACAAAAAGGGATTTTCCATTTAATTAGATGATTTTGCATACTTTTGGGAGTTTTTAAATTCACATCAATGACATCAAATCAATACAAAAATAATAATTGTAGATCATGCAAAAATTGAAGGGGAATTTAAGCTTCCTATACCTCCTACAAAGTATCAAGAATAATAGACCCACTTAATTGAAATAATTATTGAGGTTAACATTGGGACAGATGAAAAACCAAAAATTATGAAATTATTGCATCTTGGATCAAGAAGAATAAGCCACTTTCACATTTTTGCTCAAATAATTTTTAGATGTGTTTACATGGTCATATGCTGACATGCCAGGATTATATTCATCACTAGTTTTGCACCATATTATTGTCTATAAGGATGCCAAACTAGTTAATAAAAAAATCAAAAAAATTAATCCTAAAGTAACACTAATTATTAAATAGGAATTAAAAAATAAATCAGAGGTTGGTTTTATACATCCTATCGACTATTCTAAGTGGATCTCTAATATAGTACCTATATCAAAGAAACCAATGTGAATCAGAGTGTGTAAATACTTTAGGGACATCAACAAAGTGTGTCCAAAAGATGATTTTCCATTACCACATATAGACATGATTGTACACTCCACTGCAGGTCATAAGATGTTATCCTTGATGGATGGATTTTCAGGTAACAATTAAATTAAAGTCGCTCATGAAGACCAATGCAAGACAACATTTACAATGCCTTGGGGCATTTTTTGTTATCAAGTAATTCCTTTAGAACTTAATAATATTGGAACTAACTATTAAAGAGAATTGACAATCATATTCCATGACATGATTCATGACATCATGGAAGACCACATAGACTATATCCTGGCCAAATCCAAGACTAGATTAAAACATCCTAAGGTCCTCTACATAATTTTTGAAATAATGAGAGTACAAGATCCATTTTAATCCAAATTAAGTGCATATTCAAGGTTAATTTAGGAAATTTGTATGGATTCATAGTATCACTTTGAGTTATTGAGGTCGATACTTCAAAGGTCACAACTATCATGGAATGCCTCCAAAAAAAAATCAAATATCTGCATAGTTTTCAATGCAAAATTAAAGCAATCTATAGGTTAATCTTGAAGCTTGTAAATATATGTCACCCCTTTACATTTCCACTCAATAAGGTCACTCCTTTCCATTGAAATGATGATTTTCACCAAGCCTTTGATAATCTTAAGTGATATCTTTCCAATTCATCAATCCTAATACCACCTACCCTAGGCAAACTATTTATTTTATATATATCAACAACACAATATACATTGGGGGTATTGTTGGTATAACACAATGAACATGGGCCAAATGATAAGTTTACTAATTAAGCATAATTTTTGTGTCCTACAAGATCAATTAATCTCTAATGGAAAACTCATGTATCACAATTATTTTTAATTCAACAAAACTTCATTACTACATGCTCAACAATCAATAAAGATCATTGCTAAAATTTATCCACTCAAATATATCTTATCTAAAATAGTTGTAATAGGTAGAATCACTAAGTGGGTCATGCTTCTTAGTGAGTTTGATCTTGAATATTTCAACCAAAAATCCATCAAGGGACATATACTTATAGATACTTTGGCAGAAGCTCCTCTAGTAAATCACACACCTCTCGTTACAAATTTTCTAGATGAAAAAATTATGTTTATAGATGAATATCTAGTTTGGTAGTTTTATTTTAATGGTTCTTTCACTAATCATGGATTTGAGGGAAGGTATTATAATAGTCACTCTTAATGAAAATCTAATTCCAAAATCATTTTAGATAGAGTTCCCTTGCACAAAAAACATAATGTAGCATAAAGCTCTCATATCTGGTATCAAGCTAGCAATACAATGGAGTATTTAATATCTTCTAGTCTTTGATGATTCCAAACTTATTATCAAATAAATCCTAAAGGAATTTAAATCCAAAGATGAAAATTTAATCCCTTACAAATAGATGGTGGATAGTCTCAAGCTATTATTCAAACTTAAACAATTTGAACAAGTACCTCAGAATAATAATAGAGTAGCAGATGCAATGGTTACAATTGGCTCATTACTTGATCTCCAAACCAAACACAATCACTTTATTGTAAATCATATAATGATACAAACATATGATACACTAAATTGAAAGATGGTTTATGATGTTGTTGATCCCACTTCCCCATGGTATCATAACATTTATGTATATCTCCATGATAAGCTAATTCCACCTAATTTAACCCATAATCAAAATAAATCCTTCATCCAAATAAATTCACATTTCACCATCCTTAGAAATACCCTATACTAGAAAATCTATGATGTAACTTTGTTGAGGTGTTTAAACTCTAAAGAGGTAAACTTAGCAATTAATGAGGTTCATGATGGAATTTTTTGTGCTCACACAAGTGGTATAGTCCTTGAAAAAAAGCTTTTTCACATTGACTAATATTATCCTATGATGGAATCCAATTCTTGTAAATATGTTAAGTAGTGTGTACCTTGCCAAAAGCATGGTGACATTATCCATATCCCATCACAATATTTACAACCTATAACTACACTTTGGCCATTTTCCACATGGGGGTTAGACCTCATTGGAAAAATAAATCCTAATTCTTCAGATGGTCATAGGCATATCATTACCGCTACTAAATAATTTAGTAAATGGGTTTAATCCATGACATTAACTTATGTCACAAGCAAAAAAAATTCCAAGTTCATCCTAAACCACATTATCTACCACTTTGGTATTCCATCTATTATTATATTTGATAATAAAAATCATTCAAAAATAAGGATGCCAAGGTCCTTTGACATACCTATCACATTAAACACAAGCGGTTCATTCCTTACTACCTATAAGGTAACAACCAAGCTGAGGCAACAAACAAAAATATCCTAAAAATACTCAAAGAACTTTTCAATGCATTTAGTCATGACTGTCACACACAAATTTATCCTAATTTGTGGGCATACTACACAAGTATACACACACCTATGGGGGTAACCCTATATTCCCTTGTTTATGACATTGAGTCAATTTTACCCATTGAATTTAATCTCCCATCCTTATGCATATCATTACAAAATTTAATTAATGATTAATCTTATTTCATTTCCCACTTAAGTAAGCTTTACCTCATTGATGATAAATGCCTTAATGCCATAAACCATTTACAATTCTATCAGAATCGCATTCTCCTTATCTACAATGAGTAGATTAAATCTAGAGTGTTAGAAATAAAAGATGTTATTAAGAAAAATCAATGGGATACCAATGATGATTGAGAGAATAAAGGGAAATTTGATCCCAACTAGTCGAGTCCATATATAATCATTACAAAAAAAATCCATCCAAAAGTGAAAACCATTCTTATGGTGCTTTGGGCAAGTACTATGGTGAAAACCAATTTCTAATTCCACATGTAAATCCATTGTATATATACACCTAGTTACTTGGGGTCATCTAATCATATTAGTTACTTGCATATATATCCATTAACCATTTTGCATATCCTTACTCACTTTTACAAATTCAATCTTTTAGTTTGAATATGATGTGTTATTTTTATGTTTGACATTTTCTATTATGAAAATATGCCATTACTTATGTTTCAGTAACATCTAAGATATTAACTAGGTGATACTTATCTACTCATCCAACAACACTTCATCCATATCAAAACATAGATTCACTTATTAATTAATCATCACTTAAACACTTATCACTTGGGTAGGAAATCCATCATCTTCTCAACTTTATATTACATTGCATCTTTAATTTTTATCCATTCCCATATTTGTAGAACTACATTTGGCCTAATGTTCCCAACAAGAATATGTCCATGATGGACTATGTAGGTAATAATTAAAGATATTGGGTCTCTAGGGTCAAATCAATCACCACCATCATCTAACCATATCAATCACACATCATTTCAGTGTGAATTCAATTATCCTTCCATCCCCATCCAAATAAATACAACTTTCCCTTTTAAGTATTTCCTCATCAAATGTTCCAAATTATCATGGATATCATTTACTAAAGGTTCAAATCTAGCCTATGACATCCATGAAGTCATTTGCTTAGTTTGTGTGTCATTTGCCTTTATGTGTGTTTTTGTTATCATTTTTTCACTTTTATGAATTCAATCATTTACTTATCTTTTGTGTGAATTTTTATTTCATATATGTTGTGTGTATATAATGAGAAATGCATCATATCTATAAATCAATTTTATCTCAAAAAAGATAGATCCTACTTATACTTTTGATTGGGGATACATTAGATAATCAAGGTCATGACCAATATAGATACACTATACCTAATTAATGGATATCTTACCACAATAATATTACTAAGCAGGGTTCCAAATCCACCAATCAAGCAAAACTATGCAATAACCCTAACTAGGTCCTATGTTTTCATATTCACTAAACTAATAACAAGTAAAGTAAAAAATATAATCTAGTGCTCACCAAAAATTTTGGCACAAAGTGGGGGTAATAAAAACTAAAATTAAACATGCATAGAAGACATATACTCATGTCAATGTATATAGAATCCTAATGCATGGAAGAAAATTACAAATAGATGTCTATCTACTCTTACAAAGGAGGAACAAGTTAGGAATATTTACCTTCGAAAATGAACCCATCGAACCTCCATCTCTTCCTTGGCCAAGTTACTTTACAAGAGGTTGTTATGGTATGTAATTATGACAAGGATAAATCAGCTCTAGGATACATAACCTATCAATGCATCCAAAAGACTTATCCACAAAATAAAATCTATATGTCCAAATTAAGTATAAAACCCTAAGATTGCTCTTCAAGTAGAATGGTGGATAAATAGATGAACAATATATATATTACTTATTATATTCATGATAAATTATGAAAATGATTGTGTTTATATAGGTGGATCTAACCCTAAACCTTTCTAAGATTTTTAGTTGATAAAGTTGACTCGATTGACTGAGTATTGAAATTGACAAAAATATAACTAGATAATGAACTATGTCAACCATGGATGACTTAGTTCTTATTAATATTTGTAAATAACAATACTAAGTTAACCTAGCCAATATTTTCATGTTTTTCATGTAAACTTCCAAAAAGGGTTTAAGGTTAGGGAAAGGGATAGTAAAGGTGGTAAATGACTAGAGGAATATGCAAAATAGGAGGTATAGCTTAGGGGAATAGTTTTTAAGAGAAAAGTGTGTAGATAAAAAATGATAAAAGGGATAATAATCCTATGATTCACCAATGGTCTACCCACCCCTTTCTCGGTACACCCCTTTGGGTGTGCACTTAGAGAGATTAAGACTCGACAGGTTCCTATAAGATAGAAAGTGTTAGTAAGTGGTAAAAGTTGAAAATATTATGTGTATAGATATGCCCCACTTAAATCTCATCACATGTCATGTGAGTGTAACAAGGGGATGGTGATTTGATAAAGAACATATAAACACACAAAACTGAGATGACTAAAAATGACATATGAAAAGTAATGCTAAAATGAAATGAAAGTAATTGAAAATACCATATACATACCTTAACTTACCTTTTAACTAAATGATTGTATGCAAATATCCTAGTCTTGATTGTGGAGGATAAAATACTTATATTTGAGAAACCCTAGGGATACAAAACTAACAATAGAATCAATGTGTGTGCACGTAGGATGGTTAAAGTAGTAATTAGGGACTTTGAATTTTTTTTAAATTAGGATTGTTAAAGCAAGGTTATTACGAAAATATTAATGGAAAATGAATGATAAAAGATGGCAAATGAATGCCAAATGATTGTAGAACACACTAAATCACATTGGAAATCATGTAAAACATAAATGGAAAAAAGTAATGTAGAGCATACTAAATCACATTAGGAAGCATGCAAAACATAAATGACAAATGAAATATCATTGCAAGAAAACTTTAACAAATATATGTAAGTAGGTGACAAGTAATCCCATGTAAGATAGGACTGTTGAATCAAACATAAATAAAAAACATGAATGATTGAAAATGAAATGTAAATCAATATATAAGATGAAAATGAAAAATCCATACATAAAGAGAAACATGTAAGAATGACAAGTATCATATGTGAGATAAGTAAAGTCCACACAAATCAAACAAAAACATGATTGATAAATAAAAATTAAAAGCTCTAAAGGATGAAAACTTCAAACTTAGTACTTGTTCTTAGATGAAATGTAAGAAAACACAACCACCTAATGACATGAATAGTATGAAAATGAGATGGTGTGGTAAGAAAATGGTGTAAGGGTGTTTGTAAGGAAGGCCTAGTCCTATCCAAGGTCTTGTAATTTAACTCACAGACTATAAACCAAGAGGCATAATAAGGTAGATGTGATCAACTAAAAGCAATATCCAACAAGGGGAATATCAGAGAAATATGCTGTAAATAAGGAATGTGAGGCACCATATGGGTGATGTGAACATCCTTAGCAAGAATGAGACACACTAGGCAAGTGAGAAAAGATAATAACTATCAATACCAAGGACTTAGGACATTTTAGCTAATGAACACAAGCTTGGGATAACAAGTAAAGTACATAGATCAACCCATGAAGGTTATATGCATGAAAATTAAAATAGACTTACCTTACCACAACATGTTTCCAATTCTTCAGGACCCCTTACAGAGTTGTCAGTCTACTGCAAAGATTAGGTACTTGCATGAGAAATTAGGTGGCACTAGATGGTATAGATATAATGAGAACTCCTACCCCATTCTATTAGCCTACTATAACCCAATGGACCTCAGATCTATCATGAGGCCAACTATGGAGTTTGATATTTGAATAAGATAAGAAATGTGCTAAATATAGATCACATCTTTTGATATGATCTAAATTTTAAGATTGTTTTTGCCTTTGATCATTGCCTTTTATTTGTATTTTATGATTTAGATTTTAACTTGTTTTGGATTTTTATATTCCTCCTCATCCATATGGATTTAAATAACCAAACATGAGTGAAATAGGTGATAAAAACAAGAGAGCTTACACTTAGTCACTAGAGAAAAGGAACTAAAGACCAAGGTGTTTAAAGAATCCTATACATGCCCACAAGTAAGTGTGTAATCATAAAGTTGACTGATGTGAGCCTCAAATAAAAGGAAATAAGGGAAATATGGAGATCATAAGAGATCCATCTATGTAATAAGTGATACAATGATGAATATGCTCATTGGTAATCAAAATGAGGTAAACTAGTGTTATGAAAGGGATGGGGCTATGTTATGATATTCATGTCACTAGAGAAGCCATACTAACCTACAAAATATCTAGCATAAGCACAAATGAAAGTAGAAGTGATCCCAAAAAGTGATTTAAAGATGTTTTAATGTGGTAATTTGTGAGTATATCCAAGTCCTATCTATGGTCTTACATTTCAACTCACAAGGTGAACAATAATGAGGTGAATTCTAAATAATGGGGGAATCATAAAGATATTAAGGCAAAGAATGACATAGAAATTCAAAAATGAAAAATATATAAGAATGAAAATGAAAACAAATGCCAAATGTAATGTGTAATCAAACAAAAGAACATAAAGGAAAATAATGATTCTAGTAAAGTGTGACTAAAATAGGTAAATTGCACAAAAATAAAGAAACATGAGATAAAAAATAACAAGATATATGCTAAAGTCTATATTAAATATGAACATGTAAAATACAAGTCTATGTGTCTCAAAAGGTTTCTTGAATCTAAATTTGTTTATTATTATGCAATGTAGAATAAGAGTGGGCATCAAAAGATTCTCTAATGGTTAATTATATATAGGGATTGGAATATCAAGATACCCCAAGGTCTGAAGGGACATATGGATGGGCATTGCAAGATGCCCCAACATGTGAAGTGGAGTGAGATAACTTTGAACTATTAAAATGATTTGCATTGGGTTGGTAGATGAATTTAGAGATAGGTAAATGTGTTGGTTTTTAATATTTTAAGGATGTTAAATGTGACATAGGATGTGTAGAAGAGGTATGAAGAGGTAAATGAGGTAAAAGAGGACCATGGATGATATACTTTTGAGTAGGCATTTGAACTAGGTCTTCCTTTGGTTCATGTGACCTAAGAGTTTGAGGTTCAATCGATGTAATGATATGTTTAAAGTGGTCCATATTAAATATCCTTTATTTATTGGTATATGAAGAAGGACCAACTATGGTTTGAATAACATTAGTGGATGAGGTGTAGGTATGGGATAGGTTTTGTTGTTCATTAGGTAGTTGATGTTGATGTGATTGTGGTTCTTTAGATTTAATTTGAGAAGCTTGAAGATAGTCTTGATAACATTGTTTTGTTATAGTATCAAGATTTAAATGTGGACCAAACAAGGAAGCAAGAAGAAATTGATGAAGATCATGAGAAGAATCATGAGAATGACCTATAGTAGCATGCTACCAACAAAACTTATCATGATTTTACTATTTTGGAGGAGGTTTGGAAGGATCAAAGATCAGGGGTTTAGAGGGTGACAATATCTTCTTAAGTTGTTCTAGATGTAAGGGAGGGTGGGTTGGGTTAAAATTAAATAAATTGAATGCTTCATTTTGAGGTTGGGGAGGCTTGGATGAATAAATGTTATGAGAAAATGATTGGAAAGGTTATTTAGTAGTTGTTTGAGGTGTTTCAAATCGAGTCATAAGAAAGTCTTGCCTCTTTTCTTGGTCTAAGACTTCTTCTAAAGTTTTAGGGGAAAAGATGTAAACTTTTTATTAGAGGTGAGTTTTAAGAGTGGTAACAAATAGTTTTAAAATAGTATCATCATTCATGTTATAGTCCACTTTGTGGGCTAGAGACTTCTATCATTTGATGAAAGTTTGAACATATTCATTAGGAAGTTGATTGGTATTGATTAAATGGCTAAGGTAATTTTCAATAAGGTCATCATGTTGGAATTCCTTCACTAGAGCATTAACTAAATCCTCTATTTATGAGATGAAATGTCTATGAAGTTGTTTTTACCATTCAAGTACATCACCAACAAAGGTTTTGGATAAGATCTTGGTGGTATTGAAGGTTTTAGTTTGAACCCATTCCTTATAGATATTACCAAAATACTTAAGAAAGATAGTAGGGTCCTTATTCCCATCATATGTGATAGCTGGAGAAATATTTCCAATATATATGGATTAAATGATTGGAGATAAAGGTTCATTTTAAAGATTTTGAAGCATTTTTTCATTCATTGGAGGTTGATGGATGATATTCCCATTGACATCTCTAAGAGAAGGAGGGATACAATTTTAATTTGGTTGAGACATGATGACTTGAACTGGTTTGGTAGTCATATGAAATAAATGTTGTTGCATTTGCATTATTTTGGAGTGATTAGTTTTTTGAATGATGTTCATTTGTTGAACTATTTATGCAAGAATTTGAGTTGTGTCAATTTGTGTATTAGTATTTGAATGTGGGGTGTTAGTGTTGTTAGGAGGGGGATTATTAGTGTTGGTGGGAGGAAGGGTATTGGGTGGAGGATTCCCAACATTGGTATGAGAGGAGGACTAGGAAGAAGGACCTCAACAACATTACAGTGTGTAGTGATTGGTTTTGGTTTAGGAAAAGATGAAGGAAAAAATTGAATAGTTTCATCTAAAGTAATAAAATAAGAGAGGTTCTAATCTAAATCCTTAATTATGAAATGTTCTTGACTAAACAAAGGTTGAAAAGATGAAATCATTATGAAATAAGACTAGATAAACACACACGTAATAGTATCAACTAAGGTGTATAGAGTTGACTAGGTTGTCTTAGTACTGCTAGATAGAAGGTAGATAAGGATACAAAGTTGACCAGGTCAACTTAGTATTGTAACTTGACTGGAAAAAGGGATACAAAATCGACCAGGTCAACTTAGTATTATAAAACTAGAAAAATATAGTTTGATAAGGATATAGAGTCAACCAGGTTGACTTAGTACTATAACTTGATTGATAAAAAAGAGTATAGGGTTGATTAGGTCAACTTAGTACTATAGACAAGGAAAAATATAGTCTGTAAGAGACTATGTCAATTAGAATGACAATGTGGGTAAATAGAGAAAGATTTTGAAATTTAATTGAAGTAAGAAATGGAAGAAAACACACAATCAATTTAATCAATGAAAATGATTCAATTTGAGCACACAACATAAAACCTTGCATCAATGCTATCCAATGCGAGTTTCTACATTACAACACACAGTGATTAGAGATCAAGGAGTTGACTAAAAAGTAAATGCTAACTAAGTGGTCATCCTAAGTGTTTTGAGATGATTATAAATAGATATTTTAAGTGTGATAGGGAAGTTGACTAAAAATATCAAACTAGAAAGCAATCTATGGATGGTTTCAAGATGTTTAGGCTGAAAGGGATATGTATTGGTAATGGTACTGGGTTAGTATTGGGGCCTACCCTCTCACTTCACAATATCATAATGATAAGTGTGTCAAGTACTTTTCCAATATATACAATTAACCACAGGTTTATAATTGGCCAGAAAACCAAGTCGACTTCCCCCTTGGCGGTGAAATCCAAGTAGGTAGGCCTTAGGGAGACAAATGTTAAATGCATTTTAAATATTGTGTGATTTAATAGTGTGTGAAAAAATATAAAAATAGTGAAACTAAATGGTATTTTTAAAAACCACCTAATTAGACTATGTGAGCTACTGTAAGCATGCAAACAACTAAAAATGAAAGTGTGAATTAATTACTAGCATATAGTTGTTAATTCCCAAATTAAGAATGGTAGAGAGTCAGTTCAGATGACACTATATGCAAACATTATAGAATAGAGTCTACTAGGTCACTAATATTTTATGGAAGCAAGAGTTCTTAAGAACTAAGTTGATGAGGTTGACTTAGTCTTTTAGATAGAAGATAGGCTATAGAACTAAGTTAAGTAGGTTTACTTAGTTTTTTGTAGGATTATAGTTTTGAAGACTACAAACTTGCACATAATAGAACTATAATGAAGTACAAAATTGAAAGAGAGAGAAAGAGAGGAACCTTGGTGGGTTAGAATATGACTAGGATTGCAATTTTTTTGTTGAAGTGACTTGAATGCTATTGTTCTAAAAACTAAGTTGACTGGGTTGACCTAGTTCTATGAAACCTTATTTGTTGAAGCCTGATAAGATGACTAAGTCAACCTGGTCAACTTTGTTATTTAGATGCTGACTAGAAGACTAAGTTGACCTACATGACTTAGTTTGTTATCTAGATTTTGACTAGAAGACTAAGTTGACCTATACAACTTAGTTTGTTATTTAAATGTTGACTGGGAGACTAAGTCAACTTGCACAACTTAGTTTGTTATTATATATGATAACTAGAAGACTAAGTTGACCTAGTCGACTTAGTTTGTTATCTAAAACTAAAGAATACTATTGTGTCAACCTATTCTATCTAATAACATGTCTCTGATGAAGACATGCATAGAAAGAACATATTCATTCTAATGTAACTATGTGTTAAACCTCCACACAAAAGTTAGAACTATACTAGCTTGGCCAATCTAGTATCACAAATATAAAAAATAATAAAATGATAGAAATGAAAAGAGTGAAAGAAAACCTGCAAGGGTTAGATTCATGTTGGGTTCACTAGAATGTATGCAATGAGAAATGCATCAAATCTATAAATCAATCCTAGCTTAGAGAAGATAGATCCTACTTACACTTTTGATTGGGGATATATAAGATAATCAGGGTCTTGACCAATATGGATCCACTAGACCTAATTAAGGGATCTCTTACCACAATAATATCACTAGGGACTGTTCCAAAGCCTCTAATCAAGAAAAAATATGAAATAATCCTAACTAGGTCCTATGCTTTCATATTCACTAAACTAATAACAACTAAAGTAAAAAATCTAATCTAGTGCTCACCAAAGCTTGTGACACAAAGTGGGGGTAATAAACACTAAAATTAAACATGCACAAAATACATATATTCATGTCAGTGTATATAAAATCCTAATGAATGGAAGATAAGTGTAAATGTATTTCTATTTACTCTTACAAAGGAGGAACAAAGTTAGGAATACTTACCTTTGAATACGAACCCATCGAGCCTCAATGTCTCCCTTGGCCAAGGTGCTTCACAAGAGGTTGTTGTGGCTTGTAAGGATGGCAAGGATAAATCAGATCTAGGATACACAACCTATCAATTCATCCAAAAGACTTATCTACAAGACAATATCCATCTCTCTAAAGTAAGTATAAAACCCTAAGCTTGCTCCTCAAGTAGAATGGTGGATAAACAAATACACAATATATCTTACTTATTCTTATCTTCATGATAAATTATGGAAACGATTATGTTTATATAGGAGGATTTAACCCTAAACCCTTCCAAAAGTTCTGGCCAACAAGGTCAACCTGATTGACCTAGTATTAAAATTAACATAAACATAACTAGATAATGAACTATGTCGGCCATGGCTAACTTAGTTCTTAGTAAGATTTATAAATAACAATACTAAGTTGACCTAGCTGACCTAGTCACATAAATTGCCAAAAAGGGTTTTAGGTCAGGGAAATGGCTAATGAAGATGGTAAATGACTAGAGGAGTATGCAAAATAGGAGGCAAAGCTTAGGGGAATGGTTTTTAGGAGACAAGTGTGTAGATAACAAGTGGAAAAAGGGATAACAATCATGTGAAGTGCCAATGGTCTACCTACCCCTTTTTCGATGCACACCTTAGGGCATGCACTCATAGAGATTGAGACTCGATGGGTTCTTATAATATAGAAAGTGTTAGTAAGTGGTAAAGGTTAAAAATATTATGTGTATACATTATGTGTTACTTATGTAATGTTTGTTTCCTTGTTCATCATACTTACATGGTTTTTATTGTTATAAACATTTTGTTTTCTTTATTATTGCTTCTTGTGATTTGAGATAATTATGAGTCTTAAAAATGGTGTGATCATGGTCTCTCATATCAAAATACACTAAGTTTGGCACAAATGCATCTTCCAATCCTTACATGTATTACACAATAATCATTATGGTCTTTCCATACCATTAGTTCATTTTTTCTTATGCTATATCAAATAAAGGTTTTTCAACTCTTAATTGGTTATTAATGTTGGATTTATTATTGGAACTCCAAACAAACTAAATAAACAAAGGAATATATCTAAATCATCCATCCATACATTATTCCATTCCATTATACCATAATCAATGCTGAAAGGATTAACATGTGCTCAAATATATAAAAATCAATAAAAATAAATTACATATACAAGTCATATTTATCCATCTACATCATCTAACATGAATATCAACTTAAAGCATCCATAAACTATAACATATCCATAACACAATTTCATAACCAAAAATAATCACGTGTGTGTGTTTATGTATTGAATGTATCAAAGTACATTAATATAATGATATATCTAAAAAATATGTTTACATAATCATGTCTTGTCTCTAAGTCTCTCCCTGACCCTTAGATGGGGCATCTATAGATGGGATCAGATCATATTATTGTGGTGTACTCCTCAGAGGGCCCATAACACATTGACTTGTCTATCCTATAGATCTCTCTAAAGACATAGTCTATCTAGTCCTCATAGACATTATCTACATATAAGAGTACTCTCTAAAAGATGATGCTTGTTGTCCTAGTGGTACCACCTATTCATATAGACTCCTATAGTATGTAGCCTACTATATATATCTCATCACACTATATAATGTATATAGATAACCTAATACTATTAGTATCTTCTTCACCTCTATGATATCTACTCATAGTACATCTCTCTCTCTCTCTCTCTCTCTCCTATACCTCTATGTCAAACTTGTATCATATAGGGTCTGAGTAGCCACATATTGTGTTAATATCTCTCCATATCTATTAGATCCATTAATTATAATCCTATCAATATCTACCTATAGCTTATCTACCTTAGTCTTTAATATGCTAATATCTACTGATCTCATCTCAACCTATATATCTCTTCCACCTCTATCTCACTATAAGCCTACCATCTCAATATCCAAAGATCTAATTTCCTCATGTATCTTGGAAATTAAGGCCTCCTCTTATGTTGATCTAACTAGACTTGATGGCACTACCATATATCCTCACTCTATATGTGCCTCTAGTATAGGCCTCATCTCTATATTCCCTCTATTTCCATCTCCCTTTTCATCACTATCAATTTCCACCAATGAAGTCTCTCCTCTTCCATCTACCCTAGCTTCTCCCATCTCTATATCATGTATATGATATCCTCTAGCCTCTATAGTCTCTATGACCTACATGAGTTCCCCATTTCTATCTCCTCTTACACCACCCTATGCTGAAACAAGTCTCATAATCCTTGACTATATACCTGTACTTCAGGGATGTGCCCTAAATTTAGCATATAATATCTACCTTCATGTCCTACAAGACACATGTGGCTCTATTAGCCTCAACGGTTTTTTGTTGATCCCACCATGTTTCATAGTCATTTATCCTACCAACATCCTCTACATATCTCCTAGCATGGAAAGTCATTATTTGCACTTGTGCCCAACATTATGTTGTAAATATAGAGTCTATCCCTATACCCAACTATGATCTCATTGTAATACTCATACAATACATGAGGACCTATTGGGATATCTTGTCTGATGCTAAAATATCTCATTACCATATCTGGTATATATCACTCAATAATTTACTCATGATAGACAATAATATAACACTAAGTCATCACATAATCTAAGTGTCTCACATCCTCTCTCCAATGTGTAACTACCTCTCTATATGGCCTCTATGACACCTGATCAACTCCTAACACATTAATCACCCTCGTATAACACTCTACATCTACCAAATGTGTATTATGTACCCCTATAATCACATGCCATCCATATATAAATAGATCCTCTACTGTCATCATCCTCAATGGGCCTGTAGGGTACTCAATCACCAGGTATTACCATGCCCACATCTTTAATAGTGTGGATGATATAATTGATACCCCACCTATATACAATACATGGTGTAAGTCCCTATATAAATGACTTAGTATGCATGGCCCCCATGTAAATTGTGTCACACTCTCTAGCTTATATCTAATAACATTGATTAAACTAACCAATAATATCCTCCCACTCTTATTATGTGACACAATGCCACTGACAAAAACTATCAATACAACTATCAAGGCATCAATATCCAAACACATGCAATAGTCAATATTTATACCATCCTTCAACATCAAAATTAGGTTCTCCCTAAAAACCATGTATATTGTCACTTCCTATTCACCCTCACTCCAATAAACCTATCTCCCTTGTATGGAAATAAATAACATCTTCCATACGTTATCTATTGTAACTATAATCTCACATGTCTGTAGGTGAAATGTGTTGGCATCACTATGCTAACCTTCCTCAACTACCTCATGAGTCATATTAGGACATTTCAACTAACCATTGAGTCATCCCTTGACTTCTTGGCTAGCTTGACCCATTCATGATGAGTCACTCAATTACCAAATAATGCCTCCCTTCTTCTCAACACATGGGAATTAGTTAGCATTCATTAGGATGAGGAATCAAATTCAACAATTGATTATTTCAATAATTCAATAAATTTAGATTATTCTCAACCATTCATCTCACCACTCTCAAGCTTATAAATTGACATGAAATCATCTACTCAAATAATCCTCATTTAAGTTATCAAAACTCTATCAAAATATCCTTATGAATCCATTGAGATGAAAGCCATTTGTAACCACACATTGCCTAATTCCATTTGTTTGGAGACGATTTGAGCACCCACATTAAGGAAAAATAGCAAATCTACCATTGATCACACAATAGATAAGGTGATGAAAATGCATTTCATGTGTTATAAGTATTTATTTATTTAAGCTTTCTCTTATTGTTGATAATCTATCCTTGAATTCAAGTTTAATTTATATTAGAATTCATTTTTATTTGATTTCTTAACCTTTCTTGCATTCTAAACTTTCTTCTTACATTAAGGACTCTAAAACCACATATTTAGTGCTAAACCTATATGAAGAGAATAATGTTCCACCCTCCAATTTAAGGTGGCCACTTACACCTCCAAAAAAACATAACCGATGTAGAGGTACAAGCCATCATTAAGGATTATAAAATCATGGATTTAGTCCTAAACCTAGATAATGAGGACTTTGTGTCACTCTCCAATTTGATGGTGCTACTTACACCTCTGAAAAAGTCACCACATAGAAAACTTACTTTGTCACAACCTATAGAAGATATAATGGGGATTTTCAAGGTTACCCCATAGACAAAGTATATTACCACACCCACATAACTTATAAAGGATTCCATGGCTTTAACAACACAATCAACATAGATCCTAAGAGATGATAACCCACTAAGTGTTATCACATTAATATAGAGATGTAGAAGACTCCCAAAGACCATTAGTCAATTAAAAAATGATTGACAAAAATCTCAATAAAAATGAGGTGAGTGTGCTACTAGATTAGGTGCATTGGATTATAAGAAAAGTATGTCAGAATAAGAACTAGGATTGAAAGGTTTGAAAAGTGATGGTTGGGTGGATGACGAGTAAGAAGAGAGAAGGAATAAGATAGAAAATGGAAAAGGGGTGAAGTAGTTGGATAAAACCTATACATGGTTGAACATAAATAAATAAATTATGTTGAATAATCTCAACATGAGGGAACAAAGGATGGCACACATAAAATAATCAAACAAAATGGCATTGGTTATACTTCTTCAACATCATAGTCCATGCACAAATATGTATAAAAAAAAGAATAAAATAATTAAAAAAAGGATAACACCATCAAAGAACAAGTCCAAAATATAATACACAACAAATAATTACTCCTATGTAACTTAATATACAAGGAAACTGCCTCGAGACAAATCCAAAATTAATTATTACTTATCTTTGACATTCATTTAGATGAGCCTTCATTTGAAGTATTTGTGGATTTTGTTCAATTAGAAGAGATACACATGATTAATAGAGAAAGGTATATCATGCATGTAGACACAATAAAAATGACTAAGGTTTAATTATAGTGTCCACTACTAAGGATGGATTCTGAAGTGTTGTAGTAAAATGTTATAAATAGTTAAATTATAAGAAACAAAAAGAAACAACTAAAATAAGATGACAAGAAGTGCACATTGGAAAATTAAAAAATGTCACTTATCAAGATAATTTTTTAAATAAAAATCTCACATATGAGGATTATAATTTAATGAATGGAGTATCTCTAGGAGGACTAAATGAGATCGATTAGCTTGAATTGATGGTAGGCAAACTATTATTGAAGGGAAATAACACAACCATCAAATAAATGAGCTAAAAATAAAAGGAGAAGGTGAAATAAGAATTTGATGAGCAATTTGAGTTGTAAGAATGTGATAGTTGAGATCTAGGAGAAGGAAAACCTTGAAAATCAAGTATTCAAAAATTTCACATGCCAAATGGAAGTAATAAACATGTGACTACTCAAGGAGGAAATGAATCAAAAGCAATTAGAAAAAAAGTGTTCCAAACCAAGGAGAGGGTTTAGAGGAGTAGAATCATTAATTATTTTGATGATCTAGGAAATAAAATTGAAGAAAGGTATAAATAATTGGATACAAGTTTCAAAGTATTACACTATAAAGCTATGGATGAATAAATAAAGATATATGAGATATATGAAAGGGGTTGTATCAGAAATGCAAATGTTAAAACAAAAGGTGGAAGAAAATAAGGACCAACTACTCAAGTTAAAGATTCTATCAATGGATATGTTGATAAAAGTACTAAAAATCAAGGCCACACTTACAAGGTGGGGATTGTTTAAGGATGAGTTGTAGAGGATTTATTGGGTTATTTTAGTTAATTCCAACTCCGGCACTAAATTCTATCCCAACAAGCTAGTGCATTGGCCCTATCATGTGAGAGTTAGGTCTCTCACACTCACCCAAAACACATAATGAAAGACCGGTTCCTAAAGGTTTTGTAACATAATAATATATATTTGTTCATCTTTTGTTATGTAGCTCTAAACAAGGATTATTTATCAACACAATTATACTACTACTATCCTTCTAGTCCCAAATGTAACTATCACTATTATAAGGATCGCCATCATTATCTAACAATAGTAACTCAAAAAAGAAAAAGATAACAATAAAATGATGAATAAATAAACAATATTAATTTATAGAACTTAGTGTATTTCATCATTCATAACACAATGTGGTAAACATTGAGATATCCCAATAAATTCATAATGAATTATCAGGCAAAGATTTATTATCTATTCTCTAAAAAGACCGTCATCATAAAAGATTACAACAAGGGTATTTATACTTATTTTTCCTTGACCAAGTGTTACTATCATTAATTTAAGATAAAATGGCACATGGACTCCCAACAGACTTAGAGTTATGGCACTTTACAATAAGTTATTCTTGAGGAACCGGGGTTCTGTGCCCCTACATCCTCACTCTATGCTATAAACTAGTGGCTATGTGTTCCATTCCTTGTAGGTTAGTACAAAACCTCTGATCAAAAAGGTTAAAGTGTCCCATATGAATCATTTTTATAAATACTCCCACTTCACACATGTTCCCTCAGTCTTTCATGTTCATTCTAAGTCCAATGTTCTTAGGTTCTCTATGACTAATTCTTATTTGACTGGGTCCTTTCATACAGGTCCCTTCTTCACCATCATCTTCTTGCACCATTATCCTATTGCACCCAACATGTTCTACATTATGGTAATTTTGTGCTTGGTAGTTACATGCCATGGTCTTCCCGTGCCATGTTAGTTCTATGCCAAAATAGGGCAATACTTAATCAAAATTCTGGGGCCAACATCACCCCACACTATTCCCTTAGTCTATCTTAGACTTAGTTATGCTAACATCTTCCAAAAATTTAAGCCCCTTCTACTTGAGTTCCTTCTTCATACCATCCCAATGGGATAGTGCATTGAGGACTATGGCAGTTATTCCCTAGATGGCCTCTTTTGATTCTTTTAACTCCTTGGGTTGGGTTGGAGTCGCAATCTTTTTCACCTATTCATCTAGAGTTGTACTAACATCCTTCTAGACATCTTATAATACAAAAAACTCCTTATCAAAATATCTTCAAAGGGTGGAGAAACTTGTATTTAGTTTCCAATGATGTTTATTAATAACACATTCCATCATTTATGTCATTAAATGCTTTCATACATTTGATGCAGTCTTTTATTAGAAGGGAAGCATCAACCAATTAACACCTCATGACCTCTTTATCTTGGAGTCAATCCTCCAAAATTTATTTGGGCATGTTAGGCACATAAATATGCCATCAAAAATGGGGATAAATTCCCCAACACTCTCCATTGTGTGTTTGAATATGTTAATAACCATGGAAAACTATTTAACAATTTTTCTCCCCTTGTATCTTGGCATGGGTTACTCCTTGTATTTCTTGAGTAGCAGTCCTACTAGGGTCTTTAGCTTTTTAATGGCATACTCATCTAGTAGTATGCCATCTAAAAGTGTTATATATTCTTTAAAAATTATTTTATAGAGTATTAAAGCCCTTATTGTCAACTCTATGGCCTCTTAGATCTTTTGTTTCATAGAGGCCACTTCCTTGATGAGCCTTTGCTTCTCTGCAAACAATTTATTATACATGTCCACCACCTTGGCATGTTCCTCTCCATTGTGTGTGCATCAAAATATAACAAAATGTTTTAGCATGTTATTTCCATGCCAAGTTTCAAAATTTAGTGATAACTATCAATGGGGTGAGCTTTTATGGATCAACCCTAATTGATTCTGGTAGTATTGGAGCATCCAAACCCAAGGAGATGCTATCCAGTAGGAACTCAAAATCATGCTCCTCATTATACATTTCAAGAAGGAAAGATATCTACTTTCTAATTTCAAGATTCAATCCCTTGGGATGGAAGTATGGCTAAATATAAAGTTGTCTATCCTCTACATTGAACTGATAACATTCACACATAGTGGTTGTCATTCCTGCATCTTCATGCCCTTATGAAACAACTAGTTCCTTCCCTTTATTGGCATCCCATTCAAGTTTATCCTCTTGGTGGCCACTTATGGCCATCTCACTATATTCCACACCAACCTCCTCATTGTAATCTATCTCAATGTCAAGTAGGGAGTTATCGGCCATGGCCTTCTCTTGCATCGGGGAGGGAGTCTTCTCAAAATATGATCCTAAGCTATGGATTTGTACCTAAAGGAACTCCTACTAGGGTGCTTGTCTTAGATGTAGCTATGGGATAGTTCCTATGGTAGTCCTTAGGGAAGATCAAGGTGGAGAAGGTGGGGGCAAAGGTTGAAGTGGAGGTAGAGAAGGTGGTAGAAAAAGAGGGAGAGTGGGCTAAGGAGAAAAAAGGTCAGGGATATATGAGTGCAAAGGAGTATAATGAGAAGGGGATGGATAAGTGTGAGAAGGTGAAATGTGAGGATGGGATAGAGATGGATGAGGTGGTGAAGGTGAAGGGTGAGGTAGAGGTAGAGGTTTAGAGGGATGAGAAGAGGTGGGTGTGGAGGGATATACCTCTACCATCCTTTGCTTCTTTTGGGGGGCCTGATGCCCACTCGAATTTGCGCTTGGTTTTGGTCACTTCTTCCTCCTTAGCTATGGTTCTTGGGAGAGTTTTTCCTTGGGGTTTCCATATTGAGGGTGATAATGGGGGCATAATATATAGAATAAATTATGAACTTGCTCCCCAACCAAAATATCCTTAACCTTTATATTGGTCAATTCTATTTCCAACCTCTCCACATAGGCCTTCTTTCCTAGATACACATAAATTTTTTGAGGGTATGAAGCTCCATGTTGATATTTTCTACTTGTAAAATGATTAGTTTTACATCATATATATTATTAAAAATTCTATGAAGTATCATGTGGAGAAGGTGTATGGTAGCTTGAGCCATACTAAAATCTCTCCTAATGGATTCATGCAAATCAATGCAAGGGAGAGATATTACTTTACAGTGAATTGTGCTTGATCTATAGCTAGGGTAGGCAAGTCCTTTGGGATGCACCACTCATTCCCAAATGCTTCCTTCATCCCCTCAAACCAATACCTCATATTTATCTTGTATGATGGGGTGATATGTTAGGGACAAGTAAAAGCCTTGTAGTGTTTAGTGGGAGACTTGTGAGTGGGAGGTTACACCCACTTTAATGCACCCAAACTATAGTCTGGCACTCTGATCTCATTGAAGACCATTAAATAAAAGGATTTATCCTTAGGGGAACCTATATTTGGGAATCTTATGGGCCTTCTCTACATACTTAGTTATTTTGTAGATGAAGTACAACACCTAGTTGTACTTTAATCCTTGTGAGACTTGGTGAGTAATGTATAGGTGTGCTATGTCCACCTCCTTCCAGTGATCATTTCCTTTGATCTTGGTGTAAATGATCCAAACTAAAACTTTGAGGGTAGGATCTTACAAGTTCTTAATATGTATTGTGTGCCCTTACTTTTGGTACATTAGTATTGTGGTGGTCCTTTGTATCTCCTTTATGTTCACTAAGTCATTGATCACACTCATCCCCATGTATTGTAGCTTGTGACTTTATTGATCATTTTAGGGGTGATCTTCATGTTATGCCTAGTGAAGTAGATATAGTCCTCATGGACAAAAAAGAAAGAACTGTACTACCTCTATAGGTTTACCAAAATATGGTAACTCAAAAAATTGGAAGAGCCATATGGCATCCATCTAGTTTTTAATGGAAAAGTCATAGACCACTTGATTTCTTGTGTCAATGGTCTTGACCTAGTATTCATTTTAGAGCTTCAATTAATTCCATATTTGGTGGTGGTTATAATAAAATATGATGGTAGTTGATACTTTAGAGACCTAGTTCTTTACATGTAAGACTGAATCTGGGTATTACATCTCCTCTATCAATAAAGATGGAGGAGAAGATGCTAGGGCCTTTTTCACCATTGATTTCTATACCTAATTCCATTTATTTACCATCTTTACCATTTTTTCCATGCATTCTCTTGCTTCTCCTTTTATGTGTTATACTTGATCTAGTCTCTATTCTTGGTCCTTTAGAGCCTCTTCTCTAATGGGAAACTAGTTTTTTCTAATCAACTCTTCTTCTTCTGGTATAGTTGGTAGCTTTTTGAGTCTCTTGGCATTTTTCTTAGGCTATATTACCCTTCATAGAGCCCAAAGGTTAATGTACAACCACCCTATGTTCCCAAAATAATATGTGGTTGTAGGCAAATTTACTTTGGCTTTTCGAGCTCTAATGGTTTATTAATGGTGGACCTACAACCTACAATTAGAAAACCTTCCACTTTATTCCACCAATCCAGACTTAAAAACTCTCTTTTCACCTGGGGAACAACCTACTTGACTTACCAAGGAGATAAACACTCTGCTTTGTTTAGGAATTGAATAATTTGATTTTGGTGTGGTCACTTATTTTTCAGCTCTGGTTTGTCACTCATTCTTAACATCTATCACTTTGAGAATTCATGCATTATAAAACATAAAATGACTTTACCTTCCTATTTATAGGTTTTATAGGGGGTTTAACCTCATTAAATCCTTCCCTCTCCCCATCACTTTAGATCATAAATGCAAATATTTTATGGCCACCATATTTTGAACCTGCCCTATGAAATTAATGCCTTAACAATTTTTTTTCCATCATGTCCTTGGCATGCTTCTTGCCATAACTAACCTTATTGCATTAATTGCACATCCCTTATCATGATTTTCTTTAAAGTGGGTGATAGATGTATCCTACCTTTTCAATGTGGTGGAAGACAATTGCCCCTTTTTAAACTTCTAATATATGGTGGGAACCTTACCCGTTAGTGCCTTAAATAGATCCCATACGCTTAAACAACTTGTGTGCCTATACAACTCATGTGACCAATTATATTACACACCCATTTAATTATGCACTTTTTATTTTTAACTATACATGTGAATTCTTACCCCACACTAATATGGTTCATGGTCCTCCATGAACACCAAAACATAAAAACACAAAATATTATAAATAAAGAGTTGCATGTAAAAAAGGCAACACTTTTATTAAAAGTAAGAAATCTTAATATAATGACTTAAGCCTTATTGATGAAATTTTTTTTAGTTATTTTGATGTGAAATATGATTAAAGTTGACTTCTATTATAGTGCCTTGAGAGGAACTGGCCATCCATTCTTTATAATTGACATGCCCCTATAGTTCAAATACTATGTATTACAAATGGGCCATCCTAATGGATACATAGCTTTCTAGGGTGGCACATAAATTTAGAGTCATATAACAAGACCTTCATGCCTAGAGAAAAAATCTTATTCTTGATATGGTGATCATGCCATGCCTTCTACTTGCATTTTTATACATCTTAGCTCGAATGAGTGAGGAATCAGGTCTAATCTAATTGCATTAAAACATCCAAATGCACTTTCAAGGATTATTCATCATCCAATTGTGCTCTGCATGAAATGTAGAGAGATGGTACCAAGAACTCTATTGACATCACTGCTTCTTTTCCATATACTAAGTTGAATGGTGTGCTTTTATTGAGATGCTTGTATGTAGTTCGATAGGCCTAGAGTACTACAAATACTCTATCATCCCAATCAATGTGGCTGATGTTTCAAATTTTAGTTAGAGTGGTACATAGAATATTATTGAAATTTTTGGTAGTTCCATTAGCCTATGGGTGGTATGGTGTCATCTTATAGTGCATGATTATGAACTTAGCCAGTAAAATATGAATCATCTCAATCAAAAAATGGGTTCCATAATCACTAGTGAAACTTAAGGGACATCCAAACTATGTTATAAAATTCTCCTAAATAAATCACATGGTACTTGCTATGGTACAGTCATTTGTTGGTACTACTTTATCCTAGTGCATGAGGTAGTTAGTTGTTACAATGATGTATCAAGAACCTATTCATCATCTTATTGGAATGATGGGCCCTAAAAAATTGATATCCCATTTTTAAATGGTTCTTGATAAGGGATGGTTCATAAAGGCATAACATATCTTCGGTTAGGTTTAATTATGCAATAATAAATTTCACATTGCCTGACATATGCCTTAACATCTTTGAATAGAATTGGACACCAAAGTCTAGCTAGAAAAACCTTGCATGTAGTAGCCTCTCCAACATAGTGTCTTTTGGTAATACCTTCATGAACTTCTTATAGTATCTCAGGGTGCTCATGTTGCATTACATAGAGTTGAAGCACCTCATCATGATCCATTTTATAAATATCTCCTATTATGAGATGATAGGGTGTGGTTTAGACTGCAAGTTCCTTTTTCTCCTATGAGGTGAGAGAGTTTGGCATGGAACTATTGTTCAAAAATGCTACAATATATTCTAGTTTTGTAGGTACCCGTGTAACTCAAAAGAGATATACATTAATAAGATAATATTCTATGGTGTATGGAGGTTATTCATTCTTAATATATGATAGGTGTTTAGGTCTGTAGTTAGCCTTTCCCAATTTTACCATTACAAAAAATTAGAATTCTTAAATAGCACTATCCATCAGCAAATTCTTCCATGTAGCACTGATTTGTTGACAAGGTACTTCAAGGCCTCATGATATATATAAAATGTAAAAGGAGTGGTTAGAATATACTATATAAACTTTTTTAAAGCATAGAACATGAAAAAATCTTTGTGCTTTGTGGTGGTATAATATCTTTCAACTGGTGTCAGTTTCTTACTGGTAAAGTAAATTGGGTGATCTAAGTGACCTTCACTTGGTTATGTAAGAATCACACTAACTACCATTATAGATGCATAAACATGGACATGAAAAGGCTTTCTACAATTATCGAATTGAATTATAGGATTAGTAACTAAATTTTATTTGAGTGTTTCAAAATCTTCCTTACAAGAATTAGTCCTTATGAATTGATCATTATGTTTTAAAAGTTCTTCTAGGGGTACAATAATATTTGAATAACCACAAATGAGCTTTCTATAATAACTCATATGCCCTAAGAAGGCACATAACTTACATTGGGTCTTGGGTGCTGTCAGGTAAAGGAACATAAATGCCTTTACTAGGTCCACTAGGAGTCCTTCTTTATAAATGATATACCCCAAGAGCACACCAAAAGTTATCACAAACAAGCACTTCTTCAAGTTTAAATATATCTGTAACACTTGAAAAAACTCAAGCATGAGTATAAGATTAGCATAATGATCTTTGACCAAACCATTACCATCCAATCATCCAAATATACTTGGAGGAACTTGTGGATGAAGTCTTTAAAGGCTTCAACTGATATGTGTGAGAACACTGCTAGGGCATTTTTCAATCCAAAGAGCATAACAGTATATGTAAATGATCCCCATTTGATGGTGAATTTTGTTTTAGGCTAGTATTCTTCAACTATTTGGAATTGATGGTACCCTAAGAATCCATATATAAAGGAGTAAACTTCACAACCAACAACACCTTCCAAGATTTCCTCCATGAATGGTGTTGGGAAAGGATCTATTACACAAGATGCATTTAACACTCAGTAGTCTACATAAATATGGATAAATCCATCCTTTTAGATACTAATCACCATGAGACTAACCTAATCATATTTGGTAATGGGAGTGATCAATCCAACATGGAACATACTATCAATCTCCTTTTTAAATTGTGCTTGGAGATTAGGATTCATCTTGTATGGTCATTTTTTCACTAGACAAGCACCATCGACTAACTTGATGTGCATATTCCCTAAATATGGGTGGATCCCCTTCATTTCACTATAGTTCTTTGGAAAAACACCTTGGTACTCTTTCAATAACTCAAAGATTTGTGAGATCTTTGTATTAATCCAATAGTTTCCAATTATTACCATCTTTAGTTCTTGCTCCATACTGATGTTGCATGAGAAGGGTTATCTATGTGAAGAAATGTATCCTAAATAGTTGGTGTAACAATACTTTTAAGAAAATTTAAATGGTTGGTGAAGGGGTCAAGCGAATTAGATCCCTCACCTTTGTCAACTTGAAAGATGAGATTTTGCTTTACGAGACAAATTTATTCATGTTATTATTCATCAGTAACTAGAGTAGGTGCATAAGATGGAGGTGTTGAAGGTACATTGAATAAGTGTAAAGGTTCCTATAGTTTTTAATGGATATTTTTCAAGTGGTCTTCCAAATCACTTGGGTCTCTGAGAACTACTTCACACTTGGCTTGGAGAGTGAGGAGTAAGTCCATTATTGGTGAGGAATAGGAGAGTGTTGATGTCATGTTTTCTTTGAGCAAGTTTCAGAACCTAGTTCTCATGTGTTTTTCTTGATGAACATACTAGGACCATGCCCATGTGCTTAGAGCTCCATATAATGCATGTACCCATAGGTACTTTGGTAAGCATGTTTCCTTATTTTTCCATATTGTCTCATAAGCTTCAATGTGAGGTTCAAGTGCTTTCATGCCACTATAGCTAAGTGTTCCCTTGACCTTATTATCATAATGCAATCTATGGTGTAGAGCATATTGTACTTGATTCTAGTATAAGAGGTGCTCTTTATGGGTATGCCACCATCTTGCAGTAGTACCATCAAAAAGGTGATCTAATGACCTCATTTGGTCATTTTTGGTTTCATAAAACTCTTCAAAACACTAAAAAAATTTAGGTACCTCCATTTGTCCTTATAACTATAGGGATTCATCAAGTCTTGCCAGTGGTGGTCATATCAATGGCCCTCTTATTACTAAACTTATGAGGCAGATAAATTTATGACATTTATGGAGTGGGTGTAGGAGGTTCTCATGACTGTTGATGGTGCTACATATTATCCTAGTGAGATCATAATCAACATGAGCCCAACAATTAAAAGATTTTTTATAGTGTTAAAAATAGACTGGGTGTCTATCCACCATAAAATACCATCTAGGGTTGGATTATGTTGCTCATCATTCTAGGTTGTGACATTGTATAAGTGGTTGATGTCTTCATCAACATTGACAAGATATATATAGGGAGGTCCTTGTGCTTGATCCAATGGTATAACCACATGTTGATCAGTATTCTCAAACATAATATAGTTCTTTTTAAAACTCAAGTCTGCATTATTCTCATAACACCAAGATCTTCCTAGTAGAGCTAGGTAGTCATCAAATTCAACTAACTATAGAACCTCAAAATCCACTTTGAATTATATTCAAAGTATGTCAACTATGGCATTTTTTAGGACCTAATTAGGTGAGTGTGAGTCTTATTAGCCATGAATAAGACATGAGGTGAAGGCTGTAGCACTAGACTAGACATTTTTCACCAAGAATCCTTGGTGAGGACATTAAATCTATGCCACTATCCACTAAAATGTCCCTAATTAGCCATTTATCGATGGAAACATTAACTAAAAGTTTTCTATCTTATGAGGGATTAGATGAACTAAGAGTGTCCTAACGTCAAGAATGATTTAAACAATGGTCTTGAATTTTTCAAATGATATGAGAGTGAATCCCATTTGGTAGTCAATCTTGACTCTTAAAAAGACAAGTGTTTAGCTATGGGATAATATCCACATCCAACATCCACTTACATAGTTCTTGGAAGTTGTCCTAGGCCATAGTTTGGAGCTCAGTTTCTCTTTGTATAGTAGTGCATTGTATTACATCCTTATATTTGAGGTATTAAATCTCACATTAGAGCTCTTGTATGAGTGCCATCATATCTTGAAATACATCCTTTTGATGTTGAGCATTAGGGTACTTTCTATCTCATGGTTCTTCCTATTGTACCTTCTTGATTAGATTGGTTGTCGATTGAGTCTATCCCTCACTATGAGTAGTAATATTTACTTTTTGAACTATTGGTATGGTTGGGCATGCATGCCATTATGGTTCATCTATTTGAATCATACCAGAACCCTTTTCATTATGCTCCTTAGTGATGGCCACATATAGATCAGGACACTCTTCTAGTCAGTGGTCCTTTTTACAAAATGTGCACGTCAAGTAATTTGGGCAATCCCACTGATAGTGGTTTGGTGACCCACATTTATAGAAATTCCTAGGTGGAAATCATCCACATCCTCATCCTCATCCTCTCCCTCACCCATGGTAGCCACTATTATCTTGGGTATTAGTGACTAAGGTCTGACATGTGCCCCATGCTCAAGCTTCATGGATATCACTGATCAATCGATACTTATTGGTGTCATGAGTGTAGGTATCACAAATTTTACAATACTCAGAAACTTTAGTGTGCATAGCCCATTTCAAAAGAGGATAAGAATGGAATCATGTGCTTCATGGTATATTTCCATATTTGTTTTAGTATCGTGAGGATGTTCTTGTGTGGGTAGTTGATCCTTGTATGCCCTTCAATTTCATAATCGGTACACCAGACACCACTATGTGTTTCATGTGCATTATTAGCTATTAAAATTTTTAGCTATGATGATATTAAGGCTATCTAGGCCTCTGTGAAGGGAATAATATTAATGTTAATGCTTCCAACTACTTCAACATGGAGAGTAACTTCTAAGTGTAGACATCTAATTCCTAACACCATTTGTGTTGAAATTGTCAATCTTACTCAAATTGCACTCAAATGCACATTTTAGGTCAAAATAATTAAAACACCCTAAATGGTTCAAACTTGTCATTTACAAGTGCCTATTTAGGTCAAAGTATCCCTAATTATGGCAATGTATTTTATGTGATACCTGACTTTGATCAATTCATTTCAAGTCAAAATGATGATTTTGCCTTTTTTTACTCTGGATCACTCTTTTCTTCTAATTCATTGGTACACATCATGTACCTTTATTATTTTGTGTTGGAAGCATCCTAAATGGGAATACTATTCTAACACATCTAACATTGCTTTCTAATTCTTCTTGAGTCAAATTACAACCCAGTAATATGACTTTCTAATCATTTTGATTGATTGAGGGAAAATTCCAAAGAATTACACAAATGTTGATTTTATTTATGATGCTAAATCCAATTTTAGTTCAAAAATAGAACTTGAATCTAATGTTGATTCCTCATCTGATATGGTTGTTTTAATAATGTTTTGTTGAATGCTGAATGCTTGATAAGTAATGGCCTATGATGGCATAATGAGATGAATAAAAATTGATTCATATTGGAAGGGTTCAACATAGACTGGCTCATCTAAGTGAAGCCCCTCAAAGAGAGGGTACCGCTCAAGGGATGTCTCAACAAAATCATGTCGATCAAAGTGAGTTTCGTCAATGAGTGGGAAAAGATCAAGAGACAACTCTATTGAGACTGGCTTGTCAAGGAGATGAAGCTCTTTAAAAATAGTTAAAATATGAATAGGTAACTTATCACAGTTTGACTTGTCACAAATGGGTGTTTCAACAATAAAATTTCCATTTTGGTTCACAATTAGTTTTAAAAAATCAATTTTAAACACATTTTTATCTTCATAAGATAGCTCTTGAAGAGGTAATGGTTCTTATTTTGGCTCAAAGATTAACACATAATTTCTAAAGTGGGGAACATTTGGTTTAGTGGGAATAATGGGTTGTGGTTCAATAATGGACTCTCCTAAAATTAGACAATTGAAGAAGGGATCAAACACAACTGGTTCATCAAATGGAGGTTTATCAAAAACTTGTGATGGGTCAAGAATGGTAATAATTAGATGCTTCTTAGTTTGGTTGTTTGTGTAAACCAAATGAGGAGGTCCTAAAATGGTAACAACTAGATGCTTCCTAGTTTGGTTACTTGTTGAAACTAAAGGAGGAGGTCCTAAAATGGTGATGATTAGATTCTTATTAGTTTGGTTGCTTGCATAAGCCAAAGCATCCAAGTATTCCTGATATACCCAATCATCACAGTCTAAAGTTGGATCTTGATTGTGTTCTCATGACTGATTTTTGTGAGGTGGATAGAAATCTATCTCATAAACCATATTATCACAATTGGGGTCTTGACTAAAGTCATAAAAGTCATTTTGTGTAGCCATTCTATCATAAGTTGGATTATTCGTGACTCCAACATAAGTGTAACTAGACATATTCACATTTAATGAAGAAATATCCAAAAATAAAATGCTTAGAGTTTTTCAAACTTTGAAAAGTGATGCCCAAAAGATAAAAGGTGTTAGGGTGTGGAGCTAAAAGCTACACCTTAAGGCAAACATGAGGGTTTCTAGCGTATGCAGTCGCCGGCGTCGGCAGGCCACACCGACTTTGGTCAGGGGACGCAGAAGGGAAACTGGCATCGGCAGAAGATCGGCCGGCATCGGTCACCTCCAGGAGGGTAGGGACCGACGTCGGTCACCTGTAGCGGTCTGAACTGTTGTTGACAAACAGTCAGTTAAGTGAACGCGGAGTTTGCATGTTAAAGACTTGTTCGAAGTCTTGAGCTGCAAGTCTAATCAGTGTATGCATGAGATCTATATAATAGACTCATGGGCTGTATTGTTAAGTGGAGAATTTGGAGAAGAGCTATGTGAAGCTTGGAGAGTTCTTCCCATGGTGGAATCAAGTAGGATTCCCCATGTATGGATAAGTAAGATCAGGTTTGATATGCAAGTATGTGTGTATGCGAGGGTCAGAAAGGAGATCGGCGGGGGAGCTAGATCCAAGGTGACAGCAATACATCAGCAGGATCATGGAGAGATCTACTTGGAGTACGATTGTGTACTTGATTGTACAGATGTGCAATGAGGTGAACAATAGCTTGTGTTAGCTGTGTGTTGTGACCTATGAGAGAAGATTACTTAGGTGGGAAGATTACTTGGAGCCCTTGAGGAGGAAGCCTCACAGAGGTGGAAGAAGAGTGTGATCTCTTTATTGTAATTTCCCTTGTAATGAGTTGAATACAATTGTGTGTTGCCTCTCATATTCTGTGTGTTTTCTCATTGATAGTTATTTGTTCTTCTGGTTATTCCGCATGTTTAATTGCTTATACAATGGTAATCATGTGTGCTCTTAAATCTGACAAGTTGTGTCAGAGCTTTGGGGTGTTTCGGTCCTATCAATTGGTATCAGAGCAAGGTTGGACGTTCTCAGAGCGAGTTTGACTAACAGATGTCCCAGATCTGTTAAGTGTTTGTTGATTACAGGTTACTCGCAGGGGTTGCTATTTGAGTGGGAGTATAGCAAGGCAGAAGATGGTACAATGAGAATGAATAAAATCAGGCACAGGATTATCACCACAAGGAGTGTGGTGGGTTGTCTTCAGGTGGGAGCTTGAAGAGGAATACAAGCCAGGATGTAGATTGGATAGAGTACTGGTTTTGGGTATAGGTGCATCTCTTTATCTCCAAGTGGGAGATTGTTAGGGTGTGGAGCTAAAAGCTACACCTTAAGGCAAACAGAAGGGTTTCTAGCGTATGCAGTCGCCAGCGTCGGCAGGCCACACCGATGTCGGTCAGGGGACGCAGAAGGGAAACTGGCATCGGCAGAAGATCGGCCGGCGTCGGTCACCTCCAAGAGGGCAGGGACCGACGTCGGTCACCTGTAGCGGTCTAAACTGCTATTGATGAACAGTCAGTTAAGTGAACGCAGATTTTGCATGTTAAAGACTTGTTCGAAGTCTTGAGCCGCAAGTCTAATTAGTGTATGCATGAGATCTATATAATAGACTCATGGGCTATATTGTTAAGTGGAGAATTTGGAGAAGAGCTATGTGAAGCTTGGAGAGTTCTTCCCATGGTGGAATCAATTAGGATTCCCCATGTATGGATAAGTAAGATCAGGTTTGATATGCAGGGATGTGTGTATGCAAGGGTCAAAAAGGAGATCAGCGAGGGAGCTATATCCAAGGTGACAACAATACATCAGCAGGATCATGGAGAGATCTACTTGGAGTACGGTTGTGTACTCGATTGTACAGATGTGCAATGAGGTGAACAACAGCTTGTGTTAGCTGTTTGTTGTGACCTATGAGAGAAGATTACTCAGGTGGGAAGATTACTTGGAGCCCTTGAGGAGGAAGCCTCACAGAGGTGGAAGAAGAGTGCGATCTCTTTATTGTAATTTCCCTTGTAATGAGTTGAATACAATTGTGTGTTGCCTCTCATATTCTGTGTGTTTTCTCATTTATAGTTATTGTTTCTTCTGGTTATTCCACATGTTTAATTGCTTATACAATGGTAATCATGTGTGCTCTTAAATCTGACAAGTTGTGCCAGAGCTTTGGGGTGTTTCGGTGCTATCAAAAGGTTCAAACTTGGTCAAAAGGGTGGAGCTGTATCTCAAAATGGTTTGTGCCAAAATAAAACAACCTAACATCAAATGTATAATGTCAAAGGATTTTGGAGAAAAGTTGTGTTATACCAAATAAAGGCACAAAAAATTATGAGGATAGGTGCTTAAACAAACAAACAATCAATAGTCTTAAATTTTAGATAATCATTTAATCAAAGTTATGCAACCCAAAGGAGAAAGATCTATGTATCAATCCCACAAATTGAGGCCTAAATAAAAATCAATCAATGTTTGGATTCAAAATTGACAAGGTTAATTGAAAATGTAACATTGAAGACTAGGATTGGACCAAATAAGCTAGACAAGAATGAACATCATGACGACACATAAACGAGGTCCAAATGGCACACACACAAATATGTTTAGCAAAAATTTCAAGGCACAAGTGTGGTGTAAAAAAAAACCATAATGCCTTTTTAAACAAAAGAGTGACATATAAAAAATTGATTTTGACATGGTTTATAAATAAACAAATAAGTTTTAGTCTCAAAACATGCCAAGCAAAAATGACCAAAATACACTAAGTATAATCATCAAAATCTTAGCAAGGGTATGGCAATGTGGGGTTGACTAAAACTAATTAGTTTTTAATCATTCTAGATGGATCAATATCACAATGACTTTCATTCCAAATGATTCAAAAGAAATTCACTTTAATTAGGTATCCAAAACACTTGGCTTGTTGCAAAAAGGTCTTGCACTTTTTACATCCACTACATTCATCACTTGCTCAATATAGTGTGATGTCCAAAGTGCAGATACGTATTGGTGATTTAGCTTTAGAGAACTCATGGGAGGTGATGAAATCCCCCTCATAATCCAAGTTTTCATGAAATAAAAGACATAATATAAAGACTTTATGGTCTCCTCATGATCATCCAATACTATTATGAGTTTTTGGGGAGCACTTTAAGTGACATTCTTTCTATGCCTTGGACTAGGAATGCTTAAAATAATGATGAAACTTTTGATTCCAAAAGTTCCCTAAAGGGGATAGATGGAAGAGTATACATGCAATGTCCCTCTTTTTTCTAATCAATTAATTAATCACTTATTACATACAAACTTGATAAATGAGTTCATAGATGATGTTACTTTTGGTCCTTGGCCTTCATTGCTAAAATGGTAAAATATTGCATAAAAAATACCACACGAAGTAATAAATACCTAAGTTCATTTTAAGCCCAAATTGAAGATTCAAGACTTAGCCTAGATTCATGATGAAAACACCAAATTTAAAATGTTGCAAGAGTTATGATGTGTTTTAAGCACTAAATGAAATGTACCTAAGATAATGAAATCTTAGGTTCATTTTAAGCACTAATTCAAATATGTGAAATCAAGAATGTTCAATTAAAACCCAAATTAAAGTGTGTTTGGTTAGTCAAAATCATTCAAACCAACTTTCAAACTACCCCCTCAACCTATAAAAACACAATTATAAGGGCTTGATTTGAAACACTTAAGAGTTTGAGAAAATGACATTAAGAATTTAACTCTTAGGCTGACAGTCAGGTTGGGGTGAGTTAGGTTGAAAAATGAGCTGGGATGAGTTGGAGTCAAGTTGGGTTGACTGTGAGTTAGGTTTACAGGTGAGTTAGGCTAGATAGGCGAGTTGGACTAGATAGGGGAGTTAGGGCAAGCCAGGATGAGTTGGGCTGAGTTTGGACTGAGTTGAGTCAAGTCAGGGATGAGTTGGGATGAGTTGGGGAAAGTTAGGGTTGAGTTATAATGAGTTGGGCACATAGTTGAGCTGGGTTACACAGTCCCAAAAACAAAACTATTGCTTACAAAAAAATAGATATTTGCTCAAATCTTCACCTTA
This sequence comes from Torreya grandis, assembly GCA_037957365.1. NCBI lineage: Eukaryota > Viridiplantae > Streptophyta > Pinopsida > Cupressales > Taxaceae > Torreya > Torreya grandis. The sequence continues at coordinate 6,742,769 of JARHVA010000129.1, forward strand.
TTTACCTCCACACCCCAAGATCCTACATAAAAATGGTTAGTAGGTTGCTTATAGGTGTAATTTGACCAACATTTGTGAGGCTAGGTCCCACTAGGCATGGAAAAATGTAGAGAGGATTACATAACATGATTAGTCAAACATTAGTCTAATAAATCAAAGGAAAAATGCATGAGTAAACTAAATTAAGCCAATAGATTCATGTAGGGATTATTAATGATAATGAAATAAAAATGAAGGAAAGCAAGAAAAATATACCTTCTCAAGTGAATCCATCCTCCAAGAGCTGCTCAAAAACATGTTCTCCCTTGATCAAGCATCCTTGTCTTCATCAATATTGGTGGCAAAATTCTCCAATGTCTCAAGAACACTCCACAAAACCTAGGCTCATGATATGTAACTATCTAATTTGCCTATTAATTAAGCTTGAAACTAAAATCAATAATCAAATGTAAAGGATTTTGGAAACAATTTTACATTATAACTTTGCACAAATAAAGTTTAAAATTGATGTTCATGGCCTCTCTATTTATAGATATTTGAGATTGATTAGGATCAACCATGACCATACATCTCAAGCTTGAGATGTGTGGCCATGAATTAATCCAATTATATAATTAAATTCATAAATATCACTCATAAATATTTGGGATAGAGGGGCATTTAAGAGGCATGGAGGGTCTTAATGAGGCATATGATACCCATAATCTTGATATTTAATGCATTTATGGCTTATGGATACCACCCCATAGGATGATGTCATTTAATGATGTAGTTAATGAAAATCAATTTTTAAAAATAAATATTCAAAAATTTCCATGGAAAATTAACTTAAGCTGTTGATTTGGTTTAATTAGTCTTAAACATGATTAGTCAACTTTGATGCAAAACCCTGGCAATATGCATAAATTAATCAAATTGGTCAAAATGTCATATTATTGGCTCAAAATATGATTGGATTAGAATCATAAATTAATATTTGATGTGTTGGAACCGTATTTCCATTTAGGATGCTACCAACACAAAATAACAAAGGTACATGACATGTACCAATGAATTAAAAGAAAAGAGTGATTCAGAGCACAAAAAGGCAAAATCATCATTTTGACTCAAAATGAATTGATCAAAGTTAGGTATCACATAAATTGCATTGCCCTATTTAGTGATACTTTGACCTAAATTTTCACTTGTAAATGACAAGTTCAAATCATTTAGGGTGTTTTAATGATTTTTACCTAAAATGTGCATTTGAGTGCAATTCGAGTAAGATTGACAATTTCAACACAAATGGTGTTAGGAAATAGATGTCTAAATTTTTCCCCTATTTGAGAAGGTGTAGCAAGAAATTCAAGCAAAGCAACATATTTAAAAAAAAGAGTTGTCAAGAAGAAATTGGAACATACCCATGATGACCCCAAGAATATCAAAATGAAGCAATTCTTAGGTTGATACAATCAGGTGCTAGACTATCTTAAGACTTTCCTACAGAGAAATTGCATACCTTAGTTAGAGAAGGGTAAAAATGATGGAAAGAGAAAATTTTTGCACAAATAGACATACCTTCTTCTAAAAAGGAAAAGAAATACAAACATAGTCAAAATCCATAAATCCAGATATTTTAGCTAAGATCAAGATAATAAGTCAATGATATGTAGATCAACTTATCATAGAATTAATTGACTTGTTAGTTGCCACTTCAATTCACAATGATGCTTCAAAAGAATAAAGAAATGTGATTGAAAGTACACAACAAAAATTTGATGAGAATATAACCATAGTGGATTAAGGTAACCTGAACAAACAGTTAAAGTCATAAGAGATCTTCCAAAATGTTCTATTTGACACAGAGCATACATTATTCAATCATCAAGAACCTTTGTTACTTTGGAAAATAAAAGACATAAACATTTAGTTTGAATTGAGGAAATACCTCAATACAATTTGGCTAGTTCATTCCAACCATCACAAAAATTGGTAAACAAACACAAAACTTCCCAAAATCAATAAAGTACTAAACAACCAAATTTAGGGAATGTTTTACAATCCAAAAATCAATGGCCTATTTTATCAACTCAAGGAGCAAATTATAACCAAGGCACAGATTAAAATGTTTACATTCCATATAGATCCACACAAAACCAAGGGTACATTCCATCCCAACAACAATAAAACTAGGGGCACATTCCACCCCAATAATAATAAAACCAGGGGCACATTCCACCCCAACAACAACAAAACCAGGGGCACATTCCACCCCAATAAAAATGAAACCAAGGCTATATTTCACCCCAACAACATCTTATCCAATCCAAAAAAGCATCAAACATGCAAGAATGGAATTATATGAAATAAATTGTTCAGAGATTGGAGATGAATAATAGAGTTAAAAAGTACAAATTTGATGAGATATGCACATATCCATTTGATTTATCTATTCTCCAAACCCCCTTTACACCTCATTTTGAGGCACCCAAATTTAATAAGTATAAAGGAAAGGGATATCCATGTGAGCACATATAGGCATTATTTATCTTATGTCAAGAGGTTGTTTATAGTAGCGAGTACTTCAACTATTTTCATGAAGTTTAGTAGGACAGGCTTTAGATTGGCTACTTAAACTACCCAAGGGATCAGTTATAGATTGGAATGACTTATTAGAGAATTTTTTAAACCATTTATCATATAATATATAACATTAATTGACCATTTTTGACTTGTGCATAGCCAAACAATGTGTTGGTGAAATTTTTATCACATACTACAAAGGTGGAGAGCATTAGCGGGTCACTTTCAACACAACTTTCCAAACAAAAAATTGGCCAATATATTTGCACATAAATTACATCTTAAGGTCATGCATAATCTATGATTATCTTGTGCTAACTCATTTGAATAAATTATTGACAAAGGAGTGCAAATTGAGAAGGATCTTATTACTAAAGGCCTTGTCAAGATTTTTACATAAGGTTAGACATCTAATTAGACCCAATCATTGGCTCAAATGGTTATACAAGATAAGCCTAAGGGATTTAACAAAAATAAACACATTTTTAGAAATGGGGTGACTAAAACAAGGTATGTACAATTGGTACAGGCTACACCTACCCCAAATGTATAAATAACTTCCCCAAATCCACCGCCTACTTTGTAGAGAAAACCTCCATGAAGGACATTTCATAAAAAAATTAGAGTCTTTAGCAAGTTAGGATAACTAATTGAAATAATGTTTTAAAAGCTCATCACTACTAATTTGAATGTATGGCCACTACTAAGGCCATTTACTCAAGATCAACCAAAACCATATTGGTACAAGGAGAATGAATGGTGTAATGTCCATCATGTTAGTGGTCACGATGCATATCAGTACATCCAATTATGACACATTATTGAATACTTTATTGAAAGTGGTGAATTGGAAATTAAGTTGGCTCCTAACTAGGACATAAATCAAGAAATGGGGATCTACAAAGACCCCTTTGCTTGACATAATCCACCACTACCAAGAAATAATAAAAAACAAGGTCAAAATCAAGGATAGAAGTAGAAATAAAACCAACATCAGGGTCATAATTGTAATGAGAATAATTGAGATTATAATGCCCATACTAATAATGTGCCATATGACTATAAAAATAGTATGGGGCACATTTCTTCTACCCACATTGCCACTGTTACTATGAAACCATGTGGACAATCTCATGTTCCTCATAGCATGGGACCCATCATTATAGGGTCAAAACCCTCTCCCCATATTAATACCATGTTGATCCCACATATCATGTTATGATTACACTTGCATAGGTTACTAATTCTGAACAACAACACCCTTTGTCTAACTATAAATCCTTCTCATTAACACAAAACTATAGTAATACAACTAGATGCCTGTTAGTCACCATCTAAGGCCTTTCATCTTCCTATTCTAATTCTAATGACTCCTTGCCACATCTAGGTTGTGCAATCATAACTAGACACCTACAAGACACCATCCAAGGCCCTTTACCTACTTCTTCCATGAAAACCAATGAGAACATTATGCTGATGGTTCCAAAGCCAAATATTGTGCCAATAAAGACTAAACTAGCTCAATCAACAATTGAAAAGCCCTATAGTTTATTAGACTAATTGAACAAAACCCTTACATATATTTCCATATTAGAAATCTTATAGACATTTGATGTCTATAAAAATATCATGAATATCATTTTGAAATAATATATTATGCCTAATGATATAAACCCTGATCAGTTCCAGAACCTAGTTGGATATTTATCTACATTTTGGCAAATCACATTTGACCATAAAGACATGTCCACTCTTGGCCCAAACCATAATAACCCACTATACATTGAGATAATCATTGCATATTATAAGATCAAGTAGGTTCTCATAGATAATGGTTTAGGGCTAAACATCATATATCTCAAATTGGTATGATGATTGGGCTATATGGATAAAGACATTTAGCTAGAAACTATTACAATCAAGGCTTATGACAATGTTGAGAGGGAGTCTTTTGGTACAATCTAGTTGTCAGTCATGGTTGGGTCTATTTCTCATCACACATTATTTCATATTGTGGATATTTAAATTTTATATAACATATTTTTTGGTCATCCCTAGATCCATGAAGTATAGGTAGTGTCATCCACTCTTCACCAGTGCCTTAAGTTTCCCATGATGAGATCAAGGTTACTATTCACAATGATCATTAGCCATATCAATATTGTAAACATCTTGAAGCTAAGTTTCATAATTATAAATATTACCATAGTTTTAAATTTATTATGAATAAGAACAAAGCCATCATTTCCCATCCATCTCCATCTAATTATATCAACCCTAGTGATCTAGCTTCCACTTCAGCTGATCCATTTCCTATAGCTCTTATAAAACTTATTGTTATTAAAGATGTGGGTATTGCATCTGAAGGATGTCCTCCATATTTAAAAATTACCAAAATCCCCTAAATCATTTGGAAAGCCTAAACCATCTAAGAATCCTAATGGACCCAACTAGATTTGACAACCAAAGAAGAAACAACATAAAACACCTATGGTTTTTATACCTACAATCATGCTAAATAAAGATCGAGAGGATTTTACTAAGGGAGATTAGTTATATTCTGAAGGCCTTGATAATTAATTTTAGAATCCCAAGTATCTTATTCTTATTCAAATAATGTATCATCTTGACTATACAGGGAAAGGATTTGGCCCACAAGCACAAGGAATCTTAGAACCCTTATCAGCTAGAGTTGTCAATTGGAATCATGGTCTTAGATTTAAACCATTATAGGGTGACCTCATGACTTTTGATAGTGACTCTTCCAAAGTGACTAGTGACAAGATTCCTAATAGAGACACATTGTCCCATTATAGCCTTTTTGATGAGCTTGTTGACTCAGATCTATTTGATTCAAATGTCATATTAACCATAATACCAATTGGATCTTCCTATCCGAAAGTGAGAACCCATCTTATTGGTTCTTCCCTTCTTGATGTAGGACATTATATATTTACTATTGGAGCTTCTAATCCTAAATCAAACTCTCATTATTCCTTATGATTTTTTCATCTTGAACTCATAGATTAAGACCAACAAAATTTGGTCATATGCCTCGATGAGTTTCAAAATGAAGAATCAATTGTAGAATACATGGGCCTAAGAGAAAGATTTCCCATCAGAAATTAAGGGTAGAGATTTGATTTTTCACTAGATCCTTCTACTTAATTTGGATAGTAGGCAAACTTTATTGGTCATAATAAAGAATAAACATTGAGATCTTTAGATGAAAACCTCTTTGAGGTGCTCATCGATCAAGGAAAAAGTAAAGAAAAAGAAAAGCCTTTGAGTGAAAACCTGTTTCAAGCGCTTCTAGGTGAGAAAGTTTGATCATCCCCTCAGGACATAGAAGGTCCATCTAGCTCAAGTTCCATAACTAGTACAAGCATATCTTTAGAATAACATCAAATATTTGAGCATCTTTCTCTTGAGTTTCCAAAGATTTTTGTTGTTTGGCCTTTACCTAAGATGGCTAATTCTGGTTCATCATACTATCCAAAGCTTTGGGAGGACCAACAAGAAGATGTATCAAAAGAAGATGATCATGATTATGCCTTAACCATAATTTTAGAAGATGGATCCACACTTTTTGTGGAAAACATGGTAAAAGTGAACTTGGGAACCTATGAGGATCCCAAAATTCTTTATCATAGAGCTTTCCTTACTGAAGTAGAATGTGAGCATATTATATCCATTCTTAAGGATTATATAGACATATTTACATGGGCATACTCTAACATGCCAGGCTTGGACCTTGATTTGGTTGTGTATTGCCTTGTTGTCCATCTCAATGCCAAACTAATCAAGCAAAAACTGATAAAAATTCATCCACACATCACCCTATTAGTTAAAGCCAAACTAGAAAAGTTATTAGGAGCCAATTTTATTAGACCATTGGATTACTTTGAATGAGTTTCCAACATAGTCCCAATGAGTAAAAATACCTCAGGTATATATCTTTGTACTAATTTTCAAGATATCAACAAAGCATGCCCCAAAGATGATTTTCCTTTGCCTAACATCAGCATGATCATCAACTCAACTGATGGGTATGAGATGCTATCTTTAATGGATGGATTTTATGGATACAATAAGATCAAGATAGCCCCTAAAGACTAGCATAAGACTACATTCACCACTTTATGGGGGACATTCTATTACCAAGTCATGTCATTTGGCTTGAATAACATTGGAGCAACATATCAATGCATAATGATTATCATCTTACATGACATGATGAATGACATTGTAGAGGACTATGTTGATGATATACTAGCAAAATCACAAATAAGAGCTAGACATCTTGATGTTTTATGAAGAATATTTGAGAGGCTTCATGAATATAAAGTCTGCTTGAATCTTAATAAATGTGTCTTTAGAATCACACCAGGGAAATTGCTAGGGTTCATTTTATCACAAAGAGTGATTAAAGTTGACCCTAATAAGGTCAAGGCTATTGTGTAAATTCCTTCACTAAACAATCTTAAATAACTATGAATCCTACAAGGAAAGATCCAATCTATATATAGATGCATTTCTCAATTGGCAGATAAGTGCCACCTATTTACTCATTTTTTAAAGAAAGGGGTAACATTCCAATGGGATGAAGATTATTAGATAGCATTTGCAAAGCTTAAGACATACTTGGCCAATACACCAGTATTAAGACCACCAACATAGGGAAATCCATTGCTCTTTATATGTCAGCCATAAAACATGCACTGCAGGCACTTTTGGCCCAACATGATGATCATGGTAAGGAACACACTATTTATTATTTAAGTTGCACATTAATGGCTTATGAATGTAATTATACACCTATTGAGAAGGCATGTTTAGCTATGGTGTTTGCCACTCAGAAATTGTGACATTGTATACTAAATAATAAAACTATTATCATCTCCAAAGTGGACCCTCTTAAATTCCTCATGTCTAAAGCAACTCTTCAAGGATGCATGGCTAAATGGGTTATGATATTAAGTGAGTTTGATATTGAGTACCAGAATCAAAAGGAAATCAAAGGATAGGTAATTGTTGACTAACTTGTGGAAGCTCCTTTTGAGGCCACTCAACCTCTCAAGTTTGACTTTTCAGATGATTTTATCATGACAATAAAACAAGCATCATAGGAACCTAAATAGTGGATGCTCTATTTTGATGGATCCTTCACATCCCATAGATATAGATCCAACATATTATTGATCACACCATATGGGGACTTGATTCCCAAAGTATTTCATATACAATTTCATTGTATAAATAATATGGTTGAGTATGAGGCATTGATTATAGGGATCTACCTTATTATACAATGGGATATTCAAACATTAAAGGTCTATGGAGATTCATAGTTGATCATCAATCAGACCACTGATCAATATCTAACAAAAGATGACAAGCTTGGTCGTTACAAACAAATTGTTGATAACCTCAAAACACATTTTAAATCTCTATAGTTTGAGCAAGTTCTAAGAGTATATAATAGATCTACTAATGCAATGGTGATAATTGGTTATATGATTCAAATGGATGGTAGTGATAAAGGGTATCAGTTCTTGATTGAAAATCTTCTTTAGCCTATGATATTATACCAGATTTAGAGAGGTAATGCACCATTATTAGTTCTAATTCCCCACCTAAACTACCATGGTACAAAGATTTTTATAACTATTTCTATAGTCATATCTTCCCTACCAACCTTTCCAACAGCCAACAAAAACTATTCCTTCACTACTTAACATATTATACTCTCCTTAGAAATATGCTTTATTGTAAAAGCTATGATGGAACACTTTTGCATTATTTATCTTTAGGAGAATCCAAGCTAGCACTAAAGGAGGTTCATGAAGGAATGTGTGGGGCCCACACCAATAGTGTAGTCTTAGCAAAGAAGCTCCTCAGAATAGGGTATTATTATCCCAAGATGTAGATCAATGCTTTAAAATATGTGAAGAAGTGTGCTCCTTATCAGTAGCATGGCAACTCAATATATGCACTTTCTCTACTGTTACAACCAATCACAACACCATGGCCATTATCAATATGGGGTCTCGATCTCATCGAGAAAATTAATCCAACATCTTTAGATGGCCATAAACACATTTTGACCACAACCAAGTAATTTACCAAGTGGATTGAGGCCATTCCTCTCACTTATGTTATCAGGAAGTAGATATCCAAATTCATTCATTACCATATCATCTATCTATATGGCATCCTAGCCTATATCATATCTGATAATGGTGGATCTTTTGTGAACCATAATGTAAAATCTCTTTATGTAAAATTAAAGATCAAGCACAAGAAATCAACTCCATATAACCTACAAGGCAATGGAAAATATGAGCCAATGAACAAAACCATTATAGCCATCTTAAAGAAGATTGTCAATAATGTTGGCCATAATTGGCACTTGCAACTCTTTCCTACCCTTTGGGCTTATAGAACCAATCATCAAACCCAAATTGGAGCCACTCCATACTCCCTTGTTTTTGGAACTAAATCTATTACCCTAGTTAATATTGAGATACCATCATTGTGAATATCATTACATCACATTGAAGATGATGAAGACTATAGGGCCTCACAACTACAAGAAGTAGAAGTTATTGATGGTAAGTATTTGGATACCCTAGAAAACTTACAAGCCTATTAGAGAAAATTATAGATAAGCTAAAACAAGTGCATTCTCCCTTGAGATTTTGAGATTAGTGACTTGGTTTTGAAAGAGAACCAAAAGAACATGAATGTTGAACATAAAAATAAAGGTAAGTTTTAGTATAATTAGTTGGGACCATATGTTATCACAATGAACTATGGATCAGGGGCATATTGACTAGCTAAACCTAATGGTGAAGAACTCCCAGAGCCCATGAACATCATACACCTTAATAGGTTCTACGCATGAACAACTTTGAACCATTATATATAAGACCCCTGACTTGGCGACAACTTGTGCTAAAGTAATTTTATCCCACTAGTTTATCCTACCCTAAACACATTTTATACTACCTTGGCCCACTCTTCACAACTTAGGATAGTGAAGGCTTTGAATCATTGGCACTCTAAACACATTTTATCCTATCCTAGACCATTCTCTTTAAGAACCATATTCTTTATCCCATTCTAGACCATCCATCTATTGGACCCTATTCTTTGGATCGTTATCCTTGAGAACCATGTTCTTTGTTATATATTGGGCATGTTGTCAAATTGAAATTTTTTTATCCCTTGACCAATTATGATCTTGATTATGTCTCATGGACATTATGATCATCTTCAACACCAGTTCTACAAAGCAGTTCAGCCAAGACAATATTTTACAACTTCTTCTATAGATAAGTGAACACACATAATTTTTTAATGTTATTTCATGTTACACATTGTTCTATATTACATTTAATACTCTTTGTAGGTATTTTTTGTCTTATCAAGATCCTTTCTCTTGCTTAGTTTTGAGCATGGGCCATTGTAGTTGGCTTAGCTATTTTATTGGAACCTCTACTCTCAAACATGCATCTCCTTGACTAGATGGTCCCCCTTTGTGCATATTTTATCCTAAAAGTAAAAAAAACATTGGAAATACTTTGGAAATACCAAAAAAAATCATAACATGCTCCACAAAATAACAAAAACATTGTCTCATGCTTTTGTACATTTGTACATTCCCATCCTATCATGCTACGCTCTTACTATTTTGCAAGAAAAGAAACATCAGTTCATCTTGTCCCATACACTTGCTATTTTGCAAGATCACTCTTTTTCATCTCATCAGCTTGTTGTTTGCAAGATCATTCTTATTTTTTTATCTTCCATTTCTTCTATAACATCAATCATACTGGTCTGATCATCATTTTTCTTCTATCCTATTTCCTTGGAGAACTACATTTGGCATGAAGTTCATGTTGGAACATGCATCCATGGAACTATGTAGGAAATATCTACTTGTCTTGTACATGAGTCTATAAAACTATGTAGGCAACACTAAAATTTTATTGAGGTTATCTCAGCTATCTTTCATTCTTATTTTCATCTCTTTCATCACTTTATGAATTCTTATATGCTTGGTTTCTTGTGGATTCTAAGCCATTACACCATCACATGTATGTTTACTCCTGCTCACTTTAACCTATCTTTTAGGTTATTTCATTGAGATATTTTTATTGCCAATTACCCACATTTGGGAATAAAATTTGAACAATGTTAGAATCACATAAGCCCTATAGGAGAAAAACCATTATTTATTCTTTATCAAGAGATAAAAATTTGCCCTATTGGGGCAAAAACTATTTTATCATGATCACATTTTCTCTATAGGGGAACTTATTATTTTTTCTTTGGAGACCCCATTCTAGTGGTGCTTCCCTTATTAAAGTAGAATGTTCTCTCTTTTCCTATAATTCTAATATCTCCACATTATTGCCCATGATGGCAATATTTAGTGTGCAACTTGTCTCGGGATTGATGAATGCCATAAGCATGCAACTTGTAATCTCAAATTGGGTACACTTAAAGTGTGTCCCTCAAATTTATGGATTGTATCTTTCCCATTCCCCCAATGTACTGGGGCCTATTATATCTCTAATTATATTTTGATCATTGATCATAATCATGCATGTAAATATTAGCTCATCTAGATGTGATCTATTCTATGGATTAATTTCTCACTTTCTCTATTTTCAAGAGTCCATCATTTTCTTCTATCCTAATATGTCCTCTCAAGGGGGAATCATGGGTCTATTCCAATTTATTCTTGGAAACTATTTTCTTTGAAAAGACATTGCTTCACTTGAATGTCTCGCTACACCTTCTCAAATAGGGGCAACATGTAAACATCTAATTCCTAACACTATTTGTGTTAAAATTGTCAATCTTACTCTAATGCACATTTTAAGTCAAAATTTTTAAAACACCCTAAATGGTTCAAACTTGTCATTTATAAGTGTTGATTTAGGTCAAAGTATCCCTAAATAGGGCAATGCATTTTATGTGATACCTAACTTTGTTCAATTTATTTTGAGTCAAAATGATGATTTCACCTTTTTGTGTTCTGGATCACTATTTTCTCCTAATTCATTAGTACATGTCATGTACCTTTGTTATTTTTTTTTGGAAGCATCCTAAATGGGAATATGGTTCCAACACATCTAACATTGACTTCTAATTCTAATCTAGCCAAATTTTGAGCCAATAATATGACATTTTAACCAATTTGATTAATTTGTGCACAAATTGATAAGGTTTTGCATCAAAGTTGACTAATCATGTTTAAGGCTAATTAAACCAAATAAAGAGCTTAAGTTAATTTTCCATGGAAATTTTTGAATATTTATTTTTAGAAATTGATTGTCGTTAACTACATCATCAAATGACATCATCCTATGGGGTGACATCCATAAGCCATAAATGTATAAAATGTCAAGATTATGGGTCTCCCATGCCTCATTAAGACCCTCCATGCCTCTTAAATGCCCCTCTATCCCAAATATTTATGAGGGATATTTATGGATTTAATTATATAATTGGATTAATTCATGGCCACACATCTCAATCTTGAGATGGATGGTCATGGTTGATCCTGATCAATCTCAAAAATATATAAATAGAGAGGCCATGAACATCAATTTTAATCTTTATTTGTATAAATTTATAATGAAAAATTGTTTCCATAATCTTTTGTATTTGATTATTGATTTTAGTTGCAAGCTTCATTGATAGGCAAATTAGATAGTTACATATCATGAGCCTAGGTTTTATGGAGTGTTCTTGAGACATTGGAGGAGTTTTCAACATTTTTGATGAATACAAGGATGCTTGATCAAGGGAACAAATGTTTTTGAGCCACTCTTAGAGGATGGATTCACTTGGGAAGGTATATGTTTCTTGATTTCTTTCATTATCCTTAGCAATTCCTACATGAATAGATAGGCTTAATTCAATTTACTCTTATGCATTTTTCCTTTGATTTATTGGACTAATGTTTGACTAATCATGTTATGTAATCCTCTCTACACTAAGGCCTTTCATGGGTTAGTGAAGGTCCATTGTGACAGGGTTCATCAAAAAGTTATCAATAGTCCTCTCAAAAACCATTATACATATTGCATGGCATTAATTTCAAAAGATAATTTAGACAACAAGGTTTTTAACCTTGAATCATAATCACATATGCTCTCTGTAAATCCTTTATTTATGTCCTTAAACACTATTATACTTTGCTACTCAAACTCAAAAATGTCAAATTTCTATAGGAAGGCTGCTTTGAGCTAATCATAATCAACCATTACTTATTGAGGGTCAAACTTCTAATACCACTTATGTGCACACTCTAAAAGTGTAGTTAAAAAATATGTATCCTTAAATTTAGAATATGTGATGTCTTATGCTCTATAAACCAGTTCACACTTATGGACGTGCTCAACTACATTCTCTACCCCTTGGTATTTAGGTAAGTGCAATGTCATCTCATAGTAGACCATAGTGGGTTATGATGGTTGAATGGTTGGTTTTTGGGAAGATCTAGCCTCTATTCCTTAATGAGGGGGTCCACTTCCTCATGTGCCTCCTCTTAATCCTCCTATAACACCTTTAGTAGCAATCCTCATAGGAAAAGGCATGGTAGTGTGTTAGTTACCCAAGTTTGGGCCTATACTCTGGCCTTGATGGACAAATACACTGAGTATACCAAGTTATGCCATAGAATTCCCTTGAAGATGGAAAGATAATTTAAAATAAGAATGATCATCCAATGGCCTAGTTTTATTCTCCCTTATCAGTTTAACTTCTGACTCAAAACTATCTGTATCCCAATTTCATATTAATACTCTATCCAACTCAAAGGCATGAACACACACTATGGTGGGGAAGCATGGTTGATTTAGACTTGGTTATTTGTAGTCCAACTCATTTCTCCTTCATAGGATAGAAGTGGCAAAGAATGTGGTTTTAAAGTGATGGGTTCCTCATGAGTGTTCACTTCCCTGTGATTCCTCACAACACTCTTAAAGGTCTCCCGATCTCTTCTCATACTGCTAACTCCTATGATCCTTTGTCAGGATTCATCATACTTCCATTTTCATAATGCTCACTGACTTAATACCATGTTAAACTCATAATATTTAATCAACCCCTAGTCTCCCTTTCCATATGTGTAGCTCATGTATGGAAGAATTTAGCCCTCCATGGGTATAGTTTATAATCTAAGGTCAACAATTAATTTATTAATTTTGAAGGTAAAAAGTGTGAGATAACAACCCCTCAACTCTTGAATAAATTTAAATTTTTCTTCTTTAGGACATTAATAGGTGGTCACAATGTACTCTAACAAATATATATTTCAAACTCCTCTCTACCAAAATTTTACTACTCATGTCCACAGAACTCCAAGTCATGATAAAATCCTCTACTGTTTGAGCATCCAAGGATACCTCCTTCAAATATTTTTGGATTTTACTTAAGTATATGCTATCATCCAAGCATGTAAGAGAACTAGGACCTCAAAAAATAAGGTTTCATATAAGGGACTATAGAGATTCTACTCCACCCACTATCGTGCAAAGATTCTTGGACCAACATACAAAACTACAAAGTTGTCTTTGAAACTAGTAACCCATTCTTATATATTATCCATTGTAATGTGCTCAAAAATTTTCCCAAGATTGTGCTTCAAGTGCTTTAGGTCCTAAAAATAGAACCAAAATGTTGTGTTATTTTAGTTAATTCCAAATCTGGTGCTAAAGTCTATCCCAATAAGCTAGCACACTAGCCCTATCACGTGAGAGTTAGGTCTCATGTGTTCATCAAAAGAACATATAAAAATATTGGTTCCTAAAGGTTTTGTAACAAAGTAATTTATATTTTTTCATCTTTTTTATGCATCTTTAAACAAGGATTATTTAATAACATATTTATATTACTACTATCCTTCTAGTCCCAGATGTAACTATCACTATTACAAGGATCACCATCATTATCTAATAGTAGTAACTCAAAAAAGAAAAAGATAGGAATAACAAGATGAAGAAATAAACCATATTAATTTCTATAACTTAGTGTATTTCATCATTCATAACATAATGTGGTAAACACTGATATCTCCCAATAGATTTCTAATGAATTACCAGATAAAGCTTTATTATCTATTCTCCAAAAAGACTGTCATCACAAAAGATTACAATAGGGGTATTTATACTTGTTTTTCCATAAAAAAATGTTACTATCATTAATGTAAGAGAAAATGGCACATAGACTCCCAACAGACTGAGAGTTTGGGAACTTTACAACAAGTTCTTCATGAGGACCTAGGGCCTTGTGCCCCTAGATTCTCACTCTATGCTATTATTTGGTGGCCATGAGTTTCATTCCTTTGAAGATGGTAAAAAATATATGATCAAAATGGTATAAGCATCCCATATTAATCATTATTCTAATTTCTCTCACTTCCCATGCACTCCCCTAGTCTTCTACATTCATTCTAAGTCTAATGTTCTTAGGTTCTCTGTGACTAGTTCTCCTTTGACTGGGTCCTTTCATGCTGGTCCCTTCTTCTTCTTCATCTTCTTGTGTTGTTGTCCTATTATGCCCAATAGGTTTTGTGTCATGGTGCTTATGTGCCTAGTAGTTATGTGTCATAGTCTTCTCACACCATGTTGGTTCTATGCCAAAATAAGATAATACTTAGTCAAAATTATGGGGCCAAAAAGATTGGACCAAAATTTTTATAAGAATAGTGTGAAAATGAAGTATTTTCCAAGGATAAATAATAGAGTTATAGTGTGGGATGATGTTGTCCCATAATTTTTACTAAGTATAAAAGTGCACATATAATTTTATTAGTAATTTATGGGTGCATAAGGCACATGTATTTTGGATTAGTAATGCATGAACATATGTAAATAATAAGCAAATCAATATAGACACTAATTCTGATAGAATATAGTATAGCACCATTAGGCTCAATGGAGTGTTAGGAAGTGGTTAAATAAACATAGTGAAAGGTAAGTAGGTTGTGTGAACCATAAAGCAAAAATTGAGGTGTACCAATCTAGGGAGTTGGTAGAAAGAACGAGTCTTCAGGTAGAATGACATTAATAAGGGTCACCACTTGAAAATATTTTGAATGAATCTAGTACAAAATGGAATGAATGTAGGGTCCAGTTAGTCAATGTTCTTTATTGTGAAGAAATCATAACCTACTATATTTAGAAATAATTACACACTCTAAGGGTTGCATATTTATTAATTGTAATTGCAAGGTGGTGGCTTATACCTATAAAATCCCACCTTTCCTTTTAGTTTAGGTTGTTTTTGAAATTATTTTTGGTTAGTTATTTAATTTATTCTTATCATTTATGTTAATTTTTAAGTTTATAAACATTTGTGTAATTAATGCCAAGAGGTTAAAAGATTTCACTGATGGTTGATGGTATTATCGTAGTTTGTTTACTGAACTTATGATGTTTATGGTGGTGATTGTAATTTTAATTCTTTTGAAACTTTATTTTATGCTTAATATAGAAAAGTGTTGTTTCACACGATTTTGTTTTAAAATTTGACATGGTTAAATGGTCTAGGTCATCTTTTGTGACTAACTCAACTACACCCTAGTAGTTTATCTCTCTACACCTTGGGTGAGCACACAAGTAAACTTACATGATATGTCAACAATGTAATTATCATTTATTATGGTAAGCACATTGGCATAGACATAATGACTAGAACATAGGAAAATACCCCAAATATTCTCTTGTATCATAATGGGGGCCTTAGTGTTTTTTATTTCACCTAATGTGAGTGTTTAGGTGTTCAATCTTAAGTGATAGGTTGGTGTAGTAAGGGTATTGTGTCTATTTATGTGTTACACTTATTTTATCTTTCACATGAATTTATTAGGTAATTAAATAATCACAATTTTTAGGGATGATAAAGGAAAATAAATTGGAAAACAAGATATGTTTGACCAATTGGGAAAGCTTGTTAGAGATACAAGCATTGAGGGGGGTGTTGATGCTTCTAATTATACCATAGGTGCTCTTAGTGTTAAGTAACACTTCTAATTTTAGGATTTTTAGAATCCATGGCATGAGTTGCATTTTGTGACTATTTAGTGATTGTCTATGCTGGAATAGAAGCAAAGTATGAAAATTGTCCATAATATTTATTTGGTTTAGTGGTTGGGAGCCACCAGGGTCTATACTATTTGAATACTTAATAATTCTAAGAATTTGGTAGTTAAACTAAATGGTTATTAACAATGACCTCTAAGATAGAGTGAATCTTGATAAAAATAAGAAAAAGGAAGGATAAGGAAGAAAGAAACATGATTACAGGTTTTCATTCAAATATTATGGCAAAATTCCAATTACTTTGAGCACATTTGAACCAATTTATGTTATAAAATAACATAAGCTCAAATTATATCACAAATAAATCAAAATTCAAAGGTAAAATATGAATCATAAGTAAGAACCAAATTTACTTTAAAGGTTTGCTATTATGATCTGGATAAACTAAGTACATCCAAATATAAAGGGAAAAAAATGAAATATATTTGAGATCTTTATAGTCAATTTAGAACTTAACACAAATCAAAAACCCTATGACAAATAATGTAACTCAAACAATAATAATTATTCAAATTCAAGATAACTCTCTATAATTGAGAGATAGCATAGACATTTAATGAAAACTATCTAGACAATCTTTTTAGAATTCCTTAGTTGTATTAAATGCTCATGGTATCAATTACTCAAAAACTCTCTATAAAGAAATGGTAACCATCTACCTATTTATAGGAGATAGGTGGTTAACCAGTTAACTTTCAAAAATATCTAGATGTGGATAAGGATAGTTGTCTTTGATACAAAGCTACAATGCGAAAAAAATAATGTCAACTTGACAAGAAAGAGTATATGCTAACAGACGAGCATATACTTTAGAACAAGAATATTATTTTATAAATTCCATTGGTGGATCCTTCCAATTATCCATGTCTAAGGAAGTCTTTCACCTTGGTGTATTGATCCTCAATCAACTCAAAATCCACTGTAGGCTTCATTAGACAATCCCCTTCTTTATCTGCTAACTTGTCAAATTCACTATCTGCCCAAGATATAAGTTCCTTGACACATTATACTTTTACAATTTGATTCCCTATAAAATTAAGGGTATCAAGGGTATTCTAGTTTTCCTTAACTAAATGAATTTGGCTAACTTTGATGCCTTGGATGTGGGTATCAACCCTGTACTTAATTATTCATCATCAATCAAGCCTAAAGTAGTGGTTTGAGAAGGGTTATTTAATAGATTCCCTACAATTTTCTCAATCTAGTTTACCAAATATGTGTCTCTCTTGATGAAGTCCTTAACATCACTACTCTAGGTGATCAAATCTTCTTATTTATCCACCAAAACTACCATGAGGATGTCTAGATGTTTGAGTTTGATAATCTTGAAGTTCAAGGCCTATTTTGTCTTATGCACCTTGATGAGCTCCTCCATTTGAGCTTGAGAATTCTAGCATAGGGTGATTAAGTCTTGTGCCATCTCAACTTGATGGTTCAAATCTTTCAATCTAGACTTAATGATTTTCAAATTCTCAAATGCATCCATCAAGGATTTATTCAACATTTACAATATATTTTCAAGAATTGACAAGAAAACCTGAGCTTCCAAATCTTGCTTTTCTATTTCCAAGTTGAGGATCCTTTGTTCTAATCTTTGAACTCCATCCAAGGCCATTTTTGATTAGGCCAGTACCACACTAGATACATCCTCTTGAAAAAGAGTATGTTCCCCTACTACCTATCTTGGAATAGGAGTTAAGCCTATAAATGGATCCACCTTTTGAAAGGTGAACTCCCTAGTACCAATCGTGATTTTTTTGGTCACTACTCTTTCAAAAGTTGATGTCTCTAGATTAAATTGGACCTAAGGATCAATTTCTTTCCCCTGTGGTTATTTAGGAATCTCTACATTTGAACTCCTAGAGGCTCCTGGGGTACCAACACATTAGCTTTCCTTGTTGTGAAGAATCTAGATGTTTTTGTTTGCTTATTTGTTCAACATATCTTGAATCTATGGCTTGACATTATCTTGAACACCTATTTCCACTTGAGTCAGAGCTAGTGAAGGAGAAAGAGATGGGAGTTTTTACAACTTCTCATAAACAAACCAATCAAGAATGGTTGGTCCATAAATAGGATTCTCTTCATTGAAGAGGTTTATTTCACTATTAGGGTGAGTGAAAATTAACCTAGGCCTCTTTCTTAGAGCCTAAGGAACTAAGGTTAATTATGCCTATCTCTTCCCACTACCTAATGGAACCAATTCCTTGCCTACTTCTTCAAATGGGTCTTCTTCCTTATCTAAACCATAAGTAGCGATGATGTTAACAAGGGAACTCTCCACTATTTCTCTGATTTCCAAAGAAATTAAGCTGATAACTTTTATTGGGGAAGAAGGCCTTGGTGGGGATGCATGAATTTGGAGGCTTTCAATAGGTCTTTGATCAATCTTGGACTCCTCACTTATATATTTTCCTTTACCTTTTGCATCCTCAAGTTACTCAATCTGAGATGACTTTGTCAATTCTCCTTGTTGAGGCTCAAAAGATTGTCCCTCAATAGGTGGTTCTTGATGTGTAGTTCTAGATGGTCCTGGAAATAAGTGATACTATAAAGGATGTAACTTCCATATTTATCTTAAAGGCTTATTATCCCTGACCAACCTAAGTTTTAAGGTTATGTTTTAGTTTTTAATCCTAGATAGGACTTCTTCAAAGTTCTTTTCCCTTGTGTAAATACCATCTCCCACACCTGGTTGATGCTTGTACTTAGTCTTTGGGACCTTCCTATCTTGAATATGGTTAGCCACTCTATTATTTGGGTCCCACATCTTAAGATCATCTAATTGGAAATAAAAATAGTTCCTATGCACCACCATGATCTCCAACTGTTTCCAATCCTTGATTATAATTCTACCAATGTCTAATGGGAAGGGATGAACCTGAGACTTTTTATTCTTCTTTTAGTGCCAATCTTTGCCCTGGATGATTTGATAAGCAATTTCTTTCTCTAAAAGCTTACTAGGAATATATATGGTTAGTCTGTGTGGTTGGACCATGATTCATTCTATACTTATTACAGCTTAATCTGGATAGAATCACACATCCCCCATGGTCTCCACTTGTTTTTTAATTAGAGGATGAATTTTAGGCATAGGAATACCAGTGATTATCTCAAAAATGACTGGGAAGACACCATCACATATAAATTGCATATGATTCTTGTATTTGAAAATATGTAGTTTGGAGTAATGATGTGAAATGGTATTCCTACCATCAAGGGACCAATTTTGGATGCCAAGGAAATTAATAGAGGCCAAGAGTGAGTCTAAGAGGTAAGACACCATAAAGAAATGTTTGGAGGTGTTTCTCTTGATGGATATAAATTGTTTGGCCAAGAAGAAACTTATTAAGTCTCTAATGGGAGGGGTTAGGTTCCACTCCAACATGCAATGGACATAATATACCTAGACCTTACTCACATAAGTCATAGAAGAGGCACCAAAGGCTATGTTCAGTAAGGTCATAGCTACCCTAATACCCTATCTAAATTAGGTACTAGGAATCTCACCATTAGGGGTCCTTAAAACATGGAAAGCTTTGATTAACCAAGGTAAAATAATTAAATCCAAGTTTTGGGAATTTATCCATTCTCTCAAGGATGGAAGATCAACATGAGGTAAAGGGAACTTATAATAAGTCTCAAAGGACATGAGAGCTATGCATGCAACTTTATTGACATTTCCTTCATGAATAATCCATTCTCCATCTACTCTGCAATCAACAAAAATAGGAACAATAAGGTTGATTTAATGCATTATCTTTGGTTTAGAAACTACGTGATGAAGGCCTACCCTTTGAATTGATACTAAATCGTTGTATCTTTGGTACACTAAAACATTTCTCTTTTCTTCTTGAGAAATTGGTTACAACTCTTTGACAAAGAAGAATAATTCAGACCAATTCTTGATTCTTTATACATTAAATGCTTTTGAATCCAACTCTATCTCTAAAGACCCTTCCTTCACCATTTTGAAGTTAGATAAATCTATACTTCAATCTTCATCTATTGCCTACATGCTACCATTGATAATAATGTATTGTAACTGCAAAGCTATCAAATTTGTTACTAAGGCACCTGCTCTATATTCAATTGATAATTATATCAAGTGTCACATAATCAATTTGAACTGAATCTAGACTTCTTTATGGAGGGTTTAGGTTTTTCTTTTTTAATGACCAAAACATCCAACTATGATCTCAGATGTGCCTTAAATATGATGGAACCTTACTTATCATCTCTCCTATGTTTTTCGGGCTTGAAAAATTGTCTAAGTTAAATTTGACGGGTTTGGTCCAGTCAAATACGTCCTCATAGACATCAAATGATGGCGGTGAACTTGTCAATTTTAAGAAAATAAAATCTTTCTATTTTAATTTAAATTTTATGGGTTTGGTCCTATCAAATTTGACCTCATAGACATCAAATGATGGTATCTAACCTGTCAAATTTAAAATAATGAAATTTATTGATCTAATAACTGAACGTCACATGTAAAACCATCAAGAGATCTCAAAGTTTTAGGTATTTTCTAAGTTAAATTTGATGGGTTCAGTCCCATCAAATTCATCCTCATAGACATCAAATGATGGGATAAAACCTATCAAATTTAAGATGATAAAATATTTATGTTTTAATTTAAATTTGATAGGTTCAGTCCCATCAAATAAGTCCTCATAGACATCAAATGATGGGGGTAAACCTGTCAAATTTAAAACAATGAAATTTATTTTGTACCATTAGATTTAAAATATTTGATCAAGTGATCACCGTTGGATCCTTACTGAGGCCAAAATCATTAACTGTATGCCTTTCTAAAAGACTTTGAGCTTGATGCACCATTAGATCAAATCCAGTGAACAAGCATAAAGAATTAGATCTGTAAAAGCACATGAACTTTAAGTTAAAACCTGATCATGCATAAAATTTCCCACAAGATTTTCTTGTAAACATTTAAATTCAAACTGCTAGGGTTTATTGTTTAGGAACCCTAACTTCTTCCATGGAACCTATAACTAATAATCTTGAAGATGATATTTAGCAATATTAAAAAAATTATCAAACAATCTTTCACACTTATTCTAGGATATAGAATTTCTAGAAACAATCACAAGGGTCCCCTTTCCAAAAAAAAAGAAAGATGGGGGGGAGGGGTGTTGGTCTCACCACATAATGACTCACAAGGGAAACATAGCAATATGTTGGAACACAAGGCTCTAGTTTAAACTTGTACATGAATTTTATATCCCTTTTTGGACATATACTCTCTCTTGAATCAACTTTTGATTAAAACAAGTTCCTTATGTATAAAATTTAAACTTATATTTTAAAACATAAACATGCAGTGTGTGCTTTGATTCCTCTTACTATTTGTCATGAATTTCAAGAAATAACATCTAGGTTCATATCCTTTTGGTCTATTACACTTAACTTTGAGTGATTTAGATATTATTTAAGAATAATAAATCTCAATTTAGGGGAGGCTTGGGCATTACTTTACTACCAACCAGGCATCTATAGTCCTGACAAAGATACCTTTGGTTCCACTCAAGGTCTTGCTCCATTGCCAACCAAGTGTCCATAGCCCTGGTAGAGATTACCTGAGTCACCTTTGCTTCTATTTCCATAGATTTTATAGTGCATTTATTTTTTATTTTTTACATTTTCTAGGTCCTTTTGCAAGGGTTGGAAACTAATACATCCTAGTTTCAAGGATTTGGTCAAATGCTCTGGCATTAGGATACTCTCCTTTAATTAAAACTTTAGTCCATGACAAGGATGTGTTTTAAGTGTAAGCATGAATATGAGTTAATAAACTAAATACACATTGTATACATATGATTCTTCTTAAAACCAAGTTTTGATGTAGAATAAGGTTTAAATCTTTATAGGATAATAAATTTCTATACCAATTTATACCAATACCCCTGGCTACTTCATACTACTTTATTTCCAGCCATGGTCACCTTTTGTAAGATTTATATTCCAACTTTTGAGAAATTCCAAAATAAAAATAATAACATGAGACTTTACCACAACCAAATAACACCACTAAGAAAGAAGAAAAAATGCAAATAAAACAAATATACACAAGCCTAGCAAGGAAGAAAAAACAAAGAAATAAAGGGAACTAACTAGCCTACCTATTCTAATTTTAATAATCTTACACATTTATTCCATGAAGACCTATGGTGGGGTAGCATAAAAGTAATGTTTGAGATATTGTCCATTAGTATGCAATATGAACTCTGATCCTTGGAGATCTTTCAACCTGAAAGTATAGTTTCCCAAGATTTTTACAATTTGGTAAGGACCAATCCATAAAGTAGTGAATTTACCATGTTTACCTTTGGGTTCTGATGCCTTGTCCCAAATAAGGACCAAATCTCCCTATCTAAATACCTCCACTTTAGATCTCTTATCAAACCATCTTTTCATAGTTGATTGGTGTCTATTAAAGTCTATAAATGCCTTTTATATGGCATCTTCCATGTGAATAATGCCTAACAACCAAGAATTAGCATGTTCCTGACTATCTTCCATGTATTATTGCATGAATGTGAATGTAGGCAACTTTAAAGTGATGGGAAAGATGGGCTCTTGACCATATACCAACAAAAATAATGAAGCCTTTAGAGCTTGTTTGATCCTGATTTGATCTGCCCATAATGCAAACTTAAGAAGTTTATGCCATGTTTTAGGTCTATATTCAGTAGATTTCTTTATAGCTTTCATCAAATTTTTGTTTGTGGATTCAGAAACACCATTTTATTGAGGATATTGATTAGAAGAAAACTTAAGTGTAATGCATTGGTCATAAGCCCATTCCATCATTTCAATAGAAATGAATGTAGATCCATTATCACAAACCAAAGAAACTAGGTTTCCAAATCTAGTACAAATATTTTCTTCTAAGAAATTGATCACTTCCTTTGTTCTACATTAATTAGTGGCTACTACCTCAGTCCACCTAGGAAAATAATCCATAGCAGTCAAGACATACTTATGACCTTCAAAATAATTGGGTTTATTACTCCAATAAAGTTTAATCCCCATTATGCAAAAGGTTTATCTACCATCATAGGTTGTAAAGTAAAGGCATAGCTTCCTTTGGTTCCTTTGTGCTAAAGATTTGGCATGAATGACACTCCCTCACATGCTTATAAGCATCTTTGAAGAGTGTGGGGCAATAACATATAGCCATGAGAATATTATGAGTTGTGGTTCTTCTTGAAGGGTGTCCACTTCCTAATTTTTCATGAAAGGTAGTCATAATCTAAACTGCTTCTTCCTTAAACACACATCTCAAATAAATTCCCTCAAAGTTAATCCTATACAAGACTCCATTATTGATGAGGTAATTAGCTGATTTGAGCCTCAAGGCTCTCTTTTATTCTCATATAAATCCTGGGGGACAAACACCATTGACAAGTAAATGGATAATAGAGTCCTACCACTCATTAGGTTGAAATTTTTGTTGATCTACTTGCATGATATGAAAGTTTGGATCAATACTAGAGATCATCTAAACTAGACCCTGGCATTTCACTAATTTAGAAATTTTCATCTCTATATCATATTCTTGTAGAATTTCAATCCATTTGCATCTCTTTTCTCCAAGCTCATTCTGACTCAGCATAAGTTTTGCAGCTAGATCAAGTAATATAGCTTGTACCTTATTTCTAAGGAGGTAATTTCTAAATTTTTTATTGCCTTTACTAATGCTTAATATTACTTATCAATCATAGAATAATTCACTTATACATTTTTAAATTTGGTGTTCATGAAAGCTATAGGATGATCATTCCCATCAACTTTTTGAGTTAACACTACAACCATAGTATGCTCAGAAACAAATGAATATAGATAGAAATCCTTTGAAAAATCAGGACTTATGAGGACTAGAGCTTTAGTAATTGCCTTCTTAATGTCATCAAAGGCCTTCTTGGATTCTTGATTCCAATAAACTATAACATATTTCTTAAGCATGTCATTCAAAGGTTTAACAATCTTAGTGAAGCCTGAAATAAACTTCCTTACAAAATTAATCTTGCCAAAGAATCACTTAAGTTCTTTTCAGCTGTTGAGCAACCCAATTTTAGAAATGTCCTATACTATATCAGGAGCCATAGAAATTCCATCTTTGGTAATGACATGTCCCAAAAAAATTCTTTAGTGACACAAAATATACTTTTCTTGGGGTTAAGAGATATACCATACCTCCTGCATGTATCAAATACTAGTCTCAAATGTATGAAGTGCTCTTCTCTATTTTTAAAAAACATTGTAAGATCATCCATATATATGATGATACACTTTCCCACTAAACCTTGGAAAGCATGGTCCATGGCCCTTTGAAAATTTGCCCCTACATTAATTATTCCAAAAGGCATTCTCTTGTAAGTGTATGTTCTCCATTTAGTAGTAAAAGTTGTTCTCATCCCATCTTCTAGAGCAACAAGCACCTGATTATATCCAAAAAATACATCCAAAAAAGACATCATGGAAGATCTTGAAATAGTTTGGATAACTTGGTCTAGAGAAGGTAAAGGATAATTATCCTTTTCAGATGCTCTATTTAAATTTCTAAAATCTATGCACAATCTTATTTCTCCATTCTTTTTTCTGACTGCGACTAGGTTTGCCACCCAAGTAGAATGTCTAATAGGAAACACTATCCTTACATCCAACAACTTCTTGACTTCTTTAAAAATCATGGGTTCTAAAATAGGGTTGGCTGGCCTTTGCTTTTGTCTAAAAGGTTTGCAACCTTCTTGAAGAGGTATGGTATGAGTAATGACCCTCAGGTTAAATATTTTTAAATCTTCATAAGATCAAGCAATTACATCCTTGTATTTTTTAATCAACTCTCTAGATTTTCTATTTTCCATTTCAGTGCAAGCCTTCCCTATAATCACCATTTGGGGTTGATCATGTGAGCCAAGATTCGTTGCATGATAATCCTTACCATTTACCTTGGGTTACTTAGGTGCTTTAGAAATTTTGTCAAAATTAAATGATCTTTCTAATGAAATCATCCCTTTAGGTATCTTATTATCACTTAATTAGATGATTTTACCATTAAGTTCCTCCTAATGAGATGTTTCATCAATATCATCAATAAAGTGAGCTTCAACAGCCCCAAAATTAGTTAATAAATCTATGATTTATTAATCATCATTGAAAACTTGGAAATGATTTATATTGTCAAAAATTGAAGGACAAGGTATTAACTCAATACTGATGCTTTGAGAATCATGATTAGGCATAAGGTTAGCTGTAGTTGAGGAAATATCATCAAAAATTTTGTTTTCTTCTCTTGGAATAGCTAAGATGTTAAGGGCATCAAAAGATTCAATCAAATCCCACACCCTAAACTTATATCTCTTTAAGTAAGACAATTTGCATTAGTACTTACTTCTCACTTGGTTAACCACAAGTTTAGAGTCTCTATAGACAAGGAGATATTTAAATTTATGTTTAATGGAAAACTACAATCCAAGTATGAGAGCCTCATACTTAACTAAATTATTGGTGCAAGGAAATTGTAACTTATAAGTTGCATGGTATTGATTTTATGAAGGATTCATCAATACAATACTAAATCTTGATCCTGATTTACACTTGGAACCATCAATGTATAACTTCCACAAACCACACATTTGAGAAGAACTCTTAGAAACTAGTTATTTTATAATTTTTAATGTGAAAACTCCAAAATTAGAATCTAGGAAATTTACCATTGCATTAACAACATTATATTCTATTATCACATGTTTCATTTGAGGTTCCATTTATAATATTATTTGATTTATCACACCTTTCTAAGGAATCCATAAGTGTGAACAATCAATAAACATATAGCCATTTAAATCCTTAGTCCATTTTTATACTTAAAACCAATCCATAAGCACTAGGCATTTCTACCACTTGGATATCAATGAATTACTAAACCCTTGGTTCACTAGCCAACTGTATATGCACATTTAATAATTGTCATACAACCTTAACTATAGATTTATCTAATTGATTGACTACCCTATCATATTTTATTGGAATTAACCCAAGTTGTTCACATATCCCAACAGGTATAATGTTGGTTGAGGCTCCTGAATCTAAAGAGACAATTATGAATTTTTTTTCCAAATATCCTGACTATAAGTAAAAAATGTGGGGACTCTACTTTATCACTTGTGTAATTACATTTTCACTATCATTCTTAGGGGGTTTCCTAATTTTCTTTAACAAAGATTCCAAGAGTAATCCTCTTTGTTCTATGATTTGAGTTAGCTCGTGCAGAGTGATATTAGCTTTAATCCTTTTCATATCTTCCACAATGTTGTAGTTATCTTTACTTGGAGTATCAATAGTTAACGATAACTTAGAATAACTTCCTCTAGGAGGCTCAAGATTATTCTTTGATATAGTGTCTAGAGGGGTCCCATAATTGTTAAGAGGAATAGAGGTAGTTAATGGTTGTTTTTGTTCCCTATTTCTCAGAGGATATCTCTTCAAAAATTGATGGAATGCTTTAATTTCCCTAGGAATATTTTGAGGCTCATTATCCTCTTGAAAAGGGAAATTAAATGTTTCCACCATATGCACTTGGTCAGATGGTTTAGATTCAAAAGAATTTATAGCAACCTCTTTGTTTGGAACCATTCAAAACATGTCAAGTTCTTCTTTAAAAGCTTCAAAATATTTCCTAAACTCAATACAATAAATCTCACCATGCTTGAAAGTAGCATGCACCCTAAAATAATCTGGTAATATAATATTAGTGAGGTTTATATCCATATTATTTTTTCTAGGGAAAGGCTCATTAGCTTTGTTATTGTAGAAACTATCATTCTAAAACCTATTCCTATGTTTGTTGAAATTTTGGAAATTGGAGTTCCTTCCAGAAATGTCATTAGCATTACCAACTTGTTTTTGCAATTGCAGAAAATTAGTGCTAAGCTTATGTACCATTTTCAATATAGATTCATTCTCATTTTTTAGAACCTCAACATTTTGACTTTGGTTACTGTTAATGCCATTGATAGGAACTAAAGCCTTCTGATCATTGTCATGAAATCCATTGGTAATTTGATGGCTCAAGAAGCCTAGATTTTGAATATGGGCAACATGTCTAGTAGGCAATACATTTAAAGTAGGAAACTAGTTTAATGCTGAGTATTTTGGTTATTACTTGGGAAAAGGTTTATTATAGGCATTTGAGGATCAACATTTGGGATAGAATAATCCATCTATCCTTGGGGTTACATTTGGTCACTAACAACCACTACTTTAGAATAGGATTGAGCCAATGTGATGATAAGCGGAATAGCTCTCTTCAAAAACATAGAATTCATGGGGTCAACAACATCTTTATAAACCTCAAAAGCTAAAGCTTCATTAGGTTTATATAGATCCATGGTCTGACTAAACATATTTTGGAACCTAGCATTAAATGACCTAATACATTCACTTGTATCTCTCTTAATATTTGTGAATTTATGATAAATAACACAAGGACTTATGATCTTTCCAAATTGATCAATGCAAATAGTGTTAAAATTATTCCATGAGACAATACAATTGTCAGGTAGATTGAGGAACCATTCATATGTAACATGTTTAAATGTAAATGAGAAAAAACTACATGCTACATCTTCATGAATAACATTCAACAATATTAATGCAGTTTTGAAAGATTTAACATGTTCTTCAATAGTCATAATACCAGTTGGACTAAATATTGGAAAATATTTTTTTGGATTACATGGTAAATCATGAACCACACCTGGTATATTGATAGGGGAACTTCCAAGCCACACCATATTTAGATGAAGATCAAGCACAAGAATCCATTGTAAAGGTGATGATGGTAGAGATTTAGAATACCTATGCTTACCTCTGTCTTTCATAGTCCTTTTATGAGTTTCTAGTTTGAACAAGGGTTCTCTAGTCTCTAAATGTGATCTAGTCTTAATCGTTGGTAATTCCAGGTTGAATACTAAGGATCCTATTTTAAAACATGGTTTAACACAATAATTTCCAAATAATATGAAAAGTAAGCTTAATTTGAAAAAAATGTTCATAAGTGGACAAAGGACATCAATCTTTAACTAAACAAGTTCAAAGATGTACTGAATTATGCAAAGATGACCAATATTTACACCTTATGACTCAAATAAAATTATTATTGTCAAATAATTATCAATTTTGAGTAAAATAATTTGTCCTAAGTCTAATTATTAATACATTTTTACCAATAAAAGCCATATTTCCATAAAGGTTACCAGTATTTACACAATCTATGTTAAAAGAAACATAATCATGTAAAATGTAAATAATTCTGACCAAATACACTTCAAAACATTTAAGCATCTTTAAAGAGGTCCTCCTTCTAGTGCTATTAGAGCTTCCTTTGTTGATGCTTCTAATTGCACCATAGGTGCTCTTAGTGTTGAAGAATAGTTCTCATTTTAGGATTTTGAGAATCCATGGCATGAGTTGTAGTTTGTGACTATTCAGTGATTGTCTATGGTGGAATAGAAAGAAAGTATGAAAACTATCCACAATATTTATTTGATTTAGTGGTTGGGAGCCACCAAGGTCTATACTATTTGAATACTTAATAATTCTGAGGATTTGGTAGTTAAACTAAATGATTATTAGCAATGACCTCTAAGCTATAGTGAATCTTGATAAAAATAAGAAAAAAGAAGGGTAACAAAGAAAGAAACATGATTGTAGGTTTTCATCTCAAATATTATGACAAAATTCCAATTACTTTGAGCACATTTGAACTAATTTATGTTATAAAATAGCATAAGCTCAAATTATATCACAAATTAAGCAAAATTCAAAGAAAAAATATGAATCATAAGTAAGAACCAAATTTAATTTAAAGGTTTTCTATTATGATCTGGATAACCTGAGTTCATCCAAATATAGAGAAAATAAAACAAAGTATATTTGAGATATTTAAAATTAATTTAGCATTTATCAAAAATTAATAGCCATATGACAAATAATGTAACTGAAACAATAAAATCATTCAAATTCAAGATAACTCCCTATAATTGAGAGATAACATAGACATTTAACAAAAACTATCTAGATAATCTCTTCAAAATTCCTTAATTGTATTAAATTCTCCTGGTATCAGTTACTCAAAAACTCTCTCTGAACAAATGGTAACCATCTACCTATTTATAAGAGACATAAGTAGTTAATCGATTAACTTTCAAAAATATCCAGATGTGGATAAGGATAGCTATCTTTGATACAAAGCTATAATGCAAAAAAAAATCATGCCAACTTGACAAGAAAGAGTATATGCTAACAAACTAGCATATACTTTACAACAAGAATTTTCTTTTAAGAATTCCATTGGTGAAATATTCCAATTAGTCCTATTTGAGGAAGTCTTTCACCTTGGTGTATTTCTCCTTGATCAACTCAAAATCACTACAGACTTCATTAGATAATCCCCTTCTTTATCTGCTGAATTATCAAATTCACTATCTACCTAAGATACAAGTTCCTTAACACATTATACTTTTGCAATTTGCTTCCCTATAAAATTAATGGTATTAAGGGTCTTTTGGTTATCCTTAGCTAAATGACCCTAGATATCTTTGATGCCATAGATGTGGGTATCAACCCTCTACTTGAATTATTCATCATCAATCAAGCCTAAAGTAGTGGTTTGAGAAGTGTTATTTAATAGATTCCCTAGAAGTTTCTCAATCTAGTTTACCAAATCTATGTATCTCTTGATGAAGTCCTTAACATCACTACTCCAAGTGATCAAATATTATTGTTTATCTACCAAAACTACCATGAGGATGTCCAGATGTCTGAGTTTGATAATCTCAAAGTTCAAAGCCTACTTTGTCTTATGCACCTTGATGAGATCCTCCATTTGAGTTTGATAATTCTACCATTGGGTGAATAAGGCTTGTGCCATCCCAACTTGATGGTCTAAAGCATTCAATCTAGACTTAATGCTTCTCAAAAAAATTAATGCATCCATCAAGGATTAATTCAACATTTGCAATATATTTTTAGGAATTGTCAAGAAGACCTGAGCTTCCAAATCTTGTTTTTCTATATCCAAGTTGAGGATCCTCTGTTCCAATCCTTGAACTCCAACCAAGGCCATTATTGATTGGGATAGCACCACACTAGCTACATCCTCTTGAAAAATAGGATGCTCCCTTGCTACCTATCCTAGAATAGGAGTTAAGCCTATGCATGGCTCAACCTTCTAAAAGGTGAACTCCTCAATACCAATAGTGATTTTCTGGGTCACTACTCCTTCAAGAGTTGATGTCTCTAGGTTAAATTGGACCTAAGGATCAAGTTATTTCACTTATGGTTATTCAAGAATCTCTACATTTTAACTCCTAGAGGCTCTTGGGGTATTAACCCATTGGCTTTCCTTATTATGAAGAATTTTGATGTTTCTCTCTACTTATTTGTACAACATATCCCAAATCCATGGCTTTACATTATCTTGAACACCTATGTCCACTTGAGTCAAAGCCAGTGAAGGAGAAAGAGATGGGATTTTCTGCAACTTCCCATAAACAAACCAATTAGGAATGGTTGGTCCATAAATAGGATTCTCATCACTGAATATGTTTGTTTTACTAGTAAAGTGAGAAAAAGTTAACCTAGGCCTCTTTTTTGGATCCAGAGGAACTAAGGCTAATTCTACCTATCTCTTTCCACTATCCAATGGAACCAATTCCTTACCTACTTCCTTAGATGGGTCTTCTTCCTTATCCAAACCATAAGTAGCTATGATGTTAATAAGGGCACTCTCTACTATTTCTCTAGTTTTCAAAGCAATTAAGCTGATAACTTTTATTGGGGAAGAAGTCCCTAGAGGGGATGCTTGAATTTGGAGGCTTTTAACAAGTCTTTTCTCAATCTTGAACTCCTCACTTATAGCTTTACCTTTTCCTTTTGCATCCTCAAGTTTCTAAATTTGAGATGACTTTGTCAACTCTCCCTACTGAGGCTTAGAATATTGTCCCTCAATAGGTGGTTCTTGATGTGTAGTCTCAGATGGTCCTAGCAACAAGTGATATTTTAAAGGATGTAACTTCCATATTTCTCTTGAAGGCTTATTATCCCTTACCAACCTACGTTATAAGGTTATGTTGTAGTTTTTAACCTTAGATAGGACTTATTCAAATTTCTTTGCCCTTGTGTAAATACCATCTCCCACACCTCGTTGATGCTTGTACTTTGTCTTTGGGACCTTCCTATCCTGAATATGGTTATTCACTCTATTATTGGGGTCCCATATCTTAAGATAATCTAATTGTAAATCAAAAGAGTTCCTATGCATCACCATGATCTCCATCTATTTCCAATCTTTGAATATAATTCTACCAATATCCAGTGGGAAGGGATGAACCTGAGCCTTTTTATTCTTCTTGTAGTGCCAATCTATGCCTTGGATGATTTAATAAGCAATTTCTTTCTCTACAAGCTTACTGGGAACATATATGGTCAATTTATATGGTTAGACTATGATTCCTTCTATCCTTATTACATTGTAATCTGGATAGAACCACACATCCCCCATGGTTTCCACTTGTTTTTTGATTAGTGGATGAAGTTTAGGCATAGGAATACCAGTGATTATCTCAAAAATGACTAAGAAGACACCATCACTTATGAATTGCATATGATTCCTATATTTAAAAATATGTAGTTTGGAGTAATGATGGGAAATGGTAGTCCTACCATCAAGGGACCAATTTTGGATGCTAGGGAAATTAATAGAGGCCAGGAGTGAGTCTAAGAGGTAAGATATCATAAAGAAATGTTTGGAGGTCTTTTTCTTGATGGATGTAAATTGTTTGGCCAACAAGAAACTTATTAAGTATCTAATGGGAGGGGTTAGGTTCTGCTCCAACATGAAATGGACATAAGACACCCAGACCTTAATGACATAAGCTATATAAGAGGCACCAAAGGCTCTATTCAATAAGGTCATTGCTACCTTAACACCCTATCTGAATTGGGTAATATGAATCTCACCATTAGGGGTCCTAAAAACATGGGAACCTTGGATTAACCATGGTGAAAGAACTGAATCTAGGTTTTGGGAATTTATCCATTTTGTCAAAGATGGAAGATCAACATGAGGTAAAGGGAGATTATAATAAGTCTCAAAGGCCATGAGAGCTATGCATGCAACTTTATTGACATTTCTTTCATGAATAATCCATTCTCTATCTACTATATAGTCAACAAAAATAGGAATAATAAGGTTGATACAATGCATTAC
Organism: Torreya grandis; assembly: GCA_037957365.1. NCBI lineage: Eukaryota > Viridiplantae > Streptophyta > Pinopsida > Cupressales > Taxaceae > Torreya > Torreya grandis. Next base: position 6,775,754 of record JARHVA010000129.1, read on the forward strand.
ATTTGGTTTAGCAGATGTGTGATGAAGGCCTACCATTTCAATTGATACTAAATCCTTGTATCTTTGGTACACTAAAGCATTCATCTTTTATTCTTGAGAAATTGGTTGTAACTCTTTGACAAAGAAGAATAATTTAGACCAATTCCTAATTTATTGTATATTCAATGCTATTGAATCCAAGTCTATGTCTCTAAAGACCCTTCCTTCACCATCTGAAGTTAGATAAATCTCTACTTCAATCTTCATCTATTACCTACCCACTACCATTGATAACAGTGTATTATAATTGCAAAGCTATCAAAAAAATTACTAAGGCACCTGCTTTGAATTCAATTCACAATTATCTCAAGTGTCACATAATCAATTAAACCAACTCTAGCATTTTTTATGGATGGTTTAGGTTTTTTCTACTTTAATGACCAAAACATCCAACTTTGATATCATATGTGCCTTAGATATGATGGAACCTTACTTATCATCTCTCCTATGTTTTCAATCATGAGATATCTTGATTTAGATCTTCCATACTTATGTGGTAGGGTTCCATGCCTTTTGTGGAAATTTTCATAAATGCCATTTGAAGAGTGACCGTTGGTTTTCAAAACTCCCTTTTATTTTTCTTTGAAAAGCTAAATCTAGGTCCTTGCATTTCATTGGTTTTTGATCTTTGAGCTTATTGATTGTGCCATGTGTCAAGCTTTTGAGGCCTTTGAAAAGTTTTCAATTTTGTCACACCATTGGATCAAATCCAGTGAGCAATTGATCACCATTAGATCCTTTGAGAGATCTTGAGGATTCCATGTTGATGTGCACTATTGGATCAAATCTAGTGATCAAGAAATCACCATTGGATCCTGCAAGATGATTTCCCTTTTAATTAATAAAAAAGACTTAGATCAAGATTTGTATGCCTCAATCTTGCCTTTATAAAAAAATTAAGAATTTATTAAAAAGGCTTTATAAATGTCCCCTTTGATTAGGCTTAAAAAATTATCTAAGTTTAATTTGATGAGTTTAGTCCCATCAAATACGTCCTCTTAGACGTCAAATGATGGGGGTAAACCTATCAATTTTAAGACAATAAAATCTTTCTATTTCAATTTAAATTTGATGGGTTAAATCTCATCAAATACATCCTCATAGACGTCAAATGATGGGATCAAACCTATCAAATTTAAAGCAATAAAATTTATTGATCCAATAAATAAATGCCACATGTAAAACCATCAGGAGATCTCAAAGCTTCAGGGATTGTCTAAGTTAAATTTGATGGGTTTGGTCCCATCAAATATGTTCTCATAGATGTCAAATGACAGGAGGGAACCTATCAAATTTAGGATGATAAAATATTTATGTTTCAATTCAAATTTAATGGGTTTGATCCCATCAAATAAGTCCTTAAAAATGTCAAATGAATGGGGTGAACCTGTCAAATTTAAAACAATGAAATTTATTTCATACCATCAGATTTAAAACCTATGATCAAGTAATCACCATTAGATCCTTACTGAGGCCTAAATCATTAACTGTATACCTTTCTAAAATAATTCAATCTTGGCACACCATTGGATTAAATCCAATGAATAAGCGTAAAGTGTTAGATTTGAAAAAGCACATGAACTTTAAGTTAAAACATGATCATGCATAAAATTTCTTGCTAGATTTTCTTGTGAATGCTTAAATTCAAACCGCTAGGGTTTATTGTTTGGGAACCCTGACTTCTTCCATGGAACTTGTAATTAATAACCTTAAAGATGATTTTTATCAACATTAAAAACATGATCAAATAATCTTTCACACTTATTCCAATATATAGAAGTTCTGAAAACAATCATAGGGGTCCCCTTTCCAAAAACAAAAGATGGGGGGGTGTTGGTCTCAATAGGGGGTAAATCAGTAAGCCTAAATAATCCAACTTCAATTTCAAACCTTTAAAAACTCTTAATTAGTTACCATAAGCATTCATGAAGCATACACATCATTCATGGCAATGAACAAGAGAGACAATGCAAGATCAAACACATAACACATGACATATGTGGGAAACCTTCTTGGGGGAGAAAACCCACTAGAAACTATAATTGGAATACTATCCTATAATAAAAAGAACTAATTTAGACCAACTAAAATTGATCAAGGAACTAACATCCCTTATTTTAGTGAAACTACAATCCTATAAGGTGATAATACACATGTATAGATGAGCTACCACAACAACTAGACCTTTAACAAGTTTCACCTTGCAAAGAGGCTACAACCCCCTATATGTTGAGCAACCACAATAACACCTATGAATAAAATATCTCTAAACACTGATTGCCTACCAATATAATGGAGATACAAAGTATATCAAATTTCTTCTAATCTGCACACTCAATGCATCCAACGCCACCTTTTGGGTCACTCTTCACTCCTCAGCAACAACTTTGTCAGCACGTCAAAAATATGACCAAATGGTCACACACATAGACCTCAATTTGCTCTACTCAACAAATAATCTACTAGGCACACTTACTCTGCTTCACCTCTCAACCATTTTCTCTAAACCACACACATAAGCCACTCAACCCTTTGCTCTAAACCTCACACACAAGCCACTTAAGCATCTAGAAACCATCATCTTTAGTTTCACTATTTATAGAGAATACATGATTATCAACACCTTGGTTAGACATTAGGCATGATTTAACCCTTAAATATTATAACATAAAAATACATGTCTCAACACAATCCACATAGGTTGGCCATAACATCTATGGGTCACCCTTAAGTAGTTACACCTTTTAATTAGGCCCTTTTAGCTCTTATAGGTCTCATGGAAAATCGATCACCCATTTATCACTTCCTCAAGAAAACTAAGAACAAAAAAACATTTTCCTACTCATGGAACCATGTCATATGATCTATAGGTCCCCTTTAAGTGCCAACATCCATCGTATCACTCTTCTGCTAACCTCCAATTAGATCAAACACTTATTTGTACACATAGTCAATATAAATGAAAACACGATCAATTTATAACTCTTTTATCATATTGCATATGATTTTTAAAAACTTCATAATGCACATAGATGGTCTTCATGGAGTTTACAACACTCCTCAATATATATTTCATCGAGAGATATCAAAACAACATCAAAACAAGCTTGAACAATCTTCTAAGGTCATATGTAGGACATAGATGAAAACATAGTAAAATTTTGACATTCACAACTTTAAATTTTCACACTTTCAGATATTCAAATCTATATGTAAAAATGTACCTTATATTCCTCTACAAATTTGATTTTTACACCAAGAGCAAATTTTACATAGATCAAAAGATATAGCACAAAAACTAGACACTGTTCATTCCTTTGTTAAATTCAAATATTTTAATTCAAATAGTAATGGTTAAAATTTGATCATTTAAAATTAATCTCATGCCCTCATTGTTTCGATCAATTATGCACCATCGATATTATTGTAAGGAACTCAACCTTTACCTTTCATCTCTCATTGTTATATTTTCATCTTGACTATTTGACTTAATGCACTCCATCAATCTCCTATACATAGCACGATCTTTATCTATGTTTAAACATTGGATAATTTTAACTCATTTCACTCAACATGCATCATTGATCTTTATTAGTATGAACACCCACTAACCATCATATCTTAGAAGAAACTTGATATTTACCTCTACCTATCCTTAAAAAACTATCACTTTGACCCCTTAATAGGCTCAGAATTAAATGTTTTGAAGTGTATTTGGTCAGAATTATCTTGATAGGCACCATTAGATCAATATATATGATTTTTCATGAACCTTTGGATCTTCATTTGGTCCTAATATTTATCTCTTTCAAAACTGAGTATGGGAACCATTGTAATCTACTTGGAAGGCCAACTTTAGACCTCAATAAAATTTGCTACACTTAGATGCATGATTTAAAATTTGGACCAGATGATCTCCTCGCATAGGAGAATCCAACCATATATCAATATAGTCTTAGAATATTTTCATGTGTAAGATATAATTCCATTAATATTCTCACTCAGATTTTTCTTCCATAGAGCCAACTATGTTGATAACTATCTGGAAGGCCAAATTTACACATGCATATCTTTTGATGCACTTTATCATAACTTAGCACATAGAAAATACAAAAAAAATTGAACAAACCCATATGATCAATGGATTTTGAAACTACCACACATGTGAAATATGACTACATCAAAATTCCTACTCAGCTTTTCTTATCACATTGTAAATTTGGCTAACTATGGGAAAACACTATCAAATTGCCTGAGAGCCCAACTTTGCACCTGCATATCTTATGTTGCACTTTATCGCATGAAATTCAATTTAGCAAATAGTAAATAGGAATATATTTTATCAAAACCATATGACCAACTCCCCTTGATTCATCCACATGTGGCAATGGTGATGTCAACAAACTGCCTACTCAAATTTTCTACCAAGAGACCCAAAATGTCTAGATGAAAACAATGATCAACTAGATGAAATCCACTCACACACACAAGAAATCAAATCATTATTAAAATTTTATAGGACCTTTATGCATGATAAAAACTTTAGACTCATCCCTAATCATCTCAAACCATGCCAAAATTGAAGATCAACCAAGCATACTTCAAACATACTAGGACAAGCACATTGCACACTTTGTCATTGTCACTTAGACTATCAAGGCACTTCACCCACTCACCTAGACACCTCCATGACATCATTTAAAACTTTTCAAAAATCTCCCCCTTTGTCATTGGTGTCAAAAACCATCATATAACAATATACAACTCACCTTCCTTTTCTCTCTTCAAGCACTCCTAAAATAAGAACTTTCTCCCCCATTGACACAATGATAAAGTGGGTAGCAACTGATCTTGAGGACCTAAAAAGAATAAAAATAGGATAAGACCACATTATAAATATATTATAAACTCCCCCTTACCTTGATCTTACCTCTTCTTTCCTTGATAACTTCCTCTTACTCTATGCCACCACTCTCTTCAACTAAGCACTACAACCAATGAAAAAAGAACACATAAAACACTAAAATCTAATGGAACTCAAAAAGAAACATCTGAAAGGTACTCCCCCTGATATCTTTGATCCATTTCACCTCTTTAGTATCTTCATATGTCCATACGCAATGAATAACCACCACACATGCTCATTAGCCTTCTCTCTCTAGACACTTTCATGACTACTAACTCAACATCTGTACTGAAGCTTCTTTATAAACCTCTAGAGAAAGATCATGAACTTGTTACTCCCCCTTAACCAAATATCTTTTATTGATTCATAGAGAAATAAATGACACCTAAGCTTTGTCTTATATACGTAAATGTAGCTTGTGATAATGGTTTGGTCATAATATCTATAAGCTTCTCTTTTGTAGGCATATGCTCCAACTTAACACTTTGATTAATCACTTGTTCTCTCAAGAAATGGTATCTAATTGGAATATTATTAGTTTTTTAGTGTATAAAAATAGTCTTTGAGATACTAATTTCAATAGTATTGTCACAATAGATATGACAAGGTCCATTTTGACTTACCTTATAATCCTCCAAAGTTTATTTCATCCACATGACTTGAGTGTAACAAGAAGCAAATGCTATATACTCAGCTTCTACAGTTGATAGAGACATTGAGGCTTGCTTCTTGCTTAACCAAGACACTAAGAAATTCCCATGAATAATACCCCACCATTGGTACTCCTCCTATCATCCACACATCTTGCCTAATCTACATTATTATATGATTTCAAAGAGAATTATTTACTCCTGGGATACCATAAACCATACTCTATGGTGCCTTTAAGATACCTCAAAATCATTTTAACTAATATCAAGTGATATTGTCTAGGGTTAGCTTGAAACCTTCCTACAAGACCCACTTCTTGCATGATATTAGGCCTAGAAGTAGTAGAGTACAAAAGACTTCCAATCATGGATCTATACAAAGTTTGATCAAATTTTGGTGAGTCATACATTTTACTTAACTTGTATCTTGTGATCATTAGAGTAACCATTGGATTAAAATACATCATGCCAAACTTCCTTAACATATCCTTAATGTATTTAGATTGTGAAATAAATATCCCTACGTCAATACAATTAATCTATAATCCTAATAAGAAAGAAAGTTCTCCCAACATTGACATTTCAAAATTAGTCTTCATAGTATCTACAAATTCTCTACTCATTTTATCATTATTAGATCCAAAAACTATGTTATCAACATATATAACCACTATCCATTGATGATTGCCTTCTATCTTAATGTAAAAATTACTATCAGCTACCCACTTTAAAAATCTTGACTCAAAAGATACTTATCTAACCTATCATACCAAGCTCTAGGAGCTTGTTTAATATCATAAAGACCCTTCTTTAGTTTAGACATAAAATCTTGATTACTTGACATGAAGTATCCTTTAGGTAACTCAATGTAAAATTATTCTTCTAAATTTCCATTCAAGAATGCATATTTCACATCCATTTGAGATACCTTAAAACCTTTAAAACTAACATATGCAAAGAAAATTTCAATTGCTTCCATTCTTGGAACAGGAGTAAAATTCTCATAAAAAAATATTTTTTAACCTGAGCATAACCTTTACACACCAATCTAGCCTTGTTCTTTGTGACTTCTCCTTTCTCATTCATCTTTTTTTTTTAAACCCACTTGGTACCTATCACATATTTATATTTTGGTGTAGGAACTAAATCCCATGTTTCATTATTTTCTATTTAATCAATTTTTTCATCTGTTGCATCATTCCAACTTTCATCTTTGCTAGCTTATATGAATGTTTTGGGTTTTATCATGGATGACAGATCTGGGTCTTATTGATTTTGATTGACAACCATTTTACTTATATTCTAATACCTTGTACGAACATTTCTAATAATTTGAGAGATTGGATGATCTTTCTGAATTCTTCTAGATGGAGATTTAAAATCTCATCTTTCTTATTACTCTTCATATTCATCACCTATTTGAATGGATAACTCATCAATATTTGCAAAATAATTATAAATTGAGTCACTTAACTATAATTTTGGCTTCTTGACTCTACTTGTCTCATCTACCCTTACATTTGAACTTTCAATAATCTTGTGGATCCTCTTGTTAAAGCACCTATAGGCAATACTAATAGAAGAGTAACCTAAGAAGATGCCCTCATCAAACCTTGAATCAAATTTTCCAAGATTCTCTTCATCTCTTTTGATGAATAACCTACTCTCAAACACTCCAAAATATTTGACTTTAGCTACTCTATTCTTCCATAACTCATAAGGAGTGTTATCACCATTTATTCTGATTTAACACCTATTTATGATGTAAACTAAAGTATTGGATACCTCTTCCCAATAACCATATGATAATTTGGCATCTTAAATCAATTTTCTACTAATATCTTGAATATTCCTATTCTTCCTTTCAACAACACCATTCTGTTATGGTGTTTTAGTAGTAGAATATTGTCTTCTTATCCCTTATTCTTCATAAAAGTCATCAAATTTATGAGACTAAAACTCTCCTCCTCTATCTATTCTCACACACTTTATCTTTGAACCTTTCTCATTTTACAGAAGATCTTTGAATGCTAAAAATATTGTAAAAGCTTCTAATTTTTATTTAAGAAAGAATATCCTAGTCATCCTAGTAAAATCATCAATGAGAAGTATGAAGTAGCTATTACCTTGAATACTTTGAGTTCTCATAGGTACACATATAATTATGTGAATCAAATCTAATAGCTCTATAGTGGATAATTCTTTGGACTTGTACCTTCACTTGGTTTGCTTCCCATGAAGACATGCCTTGCATAGAGGATGAGGAATATTAGAAATCCTAGGCATATGCCTTAGCAATCCCTTTGAACTGATATTTACCATATTATTAAAATTTATATGTCTAATAATTTTATGCCAAAGCCAACTTTCCTCTAATTGACTCATGAATCATTCCTCCTTCTTGGACTCATGAAACACATACATGTTATATATTTTACAAACATTTGCAACTAATCTGCCAGATTTTGCTTTTCTCACTTCACATACATCATCATGAAAAGTTACAACATTTCCTTTCTTACACATTTGGATTACACTCAAAAGATTATGTTTCAAACCTTCTACATATAAGACATTCTCAGTTCTAGTATGGCCATTGTCTAAACTCACAGTACCTTTGCCAACAATGTTAGCTAATTTATTGACACCAAATCTCACTAAACCTAGGTTGGTCTTCTTGAGGGAAATAAATTTGTTCTTATCTCCTATCATATGATTTGAGCAACCACTGTCGATGAACCATCTTCTTGAGTACACAAGGATGATTGAACAAACATTGATTCTTCTTTTGGTGGACTACTTGAATTCTGCTTCTTTTCTTTTTCATCTTTAGACTTAGTCTTCTTGAACCATTTGATGGTGTCAATGACTTGTATATCATTTTTCCAAAAATATCTATCATAGTTCTTGGCTATGTGACCTTGTTGGTTATAATTATAGCATATGATATCCCTTTTGATCTCTAGAGAGAGAGCACAATCCTTAAATCTATGACCAAATTAATTGTAGGAGAAACAATACCCATTGAAGACATTATTCATGTTTGACCCTCTTTTCTCTTAACCATTACTGATCAATGAATTTCATTCTTGATCCTTTTGGTGGAACTAAAATCACTTTTTTCCTTGGATAAGAGCACATTTGAGTAATTCATGACTTTATTTTCACATTATTCCATCCTTTGATTGAGACCTTTATTCACCATGACCTGTAGATTCTTTACTACTACCTCTAGATTACATCTTCACATCATCCATACTTGTATTGACATTTGATAAAGAACATACTACTTTGTCTTAAAGATAAGACATAATATATTTGTCATATATTGTACCTTTTATCAACTTTAAGTGGTTAAAATTGTAAGGACCTATTCTAATACCAATTATTAGAGGTACAATCACTAATAAGGGGGGTGAATCAATGAGCCTAGATAATCCAACTTTCATTTAAATGCTTTAAAAAATATTAATTATTTACCATAATAATTCATGAAGCATACACATCATTCATAGCAATGAATAAGAGAGACAATGCAATATCAAGCACATAACACATGACATATGTGGGAAACCCTCCTGGGGAAGAAAACCCACTAGAACCTATAATTGGACTACTAGCCTATAATAACAAGAACCAATTTAGACCATATATAACTAATAAATGAACTACCATCCCTTATTTTAGTGAGACTAGAATCCCACAAGGTGATACTGCACCTATCTAGTTGAGTTTCCACAACAACTAGACCTTTAGCAAGTTTCACTTTATAAGGAGGCTATAACCCCCTAGATATTGAGAAACCATAACAACACCTATGAACAAAACATTTCCTAAGCATGTATTGACTATAAATATAACATAGATATAAAGTATATCAAATCTACTCTAATCTACACACTCAATGCATCTAAAGCCACCTTTTGGATCATTCTTCACTCCTTAGCAACAACTCTATCACCACATCAACAACATGACCAAATGGTCATACACATAGACCTCAATATACTATGATTAACAACCCATCTATTAGGCACACTTATTATCCTTTGCCTCTCAACCCTTCACTCTAAACCACACACATAATCCACTCAACCTTTCACTCTAAACCACACACACAAGCCACTCAACCATCTAGAAACCATCATCTTTAATTTCACTATTTATAGAGCATATATGATTATCAACACCTTGGTCAGCCATTAGGCATTAATTAACCCTTGATGGTTATAACATATAAATACATGACTCAACATAATCCACATAGGTCATCCATAGCATCTATGGGTCACCCTTAAGCAACTACACCTTTCAATTAGGCCCTTATAACTCTTATAGGTCTCATGGAGAACTCATCACAAATTTAGCACTTCATTGAGAAAATTAAGAACATAGGGACATTTTAAAACCCATGGACCCATGAAATATGATCTATAAGTACCTTTTAAGTGTTAACATCCATCATAACACTCATCTTCTAACCTCTAATTAGCTCAAACACTTCTTTGTACACATAGCCAATATGAATGAAAACACAATCAACTTATAACTCTTTGTTAATAATACATATGATTGGTAACACCTTAATAATGCACACAAATGGTCTTCATGGAGTCTAAAACACTCCCCAATAGCTAATTCATGAAGAGATATTGAAACAATATCAAAACAAGCTCGAACAATCTTCTTAGGTCGCATGTAGGACATATAAAAAAACATAGTCAACTTTGAACCTTTACAAATCTGAGTGTACACACTTTTAGATATTCAAATATATATTTCCATATGCACCTTATATTTCTCTACAAATTCTCTTTTTACACCATGAGTAAATTCTACATAGATCAAAAGATATAACACAAAAACCAAACACTGGTCATTATTTTATTAAATTCAAATATTTGAATTCAAACAGTCATAGTTAAAATTTGGTCACTTAAAATTCATCTCATGTCCTCGTTACTTAGATCAATCATGCACCATCGATCTTATTGTAAGGAACTTAACCTTTACCTTTCATCGCTCATCATTGCATCTTTATCTTGACTGTTTGACTTAATGTGCTCTATCTATCTCCTGTACATAGCTCAATATTAATCGATGTTTAAACATTGGATACTTTGAACTCATTTCACTCAACATGTATCATTGATATTTATTAGTACAAAAACTCACTCACCTGTTTCTACCTCAAATTTGCTTTTCAGACTATAAAGAAAGAAACTAGAAGAAAGTAAAGGACAAGGCTTGGAAGTACCTGGACATAAGATTGCGCACCGTAAATCTAGACGTTCGTGGGCACTCCTCTTTGGCTGTGGAGGAATGACACCTGCAAGAAAAAAGGAAACTAGGACAAGAAAAACGTTAGACAGATAGGCAGTGGGTTGCCAAGCAAAGGCTTGTTCCCAGAAGTGTAAAAACTTCCTTAAGGGAGGTCAACCCACTGTTTTGATAGGATAAGTGACTGATAAAAGATAGAATGCCAGAATACAGAAGTGACAAAAAGATTAAAAAGGAAAGAAGAAAACAAAATGATTACCTGAATGAAGGAGTTGGGCTGAAGACAGTCGTCGAGGTCAGAAATGTCACCGGCGTCAGTTAGCTGATCTGCCATCGTCGGCTATCTTGCCGACGTCGGTTGGGGAAGTGACCGGCGTCGGTCGGGGTTGTGGCCTGTAGTCGGGTTTGAGCAGGGTCTGGTCTGAGTCTTGGTCTGCAGTCTGTCTGTGGACGGGTTTGAGTCTGATGGACGGGTCTGAGGATGGTCTTAGGCAGAGATACAGGGGAGAGGAAGAGACACAGAGGACAGGGAAAAGGAGGATTCACAGAGGAAGGGGCCTGAGAAGGCTTTGCAGCCTCTCAGGGGGGAGGGACAAAGGAAGAGACACAGAGGACAATAGAAGATAGATTATTGAAAAACAAATGAAATAAAATATCAGACTAGCTTACCTGTAGCCTGCTGAAAGAAGAGAGAAGAAGATGTTGCTGGAGCCACTGAAGAGTTACTGCAAGGAGAAGGTACTGATCCAGGGCCTGTTTCACCTGTTGCTGTTGCTACACGAGGTTAAGACGGAGGAGAGATGAGAGCCAAAGTGCCGAGAGAAGCTGTTTGCGAGCTCAAGAGTCCAGGGGGTGCAACGGACGCAGAAGGGGATAATGAAGGCTGCCGACGCCGGCAGTTTCGCCGACGTCGACCGAAGGGTCGCCGACGTCGGCGGTCGCAGGATGGGCACAGAGGCTAAAAATATCCTCTGCCCATTCTTGCACGCCGCCGAGCGAGGGGTCATGGGCAGAACGGTCATAAGGTTGCCAAAATGGACGAGGGGGGATATAATGGTGAGATTTGGGCTAATAAATGCTAGGGGAAGGTGGAGGGATTCAAGGGAGGATCCAAGGAGGCAAGGGTAGGGTGGAAAGGGGGCCTCAATTAATTAAAAATAGATGTTAATTTCTAATTAATAAGACCTAGGTGGGTTAGGGACCAAGGAGGACTAGGAGGGAGAAAGGACCAAGGGGGAGAACCAAGGTGCAGACACGTTTGCGGTGTCTACATTTGCCCCTTTTTGTCTTGTTGGTTGTTCTAGACGAACTGCAAGACAAAAACAGGAGTTGGTTGCCCCAGAAAAAGGATGAGGTGTTCCCCCCTCAAAGCGATAGTCGAGAGAAGGGAACCGAAGATTGAGTGTCGATTTGACAAAGAAATGGATAGAAAAGAGTGAGTGAAAACGCTGCCATAGTCATGATTACGCGTAGTCCACTTCACGAGAGGGTCAGGTCAAATTGTCGCATGTCAAGGGTCAAGGAGTGCCAAAATTGAAGTAACCAGGCCCCAGCATTTAGTCGTCTGCTGATCGGGTCACTCAATCTAAGCTAAAGCTCCAAATGGTCGTCGTGTCCCAGGTATCCAGGGCTCAGGAAGTGCTCCCAGAAACACGAAAAAGCCACAAGTAGTAGGGATCAACTGGCTCGCGATCCTATACTTGTGAAGGGTCAAAAAAGGTCTGCGGACAATTCTGCTAACCAGCCGTGGAATAGCATACACGCAAAAACAACCAAGGCAACATTGGCTTGGAAGAAGGTCAAAGGTCGAAGGAGACAGGCATGATCTCCAATGGTCATTGGTCAAGAGGATGGATGGACGAAAGGATGCGGCCGAGCTAACCCCAGAAGACCCCATGTCAACTGAGTGCTGCCTACATAGCCCTGGTGATAGGGCCTCAGGCCGATGTAGTTCTCCCTAAAAGGGAGGGAGGGATAGAGGGATTGATTGGTCTTGGTCAAAGTCGATGATTGGTCTTGGTCAAAGGTCTTGGTCAAAGTGACGAAGTTGGGCGTGATAAGAGTCAAAGAAGAGAAGGTTTGCCCATCATAGAGACGAACAAACGGGGGTGGTCGAGCTAACCTCAGAAGATGTGGTATCTGAGTGCTGCCTACATAGCCCTTGTCCTAGGGCCTCAGACCAATGTAGTTCGGACAAAGAGGGTCAAAATGGTCGATGATAAGCTTGGTCGAGCATCGAAATGATGAGGCTAAGATGAGGATAAAAGGATGCTACAGATGGTGTATTCTGTAGAAGTGGTCGAGGGTCTTTCATCCCTAGCAAGTTTCCATAGTCGCGATGGATGCATGCTAAAAATGAATGGAAGGGTCTATTTATGCTTCAACAAGTATTGGTTTATGCTTAACATAAATTAGGTCTGGTCGGTAGTTTCCATGTGTATTGGTGTCCATAGAAACTATGCGAAAAAGGACAAGGATGATGCATGATGTCATGTTGAAAATGGCTGGGTTTGAGATGAGTTGATAAGAGACGTGGCCAAAGCGTGACCAAAGTGTAGAGAAAAGGTGAAAGGCAAATTGCTCTTTCATTGACAAGGACCAGAAAGGAAGCATAGATAGGGGTGATTAGAACCAAAGCCCCATTCATGCATTACGTCGTTGACCAGTGTTGAGTTAGAACGGTAATCGAATCACTTTGACATTAAAGTGAGCTCGAAGTCCCTTGAGCCGGTGATAGGAGGAGGATAGGGTAACCCAGTGTAAGAGCAGGAATAACCTTGCCCCTTTTATAGGAGACCCTGAGACAACTACAAGCCAATGTCCGTGACTTTTTTTTTTTTTTTTTTTGCGCAGACTGATCGATGCGGGAAGCCTGCATAAAGATGTCATTTGATGTAATGGTCATGTTGTGAAGCTGATCGATGCGGGAAGCTTCTAAAATAGTTGCTGTTTATTGCCAGAGTAGTCATAGCCATCCTTCGAGGGAGTGGTCTATATTTTTGCTTGATAATGTTTGATAAGTTGGCCTAGCTGTCCTTCAAGGGATCAGTCTAGTAATACAGCAATGATAGTACAGCTGTCCTTCGAGGGATCAGTCTGTCTTTTTTAATTTGACTTGATTTAGAGACCATGGATATGTTTTGACATCTTGACTTGGATATATTGATAGAAATGAGAGTCACGGACAAGACTGTAGAAGCTCAAGGACGCCCCTTTTATTAGGACAAAGCATCACTGCATCCTAAAAGGGTTGTAGAGGACTTGTTAAGGGGGAATAGGGTTGAAAGGGATGAGGATTAAGAGGACGAGGATTGCTCAAGGGACGAGCTCAAGTTACATGCCAAGTAGACGAGTACTCGACTAGCAGAAGAAAGGTCGAAGATGCAACGCAGAAAGGGGTTTAAGGTCTAATAAGACCCTGGGCCATGCTAGTGTGTTAAGGTCTGAGTCAATTAGGAGCAAGCTTGCCCCAATTGCCTCTTTCCAGATTGGTCAGGCGTTGATTGATGGATGTGAAGTCGGTTGACATTGTCGTTGGTTGGTTGAAAAAGATTGAATGTTTGGTCGAGAGGTCAGGTTGATTGATATGTGGTCGAAGTTTTGTTGAGACTGGTCGAATAATTGGTCGGGGGTTGGGTCGATGGATGCTTGGTCGAGATGAGTGATTGATACGTGGTAGAGACTAGGTTGAAGAGTTGGTCGAGGTTTGGATGAAGGATGAATCCCCCCAGCGGGTAGGGAGAATGTTTGAAAGATTGGTTAAGGTCGGTTGAGGTTTAGTGGTCAGATAGACGGTGTTAATGTCGAATAAGGGGGTCAAAGGCGGCAAAGGGACCACAGTCTGGCGTGGAGATGCCGATTTAGGTGATGAGGTTGAAGAGGCATGAGTCGGGGTTGATGTTTTGTTGAAGAGGTGGTCAAGAGGATCCTTGATGGGCAAGGAATCCTTTTTCCGGTGGTGACGAATGACAGCTTTAAGAGCGCAACAACGCTCGGTGTCATGTCCCGGAGTGTGATGATAATGGCAGAATGTAGAGTTGTCGAACCAAGAGGGTTTTGATCCGAGAGGTGATGGGTGAGGCGGTGTTGAAGGTTTATTGATGATGTGGTCAAGAAGGGAGGTGTCATTCGCCAAACATTGGCGAATGGCGACCTTGAGGGCATGACAATGCTCCGTGTCGTGTCCAGGCGTGCGATGATACGCACAAATGCAAGTGTCATCAAACCATGGTGGTTTAGGTCTGAGAGATTGATATTGTCTAAGAGGTGGGAGGTCGAGGCAAGAGGACTGCAACAAGTGCCGTAAGAGCAAGGCATATGAACCTGCTAACGGGTCGGGATGTTTTATTGCAGTGAGGGTTGGTGACGTTTGCTTAGGCGAGGTTAGAAGAGGTTTCTATACCACCTTATGGGTTGATGGCGCGGTGACAGATGGAGACGGCTCTTTCTTGATGATTGATACCGCCTTTTTAGGAGAGGGACGACTGGAGGTAGGCAGAGGAAGCAAAGGAGGCAACGAGTTTTGGTTGAAGGTCGGAGTGGGAAGGATGCTAGCCAAGGTCGAAGGATGGGGGCCCAAAATGGATGGCAATGGTGATGGAGAAGGAGGCGTTCGTTTCGGCGGTCTGGCAGTCTTCTTCGCCTTGGTCAGAAGACTGCTACTGGTCGAGGTCTGGCCTAAGTCCACCTTCACTTGCGGGTGAGTGAGGGAGGAGATAGGATGAACGCCAAATGACTTGATGGGTTTGGACGAGATAGATGCAGGCTTCGGTTTGGACGGGTTTGGTTGAGGTTTGAGAGTCTGGTCTTTGTCAAGAGTCTAACGAGATTCTGCCTTAGGAGGATTAGCGGCATGTGATGAGAGGGCACGGGTATGTTGAAGGGCTTTAAGACGCTCCCACAACACCTGAGGCGTCACTTTCCTCGAAGGGAGAAGTTCAATCTTCTCCACTAACCGGGAAAATGGCTGAGAGGAAGATGTTGATGGTTGCGAGGTTGAAGACGAGATGGGAGTAGTGGTCTTGGACACATGATGTGGTGAAGTCATGACAGATCTAGATGAAGACGAAGGAGAGACAGGTTCTTCCCTGGGTGGAGAATAAACCAGGGAGCGAGGCTCCTCCAGCGGGTAAAGGGCAGGGATGACAGTGCCCTCCACTTGCGGCTGAGGAGTAGGAAGGGTCGGGTCCTCCAAAGGCTGCAGAAAGGAGGATGGCGAGACTGGTGGTGCTGATAAGGCCGAGGCGTCCTCCAAGATGAGAGAGGTCAATGGAGAACTAGCCGGGGAGAGAGGCTCGTCCACATGTGACGGACTGATGGATGGACTAACCTCAAGAGGTTGATTGGGGATGAAAGGAGAGACCGTATTGACTATCCGAATATTGTGCTCATGATTGTCGTCAATTAAGGTCTGGACATTGTTCTGAGCTGGCGGATGATTGGGGAAAGGTTGTTTGAAGATGTCAATGGCCTGATTAGGGGGTGCATTTGGATTGTCTAAGATGAGATCCCCCTTTTCAAGCATGTCTTGTATTATGTTCTTAAAGGTCTTGCAGTTCTCCGTGTCATGGCCCTTAACACGGTGAAAGCTGCAGAAGTCTTGCTCCCTATACCACGCGGGGATGGCGTGTGAGGGATCGAATTGAGGAGGAGGTCGGGCTTGAGGGAGATTGAGGACTCCCTGTTTAAGAAGCTTTTCCAGCACAGACGCATATGATTCTCCAAGAGGAGTATATCGTCGCTGCAAGTATCTTTGCTGGAATTGCCGAGTAGCGCTCTGAGACGTAGAGGGCTCAGGCTGATTGGTCGAAGAAGATGAAGGTCTGACAACCACGGCATTAGCTGAAGCCTTGGATTTAGAATTGGATGATGATGGCTTGGCAGAAGAAGAGTCATTGGTCTTAGAGCTGGGATTCTTACTCCGCAACTTGACTTTGTTCTCCTCGATGGCACGCAACTCAAGTTTGTGGGCCATCGTGAAGGCCTCGTCAAAAGTGCGGAAGGTTTGAACCCTCAGAGTGGAAGAGATATGTCGGGCACAGGCTTGAGAAAAGAGTTCAATAAGCTCGGCCTGAGGCAAGGAAAAGGAGAGTTGGTTGATAAGGCCTCTCCATCGAGCCACGAAGTCGGCTATGGACTCGTCCTCGAATTGCCGAATAGAATAGAGGTCCGTGATTGAGAACTTCTTGGTTATGTTGATAGAAAAGTGATCGAGGAATAGCTGAGCTAATTGCATGAATGAGAAGAGATAATGACTAGGAAGGGAGCTGTACCAGTCAAGTGCAGCACCCGAGAGAGACATAGGAAACGTGCGTAAGAGTAACGCATCGTCATGGCCAATGAGGTAGCAGGCGTGTCTGAATGCCCGCAAATGTTGTTGTGGGTCTTCCTTGTTTTGAAAGCGAGAAAACTTCGGAAGCTCCCACTGGCTAGGATATGGTCTGATTGGGACAGAAGGATGGATGGGCTCGTTACAGATCTGTTCATATGAAAGAGTGTTGCGCGAGCTGGAAACAGAGGTCTCAAGACTGGTCATCTTGTCCATCAGCATCTTGATGATGTCTGCCGATGGATTGACGGGTTGCGCGCCCCCTAAGTTGTAGGGCGCTTGGAAGAGGTTAGAGGAGGCGTGCGACATAGTCGGTTGTAGAATATACGGATGACTAATCGCAGGGGCAGAAGTGAAGGCTAAAGGTGGTTGGTTGGAAGACATAGCTGGGCCCGTTGTTGCCACGAGAGGTTGGACTGTGGTAATGGGGGCCAAGGGATAAGAAGCCACCCTGGTGTTGATAGGGGCCAGGGTAGGCGGGATAGAGACGACAAGGTTTTGAAATGGAGTGGATAGAGGTTGAGCGGGTTGAGGTTGACAAGGGGCTAGAACCCCAGTAGAAGTGGGCCCAATGATAGAGGGAGAGGCCACACCTTGAGGATTGGTCAAAGTCTGGTCAGTGGTCAAAGCGATGGCTTGAGTGTCCGAAGGTTGAACTATGGATGTTGTCAATACAGCTGTAGTCGCGACAAGGGAGGTCGGCATTCCGTAGATCGGATTGCCCAAGGAGTCCCGCGTTCGGCTATGCGTGAGATAATGTTGCAAAGCCTTGACATTGAGGTCCAAGAATCGCTCGAAGTCTTGGTCCCCTTCTTGGACAATGGGAGTCTGCGGCGGGGTTGGACGGACAGGAGTTCTTTCGGTCTCCGAGTTGAACTCCATTGTGGGCTTGGTCACGGATGGGGTGGACGGAAGTGGTTGACGGCAGGCGTGGTCGACAAGGGCCTTGGCTTGGCTACGAGTGAAAACCATGCAAGGCAAAGAAGGTTCAGGTCTCAGGAACTGTGTTGCTCAGTTTCAGAAGACCAGGATGAAGTCTTTGACAGAGAAAGGACAAGTTTCAGGTTGCTGGTTTTGGAAAAAAAGGACAGTGACAGAGATCGACGTCGGTTAAAAAACCGATGTCGGTAGGAAATAAGGCCGACGTCAGTCAGATAACCGATGCCGGTAACAGATGAAGCCATCGTCGGTATCAGAACCGATGCCGGTGACAGGGGAAGCCGACGTCGGTGGCAGAACCGATGTCGGGGACTGTGTTTTCCAGAGAGCCAAAAGGTTCTTGGAAAACAAAGAAGAAAACGTCCTCACACACTCAAACAAACAGATGAGAGGAGGAAAACAGAAGAAGACAGACAAGCCTAAGCGATAAATCCTAGGAATTAACCTTAGAAACTTGTGGCTTATGCCTTAGATGAATGTTTGGGAAGATTGGCTGAAAAAAGGGTCCTAGAAGAAGGCGGTCTAAGGATGGTTTCAGGTGTTGTTTTAGGTGCTCAAAGATCTGTGTTAGGGTCTGGTACGTGGCCTGGTGCTAAGGAGCAAGCTCCCCTCACTTCACGATTCCAGTGGTTAGCTGGTCTCGCTTAGCCAAGATATACCTCGCCTAGAGTTTAGACTCCGCCAGAGAACGGAGTGGGCTTCCCCCTTGGTGATGAAATCCAAGTGGGGTCACCGGGACGGGTAAGGTATCCGCTGGGGGATGAATTCCCAGTCGGGCCTTGTCTCAGGTATGTTTTATGTTTGTTTTAGTGCATGTGATTCGGTAGTGTAACATAAAGTGTCTACGGTTTATTCAATATGCGCCTAAGTTACTAGATGTGGACTAATGCAAGCACAAGCAGAAATGAAAGTGCAATACGTTTTAAGCCCAAGTCGAAATGTGATATTGCTATGAAGACAAGAAGGAGAAAGGGACGAGAGTATGATATTTAGACTAGTCTAGAATGCAAGGAAGAAAGGTTTGTTTTAGTCCTGCTTATAGTGACATTTGGAATAGAAGAAAGAGACAAGAAGGAAGGAGCCTAAATGCACCTAAATGAATGAAAAAGAAAGGAACCCAGGAGGAACCTAGGGTCCCACCGGGTGTGCCAGAGATGTTTCTACCTCAAATTTGCTTTTCAGACTATAAAGAAAGAAACTAGAAGAAAGTAAAGGACAAGGCTTGGAAGTACCTGGACATAAGATTGCGCACCGTAAATCCAGACGTTCGTGGGCACTCCTCTTTGGCTGTGGAGGAATGACACCTGCAAGAAAAAAGGAAACTAGGACAAGAAAAACGTTAGACAGATAGGCAGTGGGTTGCCAAGCAAAGGCTTGTTCCCAGAAGTGTAAAAACTTCCTTAAGGGAGGTCAACCCACTGTTTTGATAGGATAAGTGACTGATAAAAGATAGAATGCCAGAATACAGAAGTGACAAAAAGATTAAAAAGGAAAGAAGAAAACAAAATGATTACCTGAATGAAGGAGTTGGGCTGAAGACAGTCGCCGAGGTCGGAAATGTCGCCGGCGTCGGTTAGCTGATCTGCCGTCGTCGGCTATCCTGCCGACGTCGGTTGGGGAAGTGACCGGCGTCGGTCGGGGTTGTGGCCTGTAGTCGGGTTTGAGCAGGGTCTGGTCTGAGTCTTGGTCTGCGGTCTGTCTGTGGACGGGTTTGAGTCTGATGGACGGGTCTGAGGATGGTCTTAGGCAGAGATACAGGGGAGAGGAAGAGACACAGAGGACAGGGAAAAGGAGGATTCACAGAGGAAGGGGCCTGAGAAGGCTTTGCAGCCTCTCAGGGGGGAGGGATAAAGGAAGAGACACAAAGGACAATAGAAGATAGATTATTGAAAAACAAATGAAATAAAATATCAGACTAGCTTACCTGTAGCCTGCTGAAAGAAGAGAGAAGAAGATGTTACTGGAGCCACTGAAGAGTTGCTGCAAGGAGAAGGTACTGATCCAGGGCCTGTTTCACCTGTTGTTGTTGCTGTATGAGGTTAAGACGGAGGAGAGATGAGAGCCAAAGCGCCGAGAGAAGCTGTTTGCGAGCTCAAGAGTCCAGGGGGTGCAACGGACGCAGAAGGGGATAATGAAGGCTGCCGACGCCGGCAGTTTCGCCGACGTCGACCGAAGGGTCGCCGACGTCGGTGGTCGCAGGATGGGCACAGAGGCTAAAAATAGCCTCTGCCCATTCTTGCACGCCGCCGAGCGAGGGGTCATGGGCAGAACGGTCATAAGGTTGCCAAAATGGACGAGGGGGGATATAATGGTGAGATTTGGGCTAATAAATGCTAGGGGAAGGTGGAGGGATTCAAGGGAGGATCCAAGGAGGCAAGGGTAGGGTGGAAAGGGGGCCTCAATTAATTAAAAATAGATGTTAATTTCTAATTAATAAGACCTAGGTGGGTTAGGGACCAAGGAGGACTAGGAGGGAGAAAGGACCAAGGGGGAGAACCAAGGTGCAGACACGTTTGCGGTGTCTACATCACCATTAGATCTTAGAAGAAGCTTGATATTTACCTTTGCCTATCATTAAGCAACTATCAGTTTGATCTTTTTGACTCAACACACACCATTGGATCAATCTGTGTGATCACCCATGAACTGTTAGATCTTCATTTAGTCTTTATATTTATCTCTTTCAAAATCAACTAAGTATGGGAACCATTGCAATCTGCCTAGAAGGCTCACTTTAGACCTTAATAACTTTTGCTACACTTAGATGCATGATATGAAATCTGGACCATATGATCTCCTCACATAAGAAAATCCAACCATATATAAATTTAATATTATAACCTTTATGTGTGTAAGATATAATTCCATTAATATGCTCACTTGGATTTTTTTGTCACAGATCCATCTATGTCAAGAACTATTTGGAAGACCAATTTTGCACATGTGTATCTTTTGATGTGCTTCATCACATGACCTAAAACTTAGTGAATATAAAATAGGAATAAAACTAAATAAACCCATATGATTAACTCATTTTTAAACTACCACATGTGTGAAATATGAATAGATCAAAATGCCTACTCAGATTTTCTTGCTAAATTGTAAATTTGGCTAAGTATGGGAAAACACTATAAAATTTCTTGCGAACCCAACTTTACACTTACATATATTATGTTACACTTCATCACATGACATGAAATTTATCACATAGTAACTAGGCACAAATTTGATCAAAACCATATGACCAACTCCCCCTAACTCATCCACACATGGTAATGGTGATGTCAATAAACTACCTACTTAGATTTTTTGCCACTAGATCCAAAATGTCTAGATGAAAACAAAGATCAACTAGATGAAATACACTTACGCACACAAGCACTCAAATCATTTTTGAATTTTGATAGGACCCATTTCACATGCTCAAAACTTTAGACTCATCCCTAATCATCTCAAACCATGTCAAAATTGAAGATTAACCAAGCATACTTCAAGCATACTAGGATAAGAACATTACATAGTTTTTCATTGTCACTTAGACTATCAAGGCACTTAATTCACTCACCTAGACACCTCCATGACATCACTATGACATCATTGAAAAATCTCCAAAAAATATAATAAGCTAGGAAAAATCAAATTTGACAAGCAATGAATGCTTGACAAACTAAAAATGCTAATAAGATAGGACAATAAAGGTATACAGTGACCCAACATAGTATTGGAGTAAGATTCACATTGAATTTAATAGATTTATATAGGTAAATTATGATTAACAATATAAATATCCTTTAATATATACAAAGGTATAAGACCACACTAGATCCAACACACATAAACCATCATTCCACATAGCAATACAAGGCCATATACGAGGGTATTATCTAGTGAGGATCACAATAATATGTTTAGATACCTATGAAAGGAACTAATTAAGAAAGATAATCCTAGATTGAAGTTGTAATAAGGGTAATAAAAAAATATATCACCAGGTGGTAAGAAAGAGGTATATAATCAAAGGGTCATAACTACGAGGTGTAAAAAACTTAAAAATGTATGCAAAGATAAAATATAGTAACAAGCTTAAACTTATCTAAGCATGAAAGAAAATACCATACTAATATATAACTTATACATATATGTTTCTACCAATATATAAAATAAATAAATATTATAAGAATATGAATACTTATCTTGGGTTGACTTCTTTGCTCATCAATATCCCCCTTAGATCAAGTGACACTTTGTGAGAGATTTCTTAGGTGAATCTCAAGATCAAAATAATAAGACCTAAGTATCCTTTATTTATGGAATCCAAAGATTAGGTGTACCTTGTTGGGTCAGATTCTCTTGATATCTTCAAATACTTTATGAAAACTTACCTTTCATAAGTGTAAACTCATAATCTATAATTCCTCTTCTTCTTACTATGGTGAATTCATGTGCATAATAAGTTAATATTGGTTGTATTTATTATGAAAAATGAAAATTATGGAGCATATAAATATAGATGAAAACCTAAAAAACTATCATTCAAACTTATCCTATGTCATCAATGCAATCATAGAATATTAAAAAACCTACTACACCTTTGACCCAACTGATGATATTGGCCAAGAATGGGGCACTATAGAACATCTTTATTCAAGCCAAATAAAAATGTCTTCAGTCAATCCAAATATATATGTTGGAAACATGCAAACTTGAATAATAGGAGCAACAATGGTGAACAAGAATAAATGGTGAAATAAGTACATGATGATAGATTAAGGCATACATAATATATGATCATTATGGAATATATTATAAAAAACCATAAAGTATTACATTACAATCCTAGTGCATTCTTTAGGACATGCACTTAGGGATATTGATGTGATGATAAGTCCTACAAGATAGATTATTAATATGTGAAAAAATCATGTGTGTACATATTACCCACACAAAACTCATCATGTGTCACAATAATGTAATGTGGGTTGATGATTTGGGAAATAACATAGAAACACAAAATAGAAGAATACTTTTTAATAAATGAATGATAAATCTAATATAAATGAAATTAAATAAAAAAATATATGTAACTTCATTTACCTGAATGGACTAAAAATGATTATTACAATACCAAATTGGTGCTAAGATGGATTTGGTAGACTAGGTGCATAACATGATAATGTAATATATAAAAATGTTACTATGATATATTTAATAATATTTAAAAACAAGAGAAAGGTATATTTTTTTTCAAAATAATTCCATTAGCACCATAAAACTCCTTGCAACTTCAATATTCTAACATTTCTTTCGGTTCATTGATATAACCTATGGAAACAATTATATATGGACAACATATGAAATATAAGAGATAAATTTTTAAGATTTTGAAAATTGAAAATTTTAATTAAAAAAACAATAAATTGGGGTCAAATATATTCATTTTATCATTTTTATATTTTGAGATTATTAGAGCTTTTGGTGACCATTTTTAATGCATAGAAAGATGATGGCTAGGGATATAGAGGCAAACATATTATTGATCATTGTACACAAGTCAAGATATGAGCTTAGGGGATTATATTCAGAGTAGGGATAAGGTATATATTCTTATACATAGTGTATATGGATTCCATCACATGGACTCCATATAGAGGTATAGTGAACACCTAGATGACATGGTCAACTACAATGTGAGCTCATTGATTGGTTTAGTTTTGATGCCACTTTACTTGGTGCATAGAGCTACACTTTTGTGATATAATTCCTATATAGTTTGGAATTATGAATTTATAAACAACACTTAACTTTCCCATATGTATTTAAAGGCATGTGAGGGAACCACATAGGGAAGGAAACCAAGGGCCATAACTACCTATCCTAGTTTTGAGATCCTAATGTGTTCCTCAACCTTAGGGAGGAGACAATGTTAGAAGGTATAGGTTATAGTGTAGGCAATTGGTGGATAATATGTAAGGATTCATATATAATATTTACATAAGGTACATGCACCTACCTTAGATTAGGGGGATAAGTATAGAGGGGCATCAAAATTATAAAAAATAATGAAGATTATGGCAAACAAATCCACCCATGATGGGAGCATAAAGAGGGATATGAGAAACAATGTTTGTATTATGCCAATAAGTGTGGATGATGATGAGGTCTTCAAAGGTCAATAGGATGTAGAGAGTGTTAGTATGTCATATTATGCAACTTTTGGAGTATGTTTACACTATGGAGAATGAATATGCCATGGATAATAAATTGACCTAACCAATAGAGAAGGATACTTGTAGTCTTATTCACTTCTTGGCCAGGGAAATCAATAAGCTTCCAAGAAGTAATGGTAAAATAATGTGTATACCATTGAGTGTATCTGAACCTCAACCAAATTAATTATGTGCCTAATATTTATTTTTAAAATAAGATTTCCTTCCTTGAATCATATAGTGGTTCTATGACCGTTAAGCATCACTGAACCTCAAAATCACCACTCAAGTAAATAATATAACATTGATCTTGAACCTTAAGATAAATGTTAGAACCACATAATGGGTTTTCTATGGGTAATGCCATAGATTTTGAATATTATTGAACCTAGATATATATTACTTCAATAATAATGAATCAACTAGTACATATAAACTTATAAATTAAATGTTTTTCCACACTTGAAAAATACTTGATACACAACAACAAAGTTGTAAATATTCATGAATCAACACCATGCCCCATTGAATCGGTTACAAATATGATATAAATTAGTATATATGTACATGAATCAATAATATGTGCCACATAAATCTATGCCAACTATAGTTGAAGTAGTATATATGCTCATGAACAAACATTATGACTCTAAATGTATTTGAATATGTAAAAATTTAAAATTATTCACTCATGTCATGTGAAATGAAGAGCATATATATCTACATATGCCCCCCATAATATGTCTATAATTTGTAAATATTTAATGTTTATATCATTATAAATAATTGTATCCACTGAATATATGTATGCAATGTGAAAATCCCATTATATATACCCCTTTTGATAGGAGGGATGAATAAATGTAATTAATCATATCAAAATATAGATATGCATAAATACATGCTATCATCATAGTTATCAAATGTAGTGATATGTGTTTAGTATAATATAATGTTACTATTTATATTGAATATGATCGATTGGTAATTATCATATTTCATTTTTATGTAGTTGTGTAGTGCTAAAATTTTAAATGAATTTTAATATTTGTAGAATTAGGTGTGCATGCCAATTATATTGGCTCTGATGCATTTGATACATTAGTTATGGTCAATTTTTGTGTATGAATAATGCCAATAATTTTTATTAACAATATTAAAAACATCATGATTATTGGAGAAATCTTCCCTCATTTTCTAAGATTAGGGCAAGGCATCATATGAGGAGTATAGCCATGAATTTTATACTATGTAAATCAACATAATTCATCGTGAAAATTGTATTGTGTAGAAGGTCATGTTTTGTATGTTCTAAATCAACTTGAGGTTTATATTTTTAATTTAAAATTTGTATGATATCTCATGCACAAGTTTCATAAATATTAATTGGTAATTGTTTGTTTATAGGTAATAGTTCAAATTTAACTCCTATAAATAGATTGACTTTGTAAATATTTATAATTCATTTGAAAATTTTAGTGATAGATATTTGAGATATGATTGATCATAATGCTAAGTTGATGATAACTAAATCCAACTCACTTTGAGAACCTAGAGGCCACATTATAGGCCTAGCCACAAAAGGACCTGGTATGTGTGAGTTTTGTGTTTTTTGAGTCAATTTTGTTATTTTGATAAATTTTTAAAATTTTAAATTTTTTAAAATATATAGTTTTAAGTATGTTTGAACTAATACAACTAATTAATAGTACTGTCCATCAAAATCCTATACCATTAGACTCATGGCATTTATGTCTTAAGATCTAACAAAACTATCCAATGAAGGTGTGTCTAACCAACATGAATATCTAGCATATAATTCTGTAAGTGGATAGATAAATCCATGGAAAGTCATTAGTTATTTAATGATTTTTAATAGTATTTACATCACTTATACTCATGGTTGATATTATATTTATTTGTGTTTATTTATAGACAAAAATACTTGTTCACTAGTTTAAAAATGGGTGGAACATGGAGACCCTGAATAGTATGACTATGGCAAATGGTGACATATAGGTTATAGAGAGGATTGGTTTTAGTTTTTCAACCCATATTGGTAATATACCCTATGACATGTACCTCATGACTACCCTATCAAAGATTTTGAATGCATATACCTTTATTTTCTATATCCATATAGAGGATATTATAGTGACACTAGAGTATGTCTGACATTCATTGATATTGCCTTTAGTTATTCAATGAGTTATAGTGTATTCTATAGTTGGATGGGGGTATATTATTCATGCACATCAGTATATGATTGGTCAATCCAAATGAGACCAGTATCATGAAGGTAGTATTGGTGTATTTTTGTTGGATATTATTCTTTCTTCCATTCCATGATTGCATAAAAATTTATGTGCACTATTAGCATCTTTCATTTCTATGTACAGTGGGGAAGTGTCTATCTCATATTGCATGTATCATGTTATTCAAGTGATTGAGGAACAAGACACTATTTACTCATGGGGGAGCGATTTTTGGCTAATTTGTATAGATATTTATATATTTGTATAAAGGGTCATGTTAGAGGCCTTGGTACTATGACCTTGTTGCATATGTGGGCGTATGAGCATATTGCTATTGTTTGGATAATTGTGGGACCTTGTGTTGACATAATTTTTGTAGAGCTATGGGTATTGGAGAGACATAAGAGTTTGAACATAATCTGATTTTGGATAGGTTCACTCTTGATATGATTATCTAGAGACCATATAGAGATTTTTATTGATGGGATGAGGATGTGGAAGAGTAACACTGTATTTATGTTAACATGTATCTACATGACATGTTTTCATGTGTAGTTGAGAGGTTTTAGTTTGAGAGGGTTACACACCAATTTTGGATCTAATTAGATGTTCCCCTAATTATGTACCTATGTAATCATACTAAGAGATCTATTATTTATCCTGGTGACATGCCTCTTCCTAGTGTTGTAGATCTAGATCTTTTATCTACAAGAGATATAGATACTCAAATTTTGGTTATGGATTTGGATGATGCAAAATATACTACATAATATACTCAATGATGAATGGATACTATATGGCTTGCCATTTTTATTGTTATGGAAAATATTGGTATCACCCCCATCTCAAGGAGGAGGTGATGAAAGATCAAGTCAGGTTGCATTAAAACCTACTCCAATTAAAGATATATATATTATTGAAGTTGTGAAAAGTATACATGTACAATTTTTTTTATTTGAGTTTTGTTTTTGTTTATAAAAATTTAATAGCTATCATATTTTCATGTTTGTGTTGTAGGGGTTAAGTACTGGGTGATTATGGTAGATACACATTCTTACTTTGACATATGACAATATAGATAATGTCATTCGGTGACTCCTAGTTGAGAAAATTATAGATATCAAGGGTGTTTATGCACCATTTTTTGATATATTTTTCATTACGTTCATAACTTACACTATAGTCATAGGAGAGAGAGATAACCTAGAGGCTACCTAGGCTAGAGTTTAGATGCCTACAGTAGTTAGTATTAATGGTGATTTAGGTAAAGATATTTTAAGACATTATGTAAACTTTTAGGATGGGAATGCTAAGGATATGGATAGAATATTAATTTTAGAGAATCATGAGAGACATCAAAGGTCTCGATCTTGAAGTCCTAGGGTGATATTATTGCATTTACCTTGAGAGCTAGTGACATAGATGATTCAAATGATTAGGGGGTTATTTCCACCATTATTAATTGACTTTGGTATCTTATAAACATTTATTAGATATGTATTTATGATGTTTGTTATGTTCTTTACTTAGAGTATTATTTATTTAATGTCTTGCATTATATATTTTATTTATGTATTTTATTTGTATTTAGCTTAGAATATGTGTTGGATAAAATGATTTAACATTTTAATCACATCACATGTATGTAAAATTTAACTTGTAGGATCAATGGAATGAATAATCACTAGACTAATAAAACCCATTGGGAAATAAAAATGCACTATAATCATGTGTAACTAGCCATTGATCCTTTGGCATGAAATTTCAAAATAATTCTTCTCCATTCAATTATTTTACAACAATACTTACTAATTTAAACTCTTGATATTAGAAAAATTATTTATCCTTTGATACCCATAATTTGAAGATGATGTAATTTTATTTTGATTTGTGTTAGCTTTATATATCTGGTATGTAATTAGCCCATCCTAAAAAGTGTAATAGATAGTCTTCTTAATAGTGTCAAAATCTATCCCCATATATTGTAACCATGATTGTCCCAATGTAAAACTTCCTTGTCCAATATACACATAGAAATGTAATTATATATCTAATGACTTTAGACATAAATAATTTAGAATAATAATTTTCCCTATGTAATCTCCTAATGAATGTCCCAAATATTTCCCATCGTATCCCAAGATCTTAATAAGTCTCATTGTGCATGTATTTTTTTGTTATTTATTATTGAAAATAATGCACTCTCTAGGTTCACCTCAAATGAAGGCATGTAGGACCATTTGTTCCTGAAGATGGGTGTCCTAGGAAATATCCATATTCCTAGAATATGAGTTAGATAAATATCCTCTCTTAGTAATATTATCTTTAGGATACCAATGGACTATTGGCTCCTTTATAGGAAAATCATGGGAAATCTCAATATTTGATAGAGAATTAAGGGGAGAATATGGAAAAGGGTATCTCAATGATCTATTTTATACTAATCTAGATGTAATAACCCCTTCATCTACAAGGTACTAAATATTTTTTCACAATACATAACAATAGTTATCATTATTCCCATTAATATGATGATAATTGAAAAATGGTCTGTATTTTACTCATTCTGAATGATGAAGAGAGTGATGATAATTAGGTGGAAAATAAATTATTCTATTATCTAATAATGTTAATAAAATTGTTTTTGGTCAATCTTTGAATCTATCAAACTGAATTGGTTGATTCCTCTTTGTTCAATGTGCCTTCTCTTGAACCTTTTCCATATATTTATTTTCTATTGGTTCTTGTCTTTTATATAGGGCCTTAACTAGACTTGTTACTTTGGGAAAATTTGAATAAAAAATTAGTTCCTTATGAATGGATTCCTCCTTGGGTGAAGAGGGTCTTAATTCACTTTTAATAGTAGCCTTATGTGATTCTGAATTGAGATCACATGCATAATTGAGAAAATTGAACTACATATTCTAAAAATAACTATAGATATGATGTATACCTCATTATTTGAGTGGAGAAATAAGACCCCTACTAATAGATTAATTTTATAGATTTGATGGTTGTTATATTAAAGTATGCAAAGTCATTTTAAACTCAAAACATAATTTATAATAAGCTCATCATTGCCTTGATTAAACTTTGGAGATACTCCAATGATAATTTTGATTAAATTAGGATAATAAAAAATAATTTAGCTTCTTGAGATAAGTTAAAGAATCATTAGGGAGGATATGTAACCAATATAAGGCATCTCCTTCCAAGATTCAATAAAAATATTTTCAATAAGATTCATCTATCTTGCTATATTTCTAAAAACAAATTTTACTTGATTAGATGATCATGGGGGTCTCCAATACCATAAAATAATTTGACCTTATTTATTTGGGGTAATTTTACCAATAATGACATTATCATTCATGTGAGCCCTATATGTTGTATTTTAAATGGTAAGATCAAGCACTTCTTTATGAAAGTCCCCTCTGGCATAAATCATAAAGGTAATTTGAATAAAAGGAAAAGTAGTGGACATGCTCATGTTTTTTAATCTATTATTTATTTTAAACATATGTCTAAGGGATTCATCACAAATATCAATAAAATTCTTATAATTTTATTCTAAGTTAACATAATTTCCAATTTTAAGCTCATTACCTAGCATACCATTCTCATCATAATGTGTTTGTAAACTAGTAGTATAAATTGCATCACATTTCATTTTGAAAGATGGTAAATTCAAAGAAATATTTTCAATTTTCTTATAATTAAAATAAAAAGGATCATTGCATTGAATTTTTAAAGAAGAGGGAGAAGTAACACTCATCATTGGTAATTTAGAGAGAGAGAGAGAGAGAGAAAAGAGAGAGAGAGAGAGAGAGAGAGAGAGAGAGAGAGAGAGAGAGAGAGAGAGAGAGAGAGAGAGAGAGAGAGCACATATTCATTTTCATCAATTGTTACTTCAATAGTTTGGAGAGGAATATAATGTACATTTTTAACATTATTTGAAACTTATAATTGAAGAGGAATATCAAATTCTTTTGCATTCTTCTTTACTATGTCTAGAGAGATCATAAACATCACATTATTTTGTATCTTTTTCTACTACTAGAGAGAGGGAATATTATAATCCTTTGTATCATTTGTAATTTTTAGAGAGTGGATAGAAATGCCATGAATATCCAAATTCATATGATATACACATGGTATTATTATATCATCCTAATTATGTGTAATTCTATAAAATAGTGTAACTCATTATAAGAAATATGATGGATTGATGACACAAAGGAAATGTTTGTTATATGTATTAATATCTCTCTATTCAGTGCCTTCTCTTAGTATTTTTCCACTACCATCTAGGATTATCTACTTTTATCTTTTATTTTTATTAATATCTCCTATAAATAAGAAAGGAGTCCTACTAGTGTATCATCTAAAATAAATGGACTTAGCTCTATATAATCCAAAATTGATTTGACTGTTTTGGTTTGGCCCTCCACATTCACATTATTATACATTTTTCCTAAGCTAGGTATACCTCATTTTTTTATGAATATCCCTATTAATGTATCCATATCTAAGACCACTACTGCAATATTCCTTTCCTCACTTATCTCTATTTCTATAGGTTTTCCTTCTTCTAATGATTCTATCTCTAAATAGGTAATAAGTGTTTTTATCATTCTTTTTATTTTATTCACATTTTGTTTTTTATTACCCTTATGTGTGATTTATGGTGGAATTATTTTTATATTTTCTCTACTCATTTGTAATATTTTTTCTCCAGTTGTCATATATGATGTGGGAGATGTTTCTTATTCTTCCTATGTCTGAATTTTTATTTTAATACTTTTATAGGTTCCCTCCCCCATTTTAGATATATTTGTGCTCAAAAGTATGGAGTGCATTTAACCACCATTTATTCTTATTTAAATACCTTACCAGTGGTGGAATCTTTGACTAAGAAAGTAGTAGTATTCTCATCTTATTCCTAAATTTATGGCTTTAAAGTATGAATATATTTTTATAGACATGATGATCTACATAATTTGGGGCTTTTTTTTTAAGGTTATGTATAGTGTGGTGTCTATTGTATTTATAATTTAGGGGGTATATATTTTAAAATGGGTTAGAAAATTGCTTCTACATCACTCATGAATTTTAGTATATGAGGCTCATGTGGTAACATTCTAGCTCCATCAATTACTACCTTAATATGGTCATCAATAATATCATAAGGGAGGGTAGAGGTGGTGCAACCTTCTTAGATAAGGGTTATATGTAAAAAATTTTGGAATCCACTATAAATTTTACTTCTATGAAATATTTTTAGACTATTATGGGGGAGATTATAAATCTCCTAACTACCATGTTTCTAATCATTCTTTCCCATGCAATAAAGTGTCATACCTCCTCCTCTCCTGAATGTATAGTTTG
Organism: Torreya grandis; assembly: GCA_037957365.1. Classification (NCBI taxonomy): domain Eukaryota; kingdom Viridiplantae; phylum Streptophyta; class Pinopsida; order Cupressales; family Taxaceae; genus Torreya; species Torreya grandis. The sequence goes on from JARHVA010000129.1 coordinate 6,807,745, forward strand.
TAATGTAGTTTTCATTTATGCTAATAAAGTGGTATTAGGATCCCATTATACTAACCCTTGATGGATTAGAATGGTCTATGTGAAATTCATGGCTAAAAATAGTAGGAGAGAGCCATAATAGAAGTCATGTGTACCTTGTTTTATTTTTTGGACATTGTCTTGATATTTATCATAAAGTGTGATAGCCAAGTCATACTGCATCCTAGAGATAACCATATCTTAGGAAATTTGTATAATATTTTCATTAATTGAATCCTCCCTATTTGTGTAATAAACATTACACATAATTAATTTTGTGGCATACTATACCCTAGGGTTTATAAGACTTTGAATAGAGAGGCTTTGCAAGTTTAGAATTGTACCTATGATTTACACCACTAATTTTATGTTGACTAGTTTTTTGCCATCATATTTATGGGTGTTATTCCCTTGATTCATCAATCCTATCACTATATGTATGACTTCTAGTGTGATATACTATGCTTGATCCAAATATAAGATGCCATCATGTGTTATACTAAGCATTAAATTTATGGTACTTATCATCAATTTGAAGTAAAGGAACCAATTATAGACATATAATTACATCATTGGGATGATGTTATACTCCACCTTGTATTCTAATTATTGTGTTTTTAGATTCTACTACATCATTTTCCTCTTATGCTCCATATCTCAGTGACCAATCTCTACCAAATGCAGATGGATATATTTTTGTGTATCCTCATATTTTGGCTAGTTAATCTATTCTACACTCACAAATTGTGGCACCTCCATATCTTATTTTTATGTATTGAATAAAATTAAATCTAGTATGTTGCTTCACATGAAATCTGAGCAGAGTCTTATTATTTATGGATTATGTAATTTTTTATTAAGTGAATCCTTTCCTTTATAATACTTTTGATTTGGACATTAATCATGGTGATTCTTGTGGTGTATTTATTATCATTTATTCCTGACTATATTTATTTACTTTGCATGCTCCGAGTCTTAATTATATTTATTTACCTTATTTATATACTTTCATCCTTATCTCATTATGTCATCATATTTTATTCTAAATTAATTTCATAGTTTTGTTTAACCATTTATTTATATTTAATTTAATTGTTTTTTAGATGTCAACTAATACAATAGTTATATCTTTATGTGGATACAAATGTAACTACACTTCCAACTCAAATCTTAGTTTCTTTACTGCTATTTCTTGAATCTTTCCACTAAATGTTCTACTCCTATTTATATTTCATATCTACTTATTTGTGTATTTATTTCTTTGGGGTTTTGGATTTTTTCCTAATCTTTATATATATATATATTTTTTAATTTACTTATTTGTTAATTTTTTTGAATTTTTCTCATTTTTAAAAAAAAAATTGTTATTATGTTTTTCCTTTATTTATTTTTCAAAATTGTTTTCATCTTTTTCCAAAATTTTCCAATATCCTCATTTGACTCACCTAATTGGATTTACTATAAAATGCTACCCCTTAAGTTATGTTATTATTTCTCACCACATTTTACTACAGTTATCTGTAGTGTATAGTTTCAATCAGGATCCATTCAAAAACCATTTTCTTAATGTACAGATGAGCATTTTTAATTTTATTTCTCGAAAGTCTAATATGTCTTCAATTATATATGATCCTAACTATCTTATCTTTAGTTTTATTGTATTTTTATATTTACTATATTTGAGTAATAACTTATACTCAATTTGAAATTATTTGACCTTAATGTGTATGTCATGCCATGATTTTTGACAAATTTTCTCCTAGATTTGGTTTTAAGCTACTTAAAATAGTTTCTCATCAATTTTTTCCAATTATAACAATATTTATTGAAGGGAGTCTTTATCATTTAATCTAAATGTCACCACTATTCTTAGACTTAGAAATATATATTCCATTGGCATTGTAGGCTCCAAAACATACATTAGCTTCTATAATACCTTGTTAAATGTCTTAACAGTCCCATTTGTTTGTGGATGGTAGAGAGTTATTATATTATGTTGGATCAAAAAGTGTTTAAGTAAATATAAAATTATTTTATTAACAAAATTATTGCCTTGATTACTTGTTATACTTAATAGAAATCCAAAGCTTGTAATTATGCTCTCATATAGGAATTTTATGGTAATATTAGATGTGTAATCATTCATGGGTATTAATTTATCCCATATTTTCATAATAAATTTGTCATTACTTTTCCATGTTATAGGTTTAATAGGAATAATGAAATCAATGGCCAATGTTTTAAATGGGGCTAGTGCTAGTACTAGATGGAGTGGAATTTCATCTCTTTCATTGGGTTTACCCATTATTTGACACATGTTACATTTTATAGACTATTTATGTGCATATTTAAATAGTGTTGGCATCCATAGGCCCACTAGCATTATCTTATTACAAACACTCTCCCCTAAGTTATGTTCTCCTTCTACCCCATCATGGGATTCTTTTATCATGTTATCTTATTCATGTGGTAAAGCTACCCTTATCAACACTTTTTCTCTTCCATTTTTTATATAGATATTCCTCAATTAATGTAAAATGGAATAATTTTATCATCAATATTTTATATTCCAATTTGCCATATTCTTCAATAAATTCTCCATTGGAAAGGAATTGGGAATACTTTACATATCATTAGGAATAATTTCAATGCAAAAAATATGAGATCCTAGAAATTCATCCTTATTTGGGTTTACGTCTTCCCCTGTAGTAATGCCAGATAAATAATTAGGCCCATTATTTATCCTATTTAGTTTTACCATAATTTTAAATTCAAATTCTTGAAAAAGAATTTACCACCAAAACATTCTTCCCTAGTTAACTGGTCTATCGATCAAGTATTTGATTTGCTCATGATTGGTAAAAATATGAATGGAATTGATAAAAAGTAACATATAAAATTTTGTAACACATATACCATGGCAAGTTTTTATCTTTCTATGGTGGAGTAGTTTGTTTCTGATTTGGCTAATTTTCTACTTGCAAAAGAGATAGGGTGGCCTATGTTACTGTGGGGTTGTTCTAAAAATGATCCTATTCATATATCAGGGGAATTTACATGAATGTAAAATGGGATATTATAATTAAGAAACACTAATATTGGTGTATCTAAAATTATATTTTAACTTATCAAAGGATTATGGACACTATGATGACCACTTTATCTATTTCTTATTTCATTTCCTTAGTACATATTCTATCGGTGCACTAATGGCCAAACAATTTATAATAAATTAATGATGATACCTTATGTAAATTAATATTATTCATACTTATTTTCACATCTTAGGGGTGGTATATTTATGAAAATTGTTATTTTTAGTGGATTACCATGAGTCTCTCCCTACAAATGATATGTCCCAATAATGAACTAAAAGGTGTGGCAAAGATACATTTATTCAGGTTGAGTGAGATGTTGAGTTGCCTATACCTTTAAAACATTAAAAGAAAACACCTAGACATGGTATTTTAACAACCCATACATTATCCAACCATCAAGGTATATTTATAAAAATTCATGGATAAAGTCTCTAAATACATTCCCCATTATAATATTAAACATAATTAGAGTGTTATTCAATCCAAATGACATTATCGTATACATAAAAGATCCCCATTTAGTTGAAAATGTGGTCTTTAGTTGATCTCGTGAGGCTATCCTTGCCTGGTAGTACCCAGATAACCTATTGGTAAAAGAATATATCTCCCTTCCTATGACACTTTCCAATATTTTTTTTTGTAAATGGTGTTATAAATGGATCATGTAAACAAGCATTATTATGCTCCCTATAATCAATATAGATGTGAATTTATCCTAATATATTATTATTTTGGATAACCATATGCATTATCCATTCTATGTCCTCAACTAGGGTTATTATCCCATTGGATAACATCTTATCCAATTCAATTTTCACTTTAGCCTTAACATTTAGATTCAATTTGTATGGTATTTTTTGTAAGGGTTTTACATCATCTTTTAGTTATATTTTAATGGTATTGATTTATTCATTTTAATTTAGTGAACATTCATGAAAATAGATCCTCATATTCTCTGAATAATTCATGTATTTTTTCAAATTCTTATTTAACCCAAAAATTTATAATGTTTATAATTTTGGGGTAACTATAGACACTAAAAAATTGCACTTAATGATTCTAGATGTCAAAACACCCCTAGACCAGACCATTACCCAGCATCTGACTGTGACCATGAGTTAGGTTAGCTAAATAGCTAAACCAACTCAATAGCATACCCTATTTACCCCACTTAACCTTAGAACCTCAACCACTGATGGTGACAGTGACCACCAATGGTCACCCTGATCATTGACGGTTAGGGTCCCTACCTCCTAAACACTCAAACTCATTCTATGTGCAAACACAAACATCATAATGTAATTCATGTAATGAGTTAATGCATCAAGAATTAAATTTGTGTAATGAGTTTCATCCCTTCTATAACCTAAACCTCCATCTCTTTTGCCTATAAAAGAGAGGAGAAGTAGGTGAAAAAGGATCAATCAATCCATTCATCCAAGCATCTAGTAATCAAGCAACCAACAATCATCAGGAGCTATCAAACTTATTTACAGGTTCTCCCTTTAACAAGTTAGCAACCATGATAGAGACTCAAACCTCTACCAAAATTATTCTTCATATAAAGTACCATTGCTCTACCAAAATTACTCCAAGATCAACTACCAGACATCAAGCAACCAATTAAATAAATTTCTAGTTTTTAAGTTTTGATTACTTATTTTCTAACCCAAACCCCTCTACATTATATCTTCTGACCTCTTGACCTTAACTAGATCCCAAACACAATTATTGTCCCCTTTTTACAACCTAAACTAGACTTTTCTAAAACACCCTCAAAACCCAAAACAACCATTGATGATCACCCTAACCGCTGATAGTCACCTTCAACCATTGATGATCACCCAATCACTTATGGTCACCTTAATTTCTGATGATCATCCCAACCACCAATGGTCATTATGGTAGGAAATAATTTAAATTTATTTCCACCTTCTTATCCCTAGCCAAATTCCACGTTTTGACCTTCTGCCTATTCATAGAGAGCTCGCCTATTTTTTGAACCCAACCTAACCTATTTAGCATTAGTATTGACCTGCTATTTACTTAGTCTATTTCCTTTATCAGAGCATTTATTTCTTATTTATTATTTTTTAGTCTTTTCTATCATTTAATGTAAGTACTTCATCTTTATTTCTTTCAACGTAACTATTTTAAGAGTGGATTGGCAACCTCCTAGTAGGCTCACACTTCTTGAATCTAGCTTACGCTAGGCAATCCACCTTGCCATCCATCTAATAACTCCTTTTCTTTAGTAATTTATTATCTATGGGTCATTCTTCCTAAGACAAAGAAGAGATATTCACAATCACTGGATCATGTGCATGTAAATAAATAGGCTCTACCAAACCTGTAATTAGTTTTTACTTATTTTTTAAATAGAAAATAAGCTGAAATTAAGAGAAACATTCTTGCATGCTCGGTGGGACCTAGTAGCATTTAGGTGCCCTTTTATTCCTTATTTTATGCTCATATAAAGAAAACAAAATTTATTTTGGGTATAAAATAAACCTTTCTTACATTGATTCCTTTCATGTTTAGCTCATTTAGTTAACTTAAAAGAAAAGTAATCAATCATAACTTCAATTACTTGTCACACACGATACCAAACCACTTAAATCAAGTAAACATAAAAATAATTGACATAAGGCCTGACTAGGGTTTCATCTCCTAGTGGATCACCTTCCCCCTTTGGCTATCTTACTTGGAGGTCATTACCAAGAAGAGAAACCAAAACTTAGCTCTCTAGTTGAGTCTAAACTCAAGAAATTTGTATATACTAGATAAGCACCTGACACCCTTATCACTATGATGTGTGAAGTGAGGGGGTAGGCCCCAATACCAAGCCACATATTGATTTCTAACACAAATCCTTTTGAGAGTCTTGAACACCTAAAAGCAACCATAGACTTCTTTTCTAGTACCTATTCTACAAACCAATTTCTTCTTCACAGTTTCTAACTAAGGCATAAGCCAAAAGTGAGATAAAAGGTACCCTAAGATTTTAAACACACTTTAGTGTATGTTTTTTATTGACTTGATATCTTTTTATTTTTTTTAATTTGTGTTTGAGTTGTGATCTTTCCTTTATTCCTTTCTATTTCTCACATGGTCTTTACTAAATAACAGTTGAGGAACCAAACCAACCAAGAGCTACCTTCCTCTTCTTCTTCTTCCTCCATGGAGTATGCCTTAGATTTTGAGGGTTATCCCCATGCTTCTAACCCATATCATGCCACAAATAGTTATCCAAAATGATGTAGATTTTACCACTTTCCTTGATAACAACCCCATGGCCCTCCAACATTACCTCAACACCCTATCTCACCATACCCTTGCTTTGGTTCCTCTTAGTGATCCACCTTATGGGATGCCTCCCCATCTTATGGTTTCCACTACCTCTACCCAACCTATGATCACTCAATCATCTTCCTCTACCAATAATCCACCTACTACCTCCACCCAAACTCAATCAAATAACCCAACCAATAAAAAATACCCCCTACACCAACTAACAACTCCTCTAACATAGGGGAAACCTTACCTTTAATTACCCATACTCCATCCACCATGGGGATACCTTCCACCCATATTGCCACTATTCCCCTTATCACTACTAACCCACCAATCTTCATCCTACTTCAAAATGTGGTACTTTCTATACCTTCTATCCTTACACCTATTAGTACCAGAGTCACCACTCACCCCTAACCAATTGACCCATCCATACCTCCAACCCAATCCATATCAATTCTTTAGTCTACCAATTTGATCATACCTCCAAACCAACCCACATCAACCCCTCAACAAATACCTATGACACCCTACCCATGATATATTCCTAACCCACAAGGATACATAGCTCCATCTTCTACCTGACCTCTTGTGCCTAGTAACCCTTATGTGGCATCATCATAACCCTCAATGACCACATACCAACATGTGGTATCTTCTCAAACTTCTACTAGTTATCCATATATTATATCCACCAAACCACAACAAAATTTACCACACAATTATGGAATTCCTCAACACCAAACATATTTGGTCAAAATGTTGATGGATAAAATGACCAACCTAGAGTCATCTATCTCTGAGGATCATAACCTCTTATCTTATGACCAAATCTGTAATGAACCTATTCACCCATTTATCTCTATCCAACCTTGCCCTCCTCAATGGGAATTACCCAAATTTTCTAAATTCCAAAGCAAAGAGGACCCCCAACAACACTTTAGATCATTTCAACATTCTTGCTACTTGATTGCCTATGATGATGATCTTCTCCTTCGCACCTTTCCTATGTCTTTTTCTAGGCTAGCATTAGATTGGTATAGTGATATCACTAAGCACTCCATATTTTCATTTTCCCAACTCACCCAAACCTTTTTAGACCACTTTTTGATCAATATATTTAAGAAGGTCTCCATGACCAACCTCTACTCCATTAGGCAATTTGATGATGAATTAATTGCCAATTTTTTAGCTTAATGGAGGGGTATTATCAACTATCTCTCTTTTTCCTTGCCCCAACCTGAGTTGATCAAAATTTTCTCTTGGGCTTGTGCTAAACACATTACCCCTACTCTACATGTTTAAACCTTTAGAACTTTTTATGAGGCTTTCACCATGGCATGCAAAATAGAAATTAGATCCATTGATGAGGGGAAGTTGAAACTAATAAATAAAAACTCTAGCTTAAAATATAACAACCTTTCCCCATTCAAAACCACCAACTAATATAACTACCCTAACACCAAACCAAAGGCAACTACAAACACAATTTTACTTAAAATAGCCCCACCTCTGGTTGTCAACCAATCCAACCAAACTAACTCCTTTAAATCCACCAATCAACAAACAACAAATTAGAACCAGGCTACCCCAAAACAATACACTCCATTTGGGATTTCAGACAATTTTCTCAAAGACAACATCATACAACTTCCCCCTATCAAACCTCCCCAAAAATTTAATGCTTCTCACCCTATGCCAAATTGGTATAATGAGAATGATCTATGTGCTTTCCATCGGGTCATTGGACATGACATTACTAGGTGTAAAACCTTAAAAACCATTATCTAAAACTTGATTGATAAAAGAGAACTTGCATTGGACAATCCCAATGCACCCCCAAATTAGTCACTTGACATCTTTTGACAACCTTTTCCCAATCATGCCCCTTTTACCAACCATGATGAAAAAACCAAAATCATCTCACACTTGTGAGGTCCATATAGTTAATGTAATTATCAGTGAACCTGTTGTTGAGGAAACCATTACCTCAACTACCTCTTCCTCCACTCCACTGATTAAAGTGGTGGAATCACCTTTCATTACTTTAGATACCCAAACAAAGGAAATAACCAACTCATCTTCTTCCTTTGATGAGATAATAGACTTACCCACTTATCCTTTGATAGAAACACCAAAAGAGGCAACCATCGCCATCACACCTTCCTCCCCTATCATGGAATCACCTACTCCCTCTTTGAAAACCATTCCATAAAGAGAGATCACTTTGCCTACTCCCTCTATAGAGGAAACATCTTTCCAAATATTGGAACCTTTCATTAAAGATAAGGGAGAAGAAACCATTCCCTTGCCTCAACCTATGGGCCTCATCTTTAAATCCAATGACCAAGGAACTAAACCAATTTAAAAACCCTTCTATAGACTGGTCCAAAGCCTAAAATTCTCATCTCAACTTGATTTGGATTGATCCACCTTTTGGAACTGTATTTGGATCTCCTATTAAAATAAGCATCAACCTTTAATCTCACTTTAATCCACCATTAAACCTACCATCACCTTAATCCCTTCATCAAACACCTCTCCTTCCAAAACCATGGAAGAACCATCCAAACCATCTCCATCCAAAATCATCAAATCACCTTACACCTCTCTAATCAAACCTATCAAGAACCTAGGGGTACTTCCTACTCCTAGCCTCATCCACACATCTTTGAATTTAGACTTAACCCCATATAGTCCACCAAATAAAATCTTAACCAAACCAACCAAGAAGGTGAAACCACCCAAAATCCCACCTAAAACTAGAATCATACCACCCCCTTCCCTTTTAACTTCTATCTTGGGACCCCATCCTTATTCCATCCAAGGAAATCATCCTTCAATAAAGAAGGCCAACCCTCCCAAAACTACCCAAACTAAACTTCATCCTCTTATTTTACCTTTACCTACCCCCTCTAAAACATCAAACTCCCCATCATTTTTAGACAAATTATCTACCTCCACATACCCACCTATCTCCAAACCTTCATCATGCCAATCATCCACTTCCAAATATTTCACCTTTAAAGCTTCCACCTCAAAACCATCCAACACCAAACAATCCCAATCAAACCCACCTACCATAACCATTCTACCACCCATAACTTCCATGGTGAAACCTACTTCTAAGAAGGCTCCCACCCCAAAAAGCAAAATCCCATAACCCTCAACACCTTTTATCTAAACTTATTCAACCATTAAACAAAGGTTGTTACAAACTTACTCTTTCAACCTACCACCTATGAAACCCTTTGATCCTTCAAGTCCTAAACCATCTTGGTTTGATGATAGTTTAATCTACTCATACCATAAGACACCTAGGCATGACATGAAGAACTATAAAGCTCTCCAAGCACTTGTCCATAACTTATGGGATGAGGATGATCTATTATCAAATGAACCTCTCTTGAGCCCATTATCAACCCAACCATGAAAAAAATCTATCCAACACTTACCCACTCCCCCACTCTCATTCAAGAGTGAGGAGGAATTGAAACAACCTTTTAGCCCAACACTTCCTCTCATCCACACTATCCATATGGTCACCCAATCTTGGTCCCAATAAAAGGATAAGGGAAAGGATAAAGTGCACATTCTATGGACATATAATTACACCCCTTAACCTTTTAACCAAACTCAAACACCTTCACCAAAACCCAAAATATCCATTTTGGGTGTCTCTACCTCCAACCCTTCTGAATATATCTAGTGAGTAGTTCTAAAATAAATTCACCAAACACTGGTGAATATGAGTCTTTATGAACTGATCAATACCTTAACCCATCACCACCAAGAATTTATAGAGGCCCTACAATCTATAGAGGTCCAACTTGAAGACCATCAACCTCTCACAACCTTTATCAGAGCTCTTAGACTTTCCACCCTTGTCACATTCAAGGATTTGGAAATTCATCCTATTCATCTTACATATCTTGATCCTCCCCTCTTCATCACCACATACATCAATCAAACCCACACCAAAAGGGTGATGATTGATGGGGGAGACCGTATTAATATCATCTCCTCCCATGCTTATGACCAACTCCAGCTATTGAAGAATATCATGTTAAAAACCACAATGGTCCTCCATTCCTTTAATAATACTATGGATACAACCTTGGAAATAGTCATCCTCCATATCCACTTGGGACCTTGCATGCTTCCAGAGCTCTTTTACATCATGGAGGGTGAGTTCTAATACAATGTCTTACTTTGATGCCCTTGGATCCGCTCTATGAGTTATGTCTATCCACCTTGCATCGATGTGTTAAGTTTGAATATAAGGGTTAGTTCATCACCATACAAGATAACCCTAGTCCTTTCACATCTTGTAACATGGAATATTGACCCAATTAGGTTTTTATTCATCACTAATCCACCTCACCACCAACCAAAAATAACTCCACCTGTACCATTGACTAAGCTTCAACTAGATCATCTATCCCTTCTTCTCAGATCCCTATAGAAGACCTTGAAACCTATGTTCTAACATCTCTCACTAGGAGAGTATCATATTTTGGCCTTGGATGCCTTCCCTACTCCTCAAGAGTATGGGAATTTGGACCATGATCCTAGTTATGATCCCAATATCAAAACCATCATTCTTTTTGGGCTTCCTAACCACTAAATTAACTTCATCTATGGGGGACTTGATCATTCACTTCTCACTTTATCCACCACATCTTCTATCTAACCATTTACCTATGATTTCCCCTATCTATACAAACCAAAATTTTCTAAATTGTATCTTCACTGGTATGCTTGGAATGGATTTGGCCTCAACCATTATGAAAATAGACCCCATGAGTTACCTTTGATCAAAACTCAAAAACCTCATGAGCTATTTAGACTTGGGTTCATCCCACTAGAAGAACCCACTAATTCACCCAAACCCATCACCACTCCAGAGATCAAAACCATCCTTATAACTTTTTTTGAGTCAATAACATTATTTTTGCCCCCTAACCTATCATAAGGATGGCTGAACTAAAACCTTTCCTCTGATTCATCCTAAAAAGGTAGAAAATGAATCTCCTACCATCTAAACCATCCAATATTAAGATGATGATTACATTCTCACCTATCTTGGTGTAGGGGATTCTTCTATCCACAAATCCATTCCTTCTAAGAACCAAACCATGTTGAATGAATCCACTATTGATGTCAACTTGGGTACTCATGATAACCCTCACATTATAAATATTGGTCAATCCTTAGATTCCTTAGAGTGATAGGATTACCCTTATTTATTTCATGATCAAAGCATAACATTTTATTGGTACTATTAGTATATGCTTATAATCAATCCTTCTATATCCCTCCACAACATCATCATCCATATTGATACTAAGCCTATTAGGCAAAATCTTTACAATATGTACCCTCATATCACCCTTCTAGTCAAAGAAGAGCTCTAGTGATTCTTACCTATCAAATTAATTCAACACATTGAATATCCCTAATGGGTTTCCAACATCATACCCATCACCAAACACATAGGGGGACTTCATCTCTGTATTGACTTCCATGACCTTAACCTTGCTTGTCCAAAGGATGACTTCCCTTTACCTAGCATCGATCAACTTATTAATCTTATAACTAACCATGAGATGTTATCTCTCATGGATGGTTTCTTATGATATAATAAAATATTAATTGCACCCAAGGATCAACATAAGACTTCTTTCATCACCACATGGGAACCTTCTACTATAGGGTCATGCCATTTGGTCTAAAGAACATTGGAGTAAATTACCAATTTTTGATGACCTATATCTTCCATGATCTCATCCATAAAATTGTAGAGGAATATGTAGATGATCTCTTTAGGAAATATAAATATTGAAAGGATCAACTAAAATTTTTCAAAATTATCTTTGAACAGTTATTTTTTTTCCATGTTTGACTCAACCCCAAGAAATGTGTTTTTGGGGTCCTATCTAGGAAGCTTTTTAGCTTTATTGTCTCTATTTAAGGAATCAAAGAATACCCTACCAAATTTAGAGAGATCCTTGAAATTCCACCTCTAACCTACCTTAAGAAACTTCACAACCTAAAGGGAAAGCTCCAATATAACTATCACTTCATCTCTCAGTTATCAGATAGATGTCAACCCTTTCACCATCTTCTAAAGAAAGATGCATCTTTTAAGTGGACTAAGGAATGTAAAAAAACCTTTGATTTCCTCAAAGAGTACCTTCTTTCTCCACCCATTATTATCCCTCCTAAAGAGGATCAACCATTCTACCTTTATATCTCTACCACTAACCATTCCTTAGGTTTAATGCTCATTCATCATGATGAACAAAAAAAAGAGCAAGCTATCTACTATATAAGTCAAACACTTATAGAGTATGAGACTTAGTACACCCATATTGAGAAACTTTACCTTGACTTAGTCTTTTTGGCTTCCAAACTTCATCATTACCTCCTAAATCACAAAACCTTTGTCATCACCAACACTAACCCACTCAAGTACATACACTCTAAACCATACCAAAACCAATGTATGGCTAAGTGGTTCATGCTCCTAGTTGAGTTTGACCTTGAGTTCCTCTAGAAAAATTCAATTAAAGGGAAAGTAATCATCAATAAATTGGCCAAAGTTACTTTTCTAGACGACCAATTTCTTCCTTTTACATTTCTAGATGAGTCCATTATGACTCTTTCTCAAGAGGACATCACCTAATAAATGACCATGTTATTCGATGGCTTAAAATGCTAGCATGGTGGGGGTGTCAGAGTTATTATTATTCCCCTCAATGGTGAAACTCTTCCTCTCTCTTTAAAAATTGATTTGGAGTTTACCAACAATATGGCTGAGTATGAATCCCTAGTAATAGGTCTCTAAACCATTTTATCCTTGAGAGTTAAGATTATTAGTGTATTTGGTGATTCCCAACTTGTGGTTAACTAGGTCAATGGATCCTACCAATGTAAGAATGTTATCTTGAAAAATTATAAACAACTAGTAGATGCACTCTTATCATCATTTGATCATTACCTTATCCAATATGTTCAATGATCTACCAACAAATTCTTGGATATAATGGATTCCCTTACTTCCCAAATCCCATATATGGCTATTAATTCTAAGTGCTTTGTCACCTTTCATCATTTTATCACACCCTCTTATATCCAATCTGACCTCCCTACCATTTATAGTGTGGAGGAATCTCCATCAGACATTTCATATGAGAAAACCTTTGACTACCTCAACCTCAACATAATTCCTCCCAACCTCTATAGGAATGCCTAAAGAGCCTTTGTTTATATTACCTCTCATTATACCATACTAGGGGGAATCCTTTACACACATGGTTTTGACATCCTCTTTCTTCATTACCTACATAGCCATGAAGCTTCTCATGTTATCAAGGAAATGCACGATGAATTTTTGGAGGGCACATTAGTGGTCTAGTTGTCACTAAATGTATCCTTTGCTTCAGCTACTCTTGGCCAACCCTCAACCAAGATTATTATGATTATGTGAAAAAGTGTGTTAAATGTCAACAACATGCCAATTTACATCATGTACTAGCTCATGACCTTCAAGTATCTAAGGAATTTTGGCCCTTATCATACTGGGGACTAGACCTCATTGAGGAAATTAATCTTCATTCTTCACAAGGGCACCACTCCATCATCACTACCACCAAATATTTCACCAAATGGGTGTTGGCTATTACCCTCATCTTGACCAAAGAAGAAAAGATTTTTAACTTCATCAATCATCATATCATCTATCATTTTGATGTTCCCCATAAGATCATAATCGATAATGGAAAATATTTCAAGAACAAGAAGTCCAAGGTCTTTTTGATGCATTTGGCATCAAGTTAAGCTTTTCCTTGCCTTACCATCAACAAGCAAATGGATAGGTAGAAGCCTCTAACAAAACCCTCAACAATATGTTAACCAAAGTAGTCATTAATTTTGGTCAAAATTGGCATTTTCACATCCCTTTCACTTAATGGGCCTATCACACTATCATTAAAACCTCTATGGGTGCTACCTCTTTCTCTCTAGTCTTTAGAGTAGAGGAAGTCTTGTCTCTCAAAGTTTAGATTCATTCTCTTTGTATATCCTTACAAGACATCATTTTTGAGAGTGACTAACATCAAGAGTATCTAACATGACTTGAAATACTTGATGAGCACCACCTAAAAGCACTTAACCACCTTCATTTATATCAAGATAAAGTCAAGTGCACCTAAAAAAATGAGAATCTAACATCGAAGACCTCATCTTGAAGGAAATCAACATGTGACCAATATGGAGAAAAATAAGTGAGGCAAGTTTGCTTTCAATTAGCTTAGACCCTACATCATAACCCATAAGTATGGATCAAAAGCTTACCATTTATCCTCTTTCAAAGGCAAAAAAAAACTTGAGCCTCTCAATGCTTCACATCTACATCCTTTATTTTGTTAAATAGAATCAAACTCACCTTTTTGTCTAACTTAAGCTCATCCCTTGATTTAAAATATTTTCACCTTTCTCATACCTTCAACCCATCTTTTTGAGGACAATTGATTACAACATAGAATCATGTGATTAACCATCATAGTCATATCCCAATCCTAAATATGGGTACCATGGCTCTACCCATGGCATGGTTCTCATGGATACTTTTCATTCCTAATTAGACAAAATCCCATGGTCATTATTTCTCAAACCACTCCTTTCACCTATTATCAAACTTCTTGTACTCTATGTTTACCCTCATAAAGGTAAACTTCAAAGCCTATATAGACTTGCCCATGTATAACCTAGTATCAAAATAATTTGGGATACCTACATATCACTTGGGTCAAATATATCTAGCATGTAGATTACTCCCTTGAAAGATAGCTGCCTAAAATATAAATTGCTTAAATGATAGACTATTCCCTTGAAGGATAGATACCAAAATGATCAAATCCAAAACTTAGACCACTCCCCTAAAGTATGGCTAAGTCAATTTTATCAAAATAAATCATTTGAAGCTTTTTACATTGATCAACTTCACAAACCTATAAATAAAAACAATAAAATGACCATATTTCAAAATCAAGAGCAAGCTATCCCAAGAAATTTGCAACCAACTTTCATATATATCATCAATATACTTCCCATATCGATCATTCTACACCTTGAATTAAAACATGGACTTGTCTATTATGGTTCTTAGGTCACCTATAGAAGGGGAAAACCAACCCTCAAGAGGTTACACTACCCATCATACCACCTATCACCTATCTCCCTTTTGTACCATCTACAAATCAAGGGATTATAAGCTTACTTGACACAATATGATCAAGACACCTTATTATCAAACCGACAAATGCTAATGTGAACCATTCGAAGGGATTACATTCATTAGGCCAATCTAACTTTGGTTTTTTTAGTCCTTACCAATGAAGAAGCATCATGCCTTTTTTATTATCCTCCCATAATTAGTTCATGTATTCACTTAGATGCATGTCTCATGATTTCCACCTCTTTTATCACATATAATTTGGGTTATATAACTTACTTTATGTGCTATCATCAACAAAATAACCATAATCAAAAGATCATAACAATCATAATCAATAATATAAATCATAACTTCACATATCCACAATCATAAATATTGTCACTTAGATTTGTACCCTTTGAGGAGATAGTAAATATCTCCTCATCTAAGTGGCATAATGGAAACACCTCTAAGCTTATGGGTAGCCTAAGGATGAGGTGAATCTCTAAACAGGGATAGCTCCCTTGATGTACCACCTTGGATCACAACTACACTTAACTTTGGGGGGTGAAAAATAAGAAGTATAACTAAAATAAAGATATTCTAAGGGAGGTGATACACCAAATTAGATGATTAATTCCTACCAACAACATATTACACATGAAATCAAGGAATAAATTGAACATACACTTCTCCAATCTGCATCTTCTCACATCAATATTACATTATGAGGTTATGGATGAATGTGAAAAGCTAAGAGGACTAGATAAGAGGAATTTAATGACAATAATGAAAATAATAACTAAATTAATCCTTGACATTTCTTATAAAACTTCACATGCCCTACAAGAAGAAGCTTTCTAACTGCAAATAGAGTGAAAGAATGAGACAACATGTTAAGGAATCTATAATATTAACTAAGTAAGATCCATCATCCAAGTAAAAAATACTTATGAAAAGTCATGAAGAGGTAAAAATTAATAGTCTTATTTATCAAATGGTATGCAAATGAGCAAGGCTTCACCATGCTCAAGAGGACTATAGATTAAAATGCCAAAATGGCTAGTTTTTATAGAACTTGAAAGAGAGAGAAGAAGAGAGAAGTCCAAGGGTCACAAGGAAACTTTTAAAGCTGATATAGGGAGATAATCTTGCATGAAAATAGGATATGAGATTAACCATGTAATATAAAGAAACCCCAAATGTCCATATAATGCATAAAATTCATGAAAAATGGCATGAAAGTTCTTGTGTTGGCTCAAACAAATTATCTTCATGATTGGCACTATTTTAACACCTCATAAATATATAGGACTAGGTATAATGATTGGAAATAAGGGGAACATATAATGAATTCCTTTACATGTATTGGTTGTAGTCCTGGTCATTTGAAATCACCTGGAAGTGAGCCATTATCATTTCCAATCTAAAAAACTCCTTCATGTACCTTACACACTTGTCTTCAAATTTGGATTTATTTACTCATTTAAAGACATTTGAGGGAGTGATTAACAATTATTAATACCTTCCATGTCCTTATAATCATCAAAGGCACCTTAAAATCACCTCACTTGAAGATTTCCACCCTTCTCACTAGCTTGTCCATTAGGCCAAATTTGACTGGCTAACATGAGAGCTATTATTTTAACCCTTAAAATTTTATTAAAGGCATTAAATTAATAAATTTATCTATTAAAATTCCTAATATTACCTCCAAACTTTATTTCATCTTTAGAATCCTCTTGTAGTCTAAAAAACACACAAAATGGTAAAAAATAACCTATTTTGTACCCTATCTATATAGATCTATACATAAAAAAGCATGAGAGGGAGCCTAAGTTAGTAATAATAAACTAAAAATAGGTTTTATGGTTAAAATATTCCATTATAATTCATCTCCATCTTCATTTCTTTAGACTGGTCCTTGCAAGGGTTTTGGAGGGATTCTAAGCAATTTTGACCTTTAGTGATGTTTCATAAAGGTCTAACATCCAAATATAAAAATAATTCCACAAAATATATGTTTAATACCATATATAAATCCTAAAAAATTATTTGGCTTCCATTTATATCCTCTAAGAAGATATGAGCTTTTAAAATTGCCTTATCGAGCTTATCTCTCTATTCCAACTGGCCTGAGTGACCTTAAAGCCCAAAATTGATCTTTTCATGACTTATTCTATATTAAAATGGATTAAAAACATCTTATTAATAAAAAATTTTACATATTATATAAATATATCCCACATTTATAAATGAAAATGACCTATTATTTGGGCTTTAAGCCAAAACCCTACCCTTAGGCCTAACTGCAACTTAGAGCTTAGAATAACTTTTGATGGTTTTATTTAC
Source organism: Torreya grandis (assembly GCA_037957365.1). Taxonomy (NCBI): domain Eukaryota; kingdom Viridiplantae; phylum Streptophyta; class Pinopsida; order Cupressales; family Taxaceae; genus Torreya; species Torreya grandis. Next base: position 6,825,727 of record JARHVA010000129.1, read on the forward strand.
ACAATAATAGAGAAAAAATACCTAATAACATCACATAAACATTATAAAATAATGTGTAAGGCATATCTCATTCTATAAATGGAAGTGGTTCTCTTTTTGGCTTTTCGGCCTTAATTTTGCCTACTAGGCCCGCTTGCAAACTTAATGGTCTGGGACACCCTGTATGGATTCACCCCATATTTATTGGTTTTACATGTATAAATATATTATATTTATATTATAATTCTTTCTTTAAATGTCCCTCATATTATTGGACTACCCTTTCACCTCTTTTTTCCAAAACTACAAACATATGCACCTAGGGAAGTGCTCCCTGTTTGAGACAAAACAAAGAGCACTCCCCTATTTTCATAGACCATTTTTTATAATTTAGGAGGTTTTAAAATTAATAAAGGTTATATATAATTTTTTTTATCTCTTTTAAATATTATTTGACCTCTCAAACCTTTAAAAATCCAAGACTAACCTACTAGGCAAGGATTGTGTGCAAGAAATTCACCTTAGACTATATATTTCACATTTAGAGCTCCCCTATTTTGTACTATATACATTAAGAGAGTGTTTTTAGGCTCAGATTATTGTATTTTAGGAATAATTTTCCTCAATAATCCCTCCAAATATTCATGAACTTCTCACACTCTTGAACTCTTAAGGTTGCCTTCCAATTCTTGACTGTGTTTCCTCAAAACACCACACCCGTAGGTGTATATGCATGCCTTGACCTTGAATACAAGTTTAAAGAAATTATATTCTAAATTTAGGTTCATATTATGTTTTTTATACTCACTTTCCTAATTCTTATCACTATAAGCCCTTTAAGAGCCTAGTTTACTTACTCCCTACTTGCTCAATCAACTATGTTGAGGAAGATAGAATCTTGCAAGTGTTGATTTGCATTGGTCATGAGTCTTATGATAACATTATAAGATCCTTTACCTATGGTTTAAAATTTTTCACTCACCCAACTTGGATAGACCATAACTTTGGAGGTTGAAATTCTCACTAAGACCAGTCATAGGTAAATGACTGTATACTCTACCTTTCCTGACTACTGTAGGTGTTTATTGACTTCAGTTTAGCTTGGTTATCCTATTTAAAGGCTCCCTATGAATCCAATGAGATATAATAACATATATCTACACTTTCATTTAACTTTAGTATCCTAATAAAACACTTGGGAATCAAATCTGAGTCACTTCCCTATACCCTACTATAGGCCAACATCTACATAATGTACAGACTGGAAATGTGTTTGGGGAACCAAAACACAAAGTGCCATTTCATATGATGGTATTTTATTTCATTTATGCCACTTGAATAATTTATATACACTCAAATATTGGTATATACATAATTTTCAACTTTGGATGAAAAAGATTCTTTTTATCCTCAGACCTGTAGATGACAATGCTTGAGTCTAGTGTTTTTAAGGGCACATTTGAGGCTCTAAATTTATAAATTTCACTCACTCCTTAACTCCAATTTTTGGCATGGTTCCTATATATGATAGGGGACATAATTTACACTTATATATATGATCCAAATCTCTTGTAAATTATATTATAAGATATTCATAAAACCCTTGGGACCTCTATTTTTGCATTTTTGGGAAGGTTTCCCTGAATTCAATTTTCTCATCTTTACAAGTGATTTACATGCCACTTTCCATCCTAAAAATTAAAAATGGTATATCATGGTTAAATTATAATAATAGGATTTCAAAATATAGCCAACACTTGTTTAAATTCCCTCACAAATGCTCTCAGTTCTCTATCAACAAATCTTGTAGGTGTGTATTCGGATGCATAGGTAGTGAGTTGAACATGAGTAGTGTGCCCTATCCTTAACATTTATTTGGTTTTAGGTCTATAAAATGGATTTAAATTAGATTATTTACATTATATAGGGACCTTATTAGCTCAAATACTTCCTTCAAATTTGCCATCTTCTATGGGGAACCTATAGATGAGTGTTTGTAGTAGAATGTGTGAGGATATTATGCATAAATGCATAGTCTCTCTTCCTTACATCAAATGGAGGATTGATTAAACACTTAATGATAAAAAAGGGTCCACCAAGGATTTAAAACCTTAAATACACATCTATTAACATGACATACGTGTTCAAAACATGTGCCTCACCATGGTTGCAAGCAAATAATGAGTAAAAGTTGACTGTATGGTGCTCCATGACTGCACTCATGAGAATTTATTTGAATAATGGAGTTTAAAGGTGAATGGGGGGTAAATATAACCTTAAAAACATAGTAAATACACTAAAATAACCTCCTAAATCCATGAACCATCATGAGGATTCAATAAATGGTTTGCAATCCCAAATGAGACCAATCTACCAACTTCAAATGGTTTGCTCACCAAAACACAATGAAATTTTAAAATAATAATGGAGACAATACATGAAGGTATAAAAAATATTATGGAGTCAACATCACCAATTGGTTCATAAGGATTTGACTAAAATGAAGTAAAACCTATAGGGTGCATGAAACAACTAGCATAAAAGTATAGTTAGCTTTATGAGGATGTTTCATGAAGCACAGGCTACCATTATTCAAAATAATTATATGGAAATTAATATATTTGATTTTTATAGAACCTGCCAAAAGTATTTCACTTGACACCTTCTCAGATGTCCATATGGAGCAAAAACTTGAATGTCACTCTACATGTCTAGGAAAGCAAAGATGGAGTAGAATGGTTTTGGGACAAAAATGGAACTTCCAAATTAAAAAAAATGTTGTGATGAGTTTGGGGAATATTAAGAGACATATCATTATCCTTTCCCATGTTTCACACTTCCCAATGATCTATACAAGTTCCAAACTTCTTCTTTTCCTTAAGAAAATGCCCTTTTTCTAAGAAACCTACAATTTTTTAGTTGGTTTCAGATACTTAAGACCTATTAGGACACATGGGATGTGACATAATATTTTGGGACCCTCAAACTTCCCAATAAATCTATACAAGTCATTAAATGCACCTTTTTTGACCTCAAAATGACCCAAAATGACTAAATATCAAGGCTAATACAACATTAAATGGTATTAATTAACATATAAAAAACATTTTTACATCTATATTGGACCCCTAAAACACCTAAAATCCAATTTTTTACCTAGGGGTGCCCTAATTTAACCTAAAATTTAAATTTGGTCTACAAATTAGTGACTCATAGGGGTAGTATGCCTTCTATACTAACTAGACCAATTGCCTTATCATTCCATTGGATGTAGGGAGTCATTTGAAGTATAAGACACAACAAGAGGACTTCGACCATATAATTTGATCAAGACAAGACCATTAATTACCTCAACCACTCAAAGCAAGGATACACACAAAATAAGATAACAAACTAACAAGACACACACACACACGTGCTTAAGGAACTTAGGGGAATCTAAAAACAAACTATTATGCAAAACTAGAGACTAAGTATACCTCCTTTCTACGATCAAAAGGAAATATTCTTAAATCATCTTCATGGTGAGATGAAACATAGTGCCAAACATGTTTCTCCTTGGATTGAATGCTTTATGGATTAGACCTATTCTTTCGCACTTCACTTGATCTAGTCTCAAGTAGACCATCCTTAAATAGGTCTCTAATATATACATATTACTATTTAACATGTTCACATACTTCATACTATTTCCCACTTTTCATCTCATGGTCAACTTGGATCTTCTTTGTAAGCATGTGTTTAAGAGGATTGGTTTCTTGTTCCTTAGAAGATTGAGGCCAATAGGAGCTTGTTCCATCCTTCAAGAACTGATGTGTTTCTCCCAACTGATTGAGAGGATTATATACCATATTAATTCCTTCAAACATGTCATCATCAAATGTATATGCTTCTTGAAAGGATAGATTTGAAAGATTAATTTTCCTTTGCATACTTACTTGAGTGCCAAAATTATTTTCTCCATCTTTAACCTAATCATAACCTCCTTAAAGAGGAGTATATCCTACTCCAATTATTTCAAATAAGTCATCCAAATGATGATTAAGAACTTATAATTTACCAACCATGACATCTTTCAAAGTGATGGAAGAACCAATGAAGGTTTCCTCCTTGACTTCCATAGTGCTCTTAATAATATTGGGGTTCTTCTTAGATAAAATTTCTTCTAGCTCATCAAGGAGATTTGAATATTACTACCAATATTGGTCATTATCCTCCATGGAAACCTCCTTATTCACCTTGCCATGTACTTGATTCTCAACTTGGAAAAAATCTTCAAACCCTTGAAAGAACTCCATTTATAGTTGCCAATTATTCTTTTTCTCTTTATCATCTTGAACCACTACCTCTTCAATCTTATCTTCTTAATGTATGATGTCATAAATATGGTGTTATTAAAGATACAATGCATTTAATGGTGTTTCAAGATAAGGCTGAGGTATTGGATCATCTTTGAGAGAAACAAATTCCACTTTGGTCTCAAGAGATTCTTCTAGGACTGCTACCTCTTTGGGAAAGACTTGAAATTGTTCTCCATCCATAATAACACTTTCATATTCATATTGGATGTGATAATATATAACATTTTTATTAGATGTATGGTATTATTCAATGGATTCAAGCTCCTCCATCTCCTTCTTCTTCATGGTGATGCCAAGACTAAGCATCTTGAAATCATGTGACTTAGCCCAATGAGGCTGCCAAGGAGATATGCTTTCTTCAATAAATAATTATCTTTCCTTATCAACCATATAATCATATTTAGGTTCCCCTACCATATATCCATCAAGGAAAAGGGTTATGGGGTGAGGACAAGATAAACTAGTTGGTGGATGTGGTACATAGAACTCAAAATAAGATTGAGGGTGAAGTGTAGGGGATTCTTTTGGAAGTTCTTGAGTAAGGGGACGCATACATTGGGATAAAACAACTTGATTTTATTATTTCCACTTGAGAACCACTTCATTCACATTTTATTTATCTTGAGGGGTATCTTGAGGATGGGTGGGTTGGGCGTGTTTAGGCATAGGATCTTCTTTTGGGTCTAAACCTTCCATCACACCTTGACTTAATAGCTTTATCCTTGACTCTAACTCTTCAATTTTTTTGGATAGGTTCTCTTAGAAAAGTATTTCTTTTTTGTTCATAGGAATCATCATGAGTATAAGTAAAAATATAGGGTTGACATGGAACACAAGAATTTTTCTGAAGAAGGGTGGCAGGGGTTTGTATAGGATCAAACTCCTCAACTTCACACTCTTTCCCAAGACTTTTCTCCTCTTTATTTCCCTATGACTCCACAATCTTACTCTAGCTTAGAAAATTAGGATTATAAGTCTATTTTTAAGGCTTTTGGGATGAAGTGTGAGAGAGAAATGAGGTCTTAAACTCCACTTCCTTTGCTGCCAACATGGACTGTTGCATATGCATATTAGCCACCTCAATCTACCTATCAAGATTAGCTTCAAACACAAAGTTTATTCTTTCAACTCTCTCTTCAAACTAATTGGGAAAAGGATGACTTTGATATATTTGATTAGGTTCATGAGTGGGGATCAAATATAGCTAATAAAAAACTTAGGGAAGTGGGTATGAAGGTTTATAAGTTTTGTGAGGTTAGCTTTCATTAACTCTTAGCCTATCCTCTAAGGAATAAACTAGGCCACTCACATCAATCATCTCACTTGTGAGCCTTTGCCAATTGGCTCTCTCAATATGCACCCACTCTATTTTTACCAACTCTAATGCATCTCTCACCTTATGAATAAGATAACTATGTACCTCTTGACCACATCCCCTTAGAGTATCAACCTCCAAAATTTACCTCTCATAGCCTAAAAGTGTTTATTTGAAGGTGGAAATGGATGGACTTAAGAAGTGACTAAGTTGAATAAGAGGAACATGAAATTGAGAAGGCTAGATATAAGATCAATAAACTTCATGAAATGGATGATATACTTCATGAAAATGTTGATTAAGAACTTGTTCATAGTGATAAGGAATAACACAAGCTTTAAAAGTCTCACCAACTTATGTAAAATAGTGCTCAAGACCAAAATTATCCATAAAACTGTCAGGATACATGAAACACCGGAAGCATACAGTTGATTACCAAACCAAGCAACTTAATATGCGGAAATTAACCAGAATCACAAGTAACTAGAATTCAGAATAACACATGATATGAGAGACAATACACAACTTGTATTAATACTTATACAGAAAAAAATACAATAAAGAAGATGCTACTTCTTCTTCACCACCTCTTCAGAGGCTTCCCACACCTCAAGTGAACAGTAATTCTCTCCTCAAATCTCTCTCTCTCAAGTCCCAACACCCAACTCAAACATAGAGTTGGTGTTCACCTCCTATGCTCCATGCACACCACAAGTGCTCCACGCACTCCACAAGTACTCAAGGTACTTCAAGTAGATCTACCATGAACCTGCAACAACCTGCAATTCAACAAACCTTACTTATGGAAGGAACTCCCTTGCCTTCCTCTTTTCTCTATCCGAGTACACACCTGTACTCCAAGTAGATCTTGCCTGATACTGCTCCCTATTGTGTTGTTGTCCTATCTGATCTTGCACACCTGCAAATCAACCTGGTTCTACACACCTATGAACCTTGACCTTGCACACACATACACCTGCAGATCAATGATCTTACTTACCATGTAGATCTCCTATAAAGGCCATGCTCACCTGTGACCAAGATCCTACACACCCGAATAACCCTTCTGATTCTTTAAAACCAGCACCCACACTTGGCACTACTGTGGAACTAGGAGGAACACCCTTGCTCACTTCACACACAGAAGGAGCTAACTTTGCTCAACTCAAACTAGAACAAGTTTCCAATACAACCATGAGTCTATTATATAGATCTCATCCAAACAATAATTAGACATCTAATTACAATAATTAGATCCGTAGCTATGAGTCTAAAAATAGCTCTCATCATGCAAACACTTGGTTCGTCAACTGACTGCCCGTAATAAACTCGCAGTCGAACCACACAGGCGACCGATGTCGGTCCCTGTCTACCTAGAGGTGACCGACGTCGGTTGATCCATGACCAATGTTGGTTGCTTCTCTTCACTATCCTACCGATGTCGGCTGATCAGACCGACGTCGGTTGCTCTGACGCTCAGCAACCTTCAGCAACCCCTCCAATGGCCTTCTCCATGTCTGCATCAGTGAAGCTTTTAGCTCCACAACCTAACAAAAACTTTATTAAAAGAAAGAATACAAAGGATAATGTTACCAACAATCTTCAAAGGATAACTTGGGCTACTTCACTAGCTGATATATCTTTGGAGTTTCCAATGATGTTTTGATAGATGCCTCCAAAGGCTGATTATTGAGAGATAACACCAAAAATCTCTCAATCTCTTGAACCAAGAGTCCCATCGAGCATTCCAAAATTGATATAAATTGTATTTTCACCCTTTAAGGAGATATTAAATCTATCCTCATCCAAGTTGTAGAGTGGAAACACCTCTAGTCTTATGGGTAGCCTAAAGATGAGGTGAATCTCTAGATAGGGATAACTCCCTTGATGTACCACTTTGGATCATAACTACACTTAACTTTCGGGGGTGAAAGGGGAGAGGGATAACTAAAATAAAACTATTATAATGGAGGTGATACACTAAATTATATGATTACTTCCTACTAATATCATGTTATAAATGAAATCAAGGAACAAACTGAACATACACTTCTCCAATCTGTATGTTCTCACATTAATGTTACATTATGAGGTTCTGGATGAATGTGAAAATCTAGGAGGACTATAAAATAGGACTTTAATGGAACTAATGAAAATAATAACTCACTCAATCCTTGACATTTCATAAAACACTTCACATGCTTTGCAAGAAGAATCTTTCCAATTACAAATAGACTGAAAGAATGAGACAACATGCTAAGGAATCCATATTATTCACTAAGAAAGATCCATCATTCAAATAAAACACACTTATGAACATTCATGAAGAGGTAAAAATCAGTAGTATTATTGATAAAATGGTATGAAAATGAGAAGGGCTTTGCCATACTCAGGAGGAGCATAGATTAAAATGCCAAAATATAAAATTTAAGAGAGAGAGAAGAATAGAGAAGTCCAAGGGTCCCAAGGAAACTTGTAAATCTGATTTAAGGAGTTAATTTTGAATCATAAGAGGATATGGGATGAGCCATGTAATATTAGAAAGCCCAAGTGTCCATACAATGCATAGAATTCATGAAAAGTGGCATGAAAGTTCTTATGTTGGCTAAAAAAAACTACCTTCATGATTGGCCCTATTTAAACACCTCATAAATAAATAAGACCAAGTAAAATGGTTGGAAATAATGGGAAGGGTCTCAGTAATTCCTCCCCATGCATTGGTTTTATACTTGGTCATCTAGAATCACATGGAAGTGAGTCATCATCATCTATACTCCAAAAAACTCTTTCTTCATGCACCCTACACACTTGTCTACAAATTTAGCTTAATTTTATCATGAAAATACATGTGATGGAGTGGGTTACACCTTTAAATACCTATGTTGGCCTTAGAAACATCAAGGACACCTTAAAATCACCTCACTTCAAAATCTCCACCCTTCTCACTAGCTTGTCCACTAGGCTAGTTTTGATTGGCTGAAATGAGAGTTATTTTTCAAACCCATAGAATTTTATTAAATGAATTAATTTACCATAGGGATATATTAAAATTCCTAATATTCCTTATAAACTTTATTTCATCTTTAGACTCCTCCTATAGCTTGAAAAACGCATAAAATGGTACAAATAGCCTATTTTATACCCTATCCGTATAGGTATGTACAACCAAAAAGCATGGGAGGGAGATTTAGTGAGTAATATATAACTTAAAATATTTTTATTTGTCAAAATATTCCATTAGAATTCATCTCTAGATTAATTTCTTCAGACTGGTCCTTGTAAGGGTTTTGGAGGGTTTTTGAGTAGTTTTGACCTTTAGTGATGTTTCATAAAGGTATGACATCAAAATATAAAAATAATGACACTAAACTGATGTTAATTACCATATATAACTCCTAAAAATTTATTTTTCTCCCATACAGATCCTCCAAGAAGATATGAGCTTCTAAAATTGCCTTATCAAGTTTGTCTCTCAATTCCAACTAGCCTGAGTGACCTTAAATCCTAAAAATGACATTTTCATGACTTATTATGTATAAAAATGTATAAAAAACATCTTATGTGGTCCAAAAAAAATGTTTAAATAGGCTATAAATCTCTCCCATAGTTAGAAATTAAAATGACCTATTATTTGGGCTTTAGGCCAACACCCTACCCTTAAGCCTGACTGTAACTTAGAGCTTAGAATGAATTTTATGCTTTTATTTTCCCCATTATATATAAAAAATACCTAATATCATCACATATACATGATAAAACAATTTTTAAGGCATATCTCATGTTATAAATGGAAGTGGTTCTCCTTTTGGCTTTTAGGCCTTAATTCTTCCTACTAGGTTTGCTTGTAAACTTGATGGTCTGAGACACCCTATATGGATTAACCCAATATTTATTAGTTTTAAATGTCTACATATATTTTATTTATATTATAAATAATTCTTGAAAGGTCACTCATCTTCTTGGACCACCCTTTCACCTCTTTGGTCCAAAACTATAGACTTATGCACCTAGGGAAGTGCCCCTTGTCTGAGACAAAATAGAGGGCACTCCCCTAATTTCCAAAAAAAATGTGAATATTTTATGAGTTTTTAAAATTAATAAATGTTATTTTTAAAAAATTTAATCTCTTTAAAATATTATTTGACCTCCCAAAGCTTCAAAAATCCAAGACTGACCTACTAGGCAAGGATTGTGTGCAAGAAATTCACCTTAGACTATTTATTTCATGTTTAGAGTTCGCATATTTTATCATATATCTATTAAGAGAGTGATTTTAATCTTATATTATTTTATTTAAAGAATCATATTCCTCAATAATCCCTCAAAATATTCATGAACTTCTCACACTCTTGAACTCTTAAGACTGTGTTCCAATTCTTGACTGTGTTTCCTCAAAACACCAAACCTATACGTGTATATGCATTCCTTGACCTTGAATACAAGTTTAAAGACATTATATGATATATTTAGGTTCATATGGTTCTTTTTATACTCACTTGATTCATTATTATCACTATTATCCCCTCAAGAGCCCAATTTGCTTGCTCCCTGCCTGCTCAGTCAACATAATCAACTATGTTGAGGAAGATGGAACCTTGCAGGTGTTGATTTGCATTGTTCATGAGTCCTATGATAACCTTATAATATATTTTACCAGTTTTTTTCACTTTATAACTCACCCAAATTGGATATATCATCACTTTGGAGGTTAAAAAAGTCATTAAAACTAGCCATAGATAAATGACTATATACTCTGCCTTTTTTAACTATTGTAGGTGTTTATTGACTTCAATTTAGCTTGGTTATCCTGATTAAATACTAACTATAAATAACATGAGATATAATAACATCTCTATACACTTTAATTTAACTTGAGTATCCTAAGACAACACTTGGGCATCAAATTTGAGTCATTACCCTATACCCTACTATAGGTCAACATCTCCATAGTATACAGACTGGAAATGTGTTTGGGGAACCAAAACACAAAGTGCCATTCACTATAATGGTATTTGAGTTCATGGATGAAACTTGAACCATTTTAATCCACTCACATATGGGTATAGACCTGATGTTCAACTTTGGATGAAAAAGATTCTTTTTATCCTTAGACCTATAGATGACAATGCCTGAGTCCAGTGTTTTTAAGGGCACATTTGAGTCTCCAAATTTATAGCTTCCACTCACTCCTTGACTCCAATTTTTTGCATGGTTCTTATATATTATATGGGATACAAATTCCAATTGGATATATGCTCCAAATATCTTGGCAAACATATTATAGGATATTTATAAAACCCTTGGGACCTCTATTTTTGCATTTTTGGAAAGGTTTCCCTAAATCCAATTTTCTCATCTTTGAAAGTGATTTACATGCCACTTGCCATCATGTAATTTAAAATTTTTATATAATGGTAAAATTATAATAATAGGACTTAAAAATATCTCCAACACTTGTTCAAATTCCCTCATAAATGCTCTCAATTCTCTATCAATAAATCCTATAGGTGTGAATTCTGATGCATAGGCAGTGAGTTGAACATGAGAAATATGACTTATACTTGACATTTATTGGGTTTTAGGTCTATGATAAGGATTTAAATTAGATTATTTACATTATATAGGGCCTTGATTATCTCAAATAATTCCTTAAAAGTTGACATTTTCTATGGGGAACATGTAGATGAGTGTTTATAGTAAAATGTGTGAGGATATTGTGCATAACTGCATATTCTCTCTTCCTTGCATAAAATGGAGGATTGATTCACCACTTAATGATTAAAAAGGGTACAAAAAGTCTTAAAAAAATTTAATACACCTCTATGAAGATGACATACATGTTTAAAACATGTGCCTCACCATGGTTGCAAGCAAATAACGAGCAAAAGTTGATTGTATGGTGCTCCATGACTGCACTCATGAGAATTTATTTGAATAATGGAGTTTAAAGGTGAATATGGGGTCAATAAAACCTTTAAAAAATATAAAATACACTAAAAAAACATCATAAATTCATGAACTAGCATGAGGATTCTATAAATGGTTAAAAAACTACCTGCCATCCTGAATGAGACTAATCTACCAACTTGAGATGGTTTACTCACCCAAAAACCATGAAACTTAAAAATAATAATGGATAAAATATTAAAAGGTAGATAAAATCCTATGGATTCAACATAAACAACTAGTTCATACTAATTTGACCAAAATGGAGTAAAACCTATAGGGTGCATAAAATAACTAGTAGAAAAGTACAATCAATTTTATGAGGATGCTTCATGAAGAAAAGGATAGAATTATTCAAAATAATTGTATGGAAATTAAGGTATACTAGTTTAATAAAACCTCCCAAAAGTATTTAACTTGAAACCTTCTCAATTGTCCATACTGAGCAAAACCTTGAAGGTCACTTCTACATGTCTAGGAAAGCAAAGATGGAGCATAATGGTTTTGGGAAAAAAATAGAACTTAAAGATCAAATAAAACATTAGGATTAGTGTGAAAAATATTAATAGACATGATCCTTTCCCATGTGGCACACTTCCCAAGGAGCTATACAAGTGCCAAACTTCTTATTTTCCTTAACAAAATTGTCTTTTTTCTGAATAACCTACCAGTTTTTAGTTGGTTTCAATTACTTAAGACTTATTAGGACACATGGGATGTGAAATCATATTTTTAAACCCTCACACTTCCCAATAAATCTATATAAGTCATTAAATACACCTTTTTTGACCTCAAAATGACCTAAAATGACTAAAAGGACTAAAATGACCAAATAAAAAGGCTAGTACATCATTAAATGGTATTAATTAAAATATAAAACACCTTGTGACATATATATTGGACCCTTAAAATACCTAAAATTCATGTTTTTACCTAGGGGTGCCCCAATTTGACCTAAAAGTCAAATTTGGTCAACAATAACCATAATAAAAACATCATAACTATCATAATCAATAATATAAATCATAACATCACATGTCCATGATCATAACCAAAACATCATAACCATATATAAAATAATGCATCACATAATCATAATCATGTATAAACCACTCATCATAAACATCATCCATAATCATCACATGCCTAAGCTAACGAGTCTACATCTCATGAGCATAATCATAAACAAACTATAAACATCAAAACCATGAACCATGAAACATAAAAACATATCTATATATCATCCACACATCATATACATCATTTCTCATATAAACAATATACATCTCTCTCTCTCTCTCAAAATATACATCTTGCTATATCATCTCATAGGCTAATATCAAAATCATATACATCTATGCTTATCATATTATAAGACTATGCACCTACTACCACCAGGGGTCTAACCCTTTGAGGTGCTTACCGATCCACCCAATGACTTGGAGTCACCACACCTACACCACTTGCCAAACTGCCTCTATACTCACCCCATCAAGGCTCTTTTGGATAATATGTCATAAATATGGCCTCATAATAATGTAACTCCTCAATGGTGGCCAAATACCATGCCATAGGGATGATACCTGGTGGTCTTATTGGTGTTATAGCTCCTCCTATCCTCTATCTCAGAGTGTCACTCTCTTGAGTCACCAAGGTTAGTGAAGTCCTTGCTTGGTCCCTCTCACCAATCATAGTGGCAAGCTATCTCTATAATATCACCACCTAGCCCTATAATGTGGCCACCTACCCCTATAAAGCTATGACCTATGCTTGTATAACAAATAATACCACTCCTATCTATCCATTAGGGCCACCTTCTTATACCTATACATGTGGACCCCTACTAGCTATCCACATCCATGGGCTATTTTTGCCATCATCCCATCCAAAATCTATAGCTACATAGAGGGCTTGAGACCATGCTGTGTAGACATTAATAAAACCTACATCATTGATCTTTATTCTAGTAGGTAGCTCCTCAAAATCAAGTACAGTCTACATTGGCTATGGCTCTAGAAGCAAAAAATCAACATCCTCCTGCCTATACCTTAGGAATGGAGTTGGAATCCCCTATACTAGGCTAAATTGCCTATGAACCATGTCAAAAGGGATGAGTTCAGTCTCACCCTCTCACCTCCCAAAAATCCACTTGTAGCTTTGCATCAAAAAAATGTGCTGAGTGTAGTTGGCCCACCTTAGAAAGCTAACATATGGCCCACAAACCACATCTCCAACCACCAAAGCCTCAAGTTCCCCCTAAAACAATCAATGTCTTAGACACCTCCTCTAGGACCTATGAGTGTGTAGAGGCTCCTCCACTGCATAAATCCTACCCTAAAGTCCATTTAGGCATATCCCTCCCATGGTAACCCCATCGGCCTTATAACCTAAATATGCTCATAGGCCCAATAGTGTAGCATGAACCCCACACTAATGGCATACCTCTTAAGAGATCTAAACACCCGTAAATCCTTGTATATTTGAACCAACAAAATGGACACCCACATAAAAATTATCTAACCCAATAACATCTCCACCAAAACTCCCAGTAGTAGATAAAAAAACCTCCCACTACTCAAATCTAGTAATTCAAAACATGAGATTGCCATCATCATCATAGTCATCAACCTCTAATTATCCTTGACCCTATGATATAATGGCCTATAGCTAAAGCCTCTAACATGGCACCTAGTGAAGGCCTAATCCTCACCATATAGGAGCTCCATGTGCTCGTATCTCTCCTCCCTCTTAATGTGATATATTATCTCCCCCTGAATGGGCAATTGTGTGATCATATGAATGTGATCTAGCAAGATAGTCATCTCACCAATCAGTAAGAGAAAGGTGTTTGTGGATGGATCCCATCTATTGATGAGGGCCATGATCATCACCACATGTCATGATATGTACATTAAGTGCATCATCATGCCAAGACCAACCTCCTTCATGTGTGTCTAGTTGTCATCAGCTATCCCATGGTGTATATCTATAAAGATCTAAGGAAACTGATCCTACATCTAGATTTGATCTCGTGCCTGCATAATTCATTAGAAAACACACTTAGTTTTTTCTATAAACTACTTTGTTGATGGACTTCACCCTTTTTTTCCCTCATTCAACCTACCTAATAACACCTACGTTTTCCCATATAAAATCCATCAACGTCTTTTTAAACCTACCTTACACCCTAGCTACCCTTAACCTATTACTTTAATCACATTCACATACTAAAACATTCTACCTAACCTATTTCCTTAAAAAAATTATCCAAAACACCTACCCCTTTTGTCAACCATTGACAATCACTATGACTGTCGACAACCAACTGACCATTTTTCCCCTATCTTCAACTTTTGATGGTCTCTTACGACCATCGATGGTTGGGTATGATTATTGATGGTCACTATGTGTGACCACCAATGGTAAAACCCATAACCCTCCTTAACCAAAACCTACCCAAACTACCCATATCTAACACCTAATTACCCTCATTTTATCCTCTACCTTACCTCCAACCTACCTACCCTCCTAATTTTAATTTTCACCTACTAATTCAACCAAAATAACTTACAACCTAAAACTAGGTTAAAACACAAAACCCTTCCCCAAACCAATCACAAATCAACAAAATTCAACCAAAATAACCAAAATCAATATATTCTATCAATTCAATGCAGCCCCTACCTCATTCCTTGACTGTCATTAACGAGGGATCCTAGGTCCCACTACCTGATCATACCCCTGTCTACCTTGTATCCTCAATCTAACACTAGTCAACTCAACATAACCTTTAATCAACCAATCAAAAACCACCTCATCAACACTCTCACACAACACTTTAAGGATCTTGGTATGCATGGGAGTTAGAGAGTTAAAATCAAAAGTGAAAAGGACAACTCTTTTTCACTTTTTATCCTTCATGCTTTTAGGGTTTCCCCCTGATTATCAATAGTTAGGGTGATAATCGATGGTCAATTTTAAGACCCATAATCATCGATGATCAAGGAGCCCACTTTTAAAAAATTTTGGGGCCCCACACCTTAGTGCCCAATTTTGGAGATTACCTTCTCCACCTACCCTACCAACCAAGTCCACCTTGATGTTGGCCATTTTGGCCTAAGCTATCATGTATTTTTTGATGACCCTAACTTGGTCTTTTTTACCACATTAACCAATCTCACCATGTTAAAACATTTGAATTTAGACCACTTAGTACACACTAGACCATTTTTGTTTTTCTTGGGAGTAATTCCTACCTTAGATACCTATTAAAACATTGACCCTATCTAGGAAAATCGATAGGACTAACCCAATCAGCTATGCCTAATGTTGTGGCCTGGTTACCCTATCAATAGTCCTAAAACTGACCTTATTTTTACCAACCATGATAACTTAGTCTATGTGTGATCTTGAATATCTCACTTAGTCACATTTTGTGCACATATTTTCACTTCAAATTCCCAACCACCATTGTCACCAATCTTATGACTCACCATAACCACTTATCAAACCTATACCCGATTCAGTTTCACCTCATCAACACCTAGTTTGAGGGGGAACACCTCCACCCATGCTTGAGGAAACCAACCCTTTGACTCGCAATCCATTTTTTGTTTTACATCTTGATAACACAAATTATATAACAAAAAGGGGGAAAATGTAGACACTAGAAAACTGTACACAATGATTCTACATGTTGAAACACTCTTAGATCAAATGATTACCCAACCTTTGACCATGACCCTAAGTCAGGTTAGCTAACTAGCTAAACCAAATCACTAACCTACCCTCTTTACCCCACATAACCTTCAATGCCTCAACCATTGATAGTCATAGTGACCATTGACGGTCACCCTAACCATCAATGATTAGGGTCCCTACCTCTTGAACACTCAAACTTAGTTTGTGTACAAACACAAATGCATAATAATTTAATTCATGCAACAAGCTAACACATCAAGAATTAATTTTTTGTAATGAGTTGCACCCCTTATATAATATACAACTCCATCTCTTTTGTCTTTAAAAGATAGGAGTAATAGGTGAAAAAATATCAATCAATCCATTCATCTAAGCATCTAGTAATTAGGCAACTAATAGTCTTTAGGAGCTATCAAACTTCTTTACAGGTTCTCCCTTCAACAAGTCATTAACCATGATAGAGACTCAAAACTTTTCCAAGATTATTCTTTAGGCAAAGTATCATTACTCTAACAAAATTACTCTAGGATCTACTACCTACCATTAAGTAACTAGTAAAGTACATTTCTATTTTTCAAGTTCTGATTACTTATTTTCTAACCCAGACCCTTCTACATTATATATTTTGACCTTCTAATCTTAACTAGATCCCCAACACACTTATTTTCCCTTTTTAAAACCTAAACTAGACTTTTCTAAAACACCTTTAGAACCCACAATAACCATCGATGGTCACCCAACCACCAAAGGTCACCTTAATCATCGATGGTCATCCCAACCACCGATGGTCACTATGGTAGGAAATAAAATCAAGTTATTTCCACCTACTTACCCCCGTCCAAATTCCACTTTCTAACCTTCTACTTGTTCACATATAGCTCACCTATATTTTGAACCCAACCTAACCTATTCAGCATTAGTATTGACATGCTATTTGCTTAATTAGTCTATTTCCTTTATCAAAGCATTTATTTCTTATTGTATTATCTTTCAATCTTTTTTGTCAATTGATACAAGTACTTCATCTTTATTTATTTCAACTTAACTATTTTAAGAGTGGATTGACAACCTCCTAGTAAGCTCACACTTCTTGGATCTAGCTTATACTATGCAATCCACCTTGCTATCCATCTTACAACCCCTTTGCTTTAGTGATTTATTATCTATAGGTCATTCTTCCCAAGACAAAGAGGATCACTTCACAATCATCTGGATCACATGTGCACAAATAAATAGGTTCTTCTACCACACCCATAATTTGTTTTTTACTTCTTTAAATAGAAACTAAGCTAAAATTGAGAGAAACAGTAACTTTATCTAGCTATATTTTCCTCCCTTATTTTTAAGGGTTGATAAAAATATTATCTTGTCTTCCAAAATATCAATTAACTACCTTTCATCTTCTTATATTTATATTTTTTATATATTTCAATTTCACTTCATCATCTTTGGTTTCTTTTTTTCTTTTTTTTTCCTGCAATGTATCTAATTCTCAACTTCTCTTTTGTTGTTATGTTTTTTCATAATTTTATATATTTATATTGTGATTGTACCAATTGGTTCCCAATCATTCATGTATCCCATCATTATTTCTTCTATTTTAATTTTACTATATTTGTATTTTATGGTAAAATCTGGCATGGATAATAATGTTTTAATTTTTCATAATATACAACAAATTCAATTATTTGGGTCCCAAAAATTTAAAGTCTAATAGAAATACATTTTAATGTTATTTTATTTAGAGGTTACTATATGCATTTATTGATGCATATACCAAGTTAGTGGATATTCATCGAGGGCCCATTAAAAGAACTGTGCCCAAAGATGTTTGTCAATTTCTTTATTTGTGGTCCATATATTTTCATAGTTTTCAATATGTATCCTTTGGTTTTTTGTTCTTGAATATATGTGTATTTCCTTTGAAAATGTCTTTGCCTTGATAAAACATGTTGTTAGGAATTAAAAACTTTAAAATCTAGATCTACTATTACCATAAACTAGATCTAAATCTATGCAATAAAATGCATCACAAAAACATTCCTTAATTTACCATTAATATGAAAGCATAAATGAGAGCAAGATAATAATAAGATAGATAACACAGATCTAACATGGTTCACCTAATCTGGGTTACATCCACCAATGAAATTTCTCAAATAAATCAGTAATCTAAAACAAGATTACAATGAACTCTCATAGAGATAGAAAAATCTCTTATAGAAAGTGTTACACAAAAAGCTACACTTTCACCTGCACCTACACAAAGTTGTATCTCACAAGTTGATAAACCACACCTTGTAATGAACACCTACACTTTTCAAAAAACCTATGCTTTGACTCTGATCCTTAAAGCCACACCTTGAAAAATAAACCATCAACCTCTAAAGGCCACACCACACCCTATATATATATAAGAAAATGAATAAAATCCACAAAAGGAGGAGAAAATATGCAATGATTATCCAAGATAAGCATTATCCAACATGTGACAACCCTCCTCCACCTCATCAAGCTTATCCAAAAGCTCTCCCAATGAGGAATTTGCCATTTCCATCTCTCCACCTTCTAAGGGCACATTTTACCAAAATCATGTGATCACAACTAACTCCACTCAACAAGGAAGGAGTTCCCTTTTCCAAAAAATAACTAGCTTCCTCAAAACAAGGAAGTCAACATGGGAAAATGCATCTAATAACTAACTTCATGAAATAAGGAATACACAAAAATTAAGAATACAAAGAATATTACACTCACATGTGGAGAAAATGAAAATTAGGCCCCCCACATCCTTGGATCTCTTTAGGCCCCCAAAATTTATTCTTATTGTCATGTGATAGGCCCAAAGGGCTCCACACTCAACAATCTCCCACTTGGAGACCATTTCTCTTGAACAAAATATATCACTGCTCCATGACCACTAAGGCCAACCAAATTTGAACATAGTCTTAACTTGTCCAATGTGACCACCTTGGTCATCATATCTATAGGATTCTAGCTAGTATGAATCTTATCCAACTTCACCAAGTTCTCCTCCAAAGCTATCTTGATGAAGTGATAACATAACTAAATGTGTTTCATCCTAGAGTGGAAAGCGGAATTATTTTCCAAATGAATAACACTCTGACTATCATATGTAGTCTCTCAACTTCCTTCTCTTGCCCTAACTCTTGAAACAACTCCTATAACCAAATCATCTCCTTACTATCCTACATGGTAGTAAAATACTCTACCTCTATGGTTGACAAAGCCACAACCTTATATATCTTGGAAATCCAACTAGCCACTATATATTCATAGTAAATATATATCCTATCATACTTCTATTATCAATATCCCTTACCATATCTGAGTCCACATAATCATGCAAAGTGGTATCTGATCCACCATAACATAATGCAAAATCAATGGTTCCTCTCAAATATTGAAGAATCCATTTCACTACCTACCAATGCTCGTAACTTGGATCACTCATATACCTTCTCACAACTCCTACTACTGAGATAATATCCAACCTAGTACAAAACATGGCATACATCAAGATACCAAATACTAATGAGTAAGGTACCTTGGACATCTTAAGATTTTTAGCTTCTATCTTGGGACACTACTTCTTTGATAATCGAAAGTGGCTTGCAAAAGGAATACCAATAGATTTAGCATCCAACATGCCAAACCTTTCCAAGACCTTCTTCACATACTTTGATTGGGATAAGATCAACTTACTCTCCTTCCTATCATGATAAATCCTCATACTAAGGATTTACTTTGTAGTACCCAAATCCTTCATAGAAAATGAGTCTCTAAGTTATTTCTTGAGCATATGAATATATTGTATGTTCTTCCCTACAACTAACATGTCATCGATATACAAGCATAATATAATAAATGAACCATTATAAAAATGTTTGATGTACATGCAATGGTCAGAATGACACA
Source organism: Torreya grandis (assembly GCA_037957365.1). Taxonomy (NCBI): domain Eukaryota; kingdom Viridiplantae; phylum Streptophyta; class Pinopsida; order Cupressales; family Taxaceae; genus Torreya; species Torreya grandis. The sequence continues at coordinate 6,845,968 of JARHVA010000129.1, forward strand.
TTTGATATTCTTGTTCCAACATAAAATAATCAAATTTCTTGTACCATTACCATGAAGCTTGTTTCTGGCCATACAAGCTCTTATTTAGTTTGCACACATAGTTATCCTTCCCTTTGACCTCATAACCCCATGGCTGCTTCATTTACAACTCTTCATCCAAATCACCATAAATAAAATCTGTTTTCACATCTAACTTTTCTAAGTGCAAATCCTCAACTAAAACTAAACCAAGAACAGTCGTAATAAAAGTCATTTTTACAATAAGAGAGAAAATCTCATCAAAATCAATACCCAATTTTTGTGTAAACCCCTTGACCACCATCCTAGCCTTATTCCATTTTCTCCCTTCATCCTCTTGGTTGATTTTGAAGATCCACTTGTTTGGCAATGCACTCTTGCCCTTAGGTAGCCTAACCAAATCCGATGTTTGGTTCTCCATGAGAGATCTATGCTCTTCATCCATGGCATGTTCCCATCTCAACTTGGTATCTACCTATTTTGCTTCCTCATAACACTTTGGTTATCCATTGTTAGTGAGTAATAAATAATTTAAAGAAGGAGAAAAACGTTTAGGTGTTATTCTTAGCCTAGAAGACCTTCTTACCATAGGAGTTTGGGGTCCTTGTGTATAAGGTTCTTAAACTAAATCCTTAGATACTTTTCCATCCATAATGTCATCCAATACTATTTACTCTTTCTGTTCCTGATCTTGTTCCTACAATTGATCCTTATGCATGAATTTTTCATTAAAGACTACATCTCTGGATCAAAATATTTTTCTATCTTTAATGATCCATAAATAGAAACTAAAGTCATCCTCAACATAACCTCTTTCTTGATGAGAGAAAATGTTTCACATCCAAAGACTCTAAGAAAATAATAATCAATATTCTTACTAGACCAAGCTTTTTCTAGAATGCCTCCATCTAAAGGCATAAAAGGTCTTATGTTAATCAAATATACTTTTGTGCTAACTACTTCTACCCAAAACTATAAAGGCAACTCTGCATGCAACCTCATGCTCCTATCATGTTCCATTATTATTTTTTTCATCCTTTTAGATACCCCATTCTACTATGGATTTCTTGGAACCATCCTTTGCCTATGGATTCCATTGTTAGAATAATAATCAAAGAAAGCTTTACTATAATACTAACCTTCCTTATCTAATCTGAGATGTTTTAAATTGAGACCTATTTTATTCTCAACCAAGGCTTTCCACTTCTTAAAAGTGTCAAATACATTAGATTTCCTTTTAATGCAATAAACCCAAACTTTTCTAGTTACATCATCTATAAAAGTAACATAATAATTGGATCCAATAATAGTCAATACCTGAGCTGGTCCCCATACATCTGAGTATACTAGATCTAACTTGTGATCTTTCTTTATATGTCCAACCTTTAATAACTTAACCCACTTATATTTACCATACACACAATTTTCACATAAGTTTATATCAATGTATTTAATCTAGGAAACTTATCTTTTAAGATCTACATCCCCTTATGGCTCATATGACTGATCCTATAGTGCCACATAGTTGTATCTCCATCTAAAATAACTAAATCAATAAAATCAACACTACTTGTCAAATAAAAAGTACCAAATTTCTTACCTCTCAAGATCATAAGAGTACCTTTGGTAACTTTCCAAGAATATGTAGTAAATAATATTGAATATCCCTCACTACCCAATTGCCCCATTGAAACCAAATTCCATCTAAACATAAGCATGTGTCTAACATACTTAAGGATCCATGTGTTCCCACTTTTCATCTTAACCTGAACACAACCTTTCCCTACTAACTCACATGGTTCATCATCACCAAGATATACATGTCCTAGATTATCTTGAACATAATTAGTAAAATAATGCTTATGTAGGGTGGCATGAAAAAAACCCCTGAATCTAATACCTAAGACTTAGAAAAACTATCCATATAAAGAATTAAGGCATCTTGACATGATTTACCTGATGTCACATTTACCTCATTCATTTCCTCCTTGTTGGCATTCTTATCCTGAAGTGACCAACAATCCTTCTTTGAGTGTCCACTCTTCTCATAATTCCAACATATCATCTTGGTTTTAGATCTGGTCTTAGATCTACCTTTTGACTTTCCTCAATTTCCTTTGATTTTGTCCATTTACCTCCCTCTAGTATCAATGGATAAAGCATTACCTGAAGATGATTTACTTGTGCTTTTACTTTGCATCTCCTCTCTAAGGATCACACCTAGAACATCCTCAAAATTCAAGCTTCTCTTGGTAGGGACTGCATTACTTACAGCCATAACCAAACTATCCCAACTATCAGGCAAAGAACCTAAGATTAGAAAATCTCTAACTTCATCATCAAACTTAATTCCAACTAAAGTGAGTATACTTACAATCATATTAAAATCATTAAGATGATTAGCAATTGAACCATTCTCAGACATTTTCGTGTTAAACAATATTTTCATAAAAAAAAAATTATTAGAAGCTGAAGGTTTCTCATATAACTTCCCAAGTTTATCCATGAGATACTTTGTAGTTATCTGATATATAATGTTAAATGAAACAAAAGATGCAAGGCATAACTGAATGACTCCTAATTCCTTCCTATCAAGTAATGACCAATTTACATCACTCATACTTACAGGTTGTCCTCCTTTCCCCTCCAAGGGGAGTTGATGTTCCTTCTGATATAGGTAATCTTCTATTTACAATTTCCACAAACCAAAATGCTTACCATCAAAATTCTTAACTCTGAATCTAATTTCTTCTCCCATAGCTCCCACTAAAGCTAATAGCCTTCCTATGATTTACCACTTCAGTAAAACACATAACTAATGGCTCTGATACCAGTTTTTAGGAATAAAACACTTCAAAATCTAGATCTACTATTACCATAAACTAGATCTAAATCTATGCAATAAAGTACATCACAGAAACATTCCTTAAATCACCATTAATATGAAAGCATATATGAGATTAAGATAATAATAACATAGATAACATAGATCTAACCTGGTTCATCCAATGTGGGCTACATCCACCAATGAAAGTTCTCAAATAAATCAATAATGAAAAACAAAATTACAATGAACTCTCATAGAGATAGAAAAATCTCCTATAGAAAATGTTGCACAAAAAGCTATACTTTCACCTGCACCTACATAATGTTGTATCTCACAAGTTGCTAAACCACACCCTATAATGAACACCTACACTTTTCAAAACACCTACACTTTGACTCTGATCCTCAAAGCCACACCTTGAAAATAAACCATCAACCTCTAAAGGCCACACCACACCCTGTATATATAAGAAAATGAAAAAAATCCACAAAAAGAGGAGAAAATATGCAATGCTTATCCAAGATAAGCATTATCCAACATGTGACAACCCTCCTTCACCTCATCAAGCTTATCCAAAAGCTATCCCAAGGAGGAATTCACCATTTCCATCTCTCCACCTTCTAAGGGCATATTTTACCAAAAACATGTGATCACAACCAACTCCACTCAACAAGGAAGGAGTTCCCTTTTCCAAAAAACAACTAGCTTCCTCAAAAAAAGGAAATCAACATGGGAAAGGCATCTGACAACTAAATCCATGAAATATGGAATATATATAAAATAAGAATACAATTAATATTCCACTCACATATGGAAAACATGAAAATTAGGCCCCCCACATCCTTGGAGATCTTTAGGTCCCCAAAATTTATTCTTATGGTCATGTGATAGCCCTAAAGAGCTTCACACTCAACACTTGTATTAATTATGATGCTAAAAGATTTCTAATTTTAGATAGTGTCTTTATGGTTGTTGTACCTCCTCATTGTAATGATAGTCACTATGTCATCAATTTCTTGCATTCTTGTTTGTTCCTAGGGAAATATCAATGCCATCTATTTTAGGTAGTCTTCTATGTTTCCTATTTGAGTGAATTTTGGTAATTTAGCATGAGAGGATCGCTCAATATGGTGCACCCTTTTCCTATGTAGTGTCATATAATTTAATATGTTAGTTTTATTTCCCAAGGATTACAATTTCCTCATGTGGCATAATTTCCTGATAGGTGTTTATGATTCCCAAGATAATGAACCCTTAATATCATCATCATAAGTTTATTTTACTTCCTTGTGTTCAAATATTATTTATCCCTCATCATTGGGTTTATGTCCATCTTCAGCTTTTATGATTTTATTTAGTGTGTATGCCAAAGAGTTCATTAAAATCACTTCCTTCATCATCTAACCATAAATCCTCTAACCATGCAACCCCCATGCCAATTTCTAGTGGAAAGTGGAATACCAATTATTCCCTTCAAATGTAATTTCCTCTTCTTAAGAATTCAATGTTCCATTTTAGTCTATGGATAATTATAATTTTTATAAGGCCAAGTAGCTTATATCATATATTCCAATCACTTCAAAGTCCACTTTTATTTTTATACCCATTAAAATAACTTGGGCATATCTTAATGTCCCTATTGGTGAGTATGGTGTTCCATCAGCCATTGCGATGTCATATGTTGTTGTGTGTAGTTATGGTTTACCCTATAGTTCCCATGTACTACAAGGTATCTAATTTTATATGATCTATGGTATAATAATGTATTCTTGAATTAATGTCCATTTATTTTAATATTGAGTAACATTGCTAATTTATTCCATTTTCTATTCGTTCTAAACACATTCTTTTTATTTATTTTTCTCACTTCACAACACCCGATGTTACCTTTGTTGCTTATTCAAATACTTAAAGAACTATGCTATTTTATTTACTAATTCTTGTTTTTTTAAATTAATTTTAGCATTTGTTTTAGGTTATAAATCTCATCCTCATCAAATTAGATTAAGTTGATCTTTATCCTATTTATCTTTAATAATTTATCTACTTTTCTCCACTATCTAGTTATGTTAGTGTATATTAGGGTGTTCCATATCATTATCTATTTATGTTTCATCTTAATAATCCATATATTTATCTTTCCCCTTCCCCATTTTTACTCTATTTTGAGTAGTTACAACCACTCAGGGTTTTGAGTCAACAATGGTAAGATTAAGAGATTTCTTCTATGGACTATCCTCATGTTCTTTTAGTGTTTCTTGACAATATCTTATTTTTTCATAAATGGATGTTAACTTTGGTTGGTATCCCTCTTCTTAGGTAATATTATTATCTCTTACTTCATTGTGTAACTCATTACATCATCATTTTATATCGTATCACTTTGGGACTTTCTTCAGATGTTTTGATCCATTTTATGGAAGGGATTTTGTTAAGTATTGAGTCTTTGTACCTCCATTTTTTTAAAATTATGTCACCTTAGCGTAAGATAAAGTATCATGATTTCATTTTTCATGATTAAATCCAAACTCCACCTATGGTTCTTCTATGTAATTTATATCAATATGGCCAATCTTTCCACACTTATAACATGTTGGAGGCAGTCTCTCCTAGCTATATCCTTAGTTATAACCTTTATTATAGCCTTGGTTATATCCTCTCCCTCCTCAATAACTTAATTTAACTCCATAGTATCTTCCCTTGTATCCTCCTTGGCCTCCTAATATATACCCACCTTTTTTATTTTTACAATACTGAAGCTGAGTATTTTATGATAAAACTTTTTATAATGTTGGAGGTATTTGTTATTTTTAGATAAATTATGGTATATTTGGGTTACTCATTTGTAACTACAATGATGAAATATATGGAACTATTATTTCCCATTTGTGATTACTATCTTGTATGTCACAATAGTATCTTGTGTAAGGCATGTATGATTTTAATGATTAAAGGATCCATAATTAGTGTAATACATCAATTGATTTATGGGTGGATCCATTTCCATCATGGGACATAACTGCTATGGGTGTTGATCATACGTTAAAAAAAATTAGTACATTCTATTACCATATATTGGATGTTGAGTGGGAGTGTTAAATTGGTAGATGAATCTTGGAAGAGTACCTTTGCCTAAGTTAACAACTTGTCATGAGCTCCAAGATCCTCCAAAGACACATTTACCTCATTGAATGATACTCATATTTGATTTCACAAACAGTTCCAATATGGTTTTGGATCCATCTTTTTTGGACCTTTCTACCTTCTTATTCATTTCCACCTTGAAGTGGCTAAAGTGGACCTTAAATTCATTGAAATTAAGCAAGGTGTCATTTGGGTGGAAGAGGAATGTAATGTCAACCTCATTAAAGTATGTAAGGATTTGGTCCCTAATTTTATCCAAGGTCTTGATGGTGGTTTAGATGTCCCAAAGTTAATCCTTAATTAAGTTCTCATAGTGCCTATGAATGTTTGATTAAGTTAAAGTTAGTGAGGGGAATGAGCTTAAGTTCTGGGAACATTCCCTTTTAAAGGATCAATGCCATATTCTTACACTTAATTTTAATTATGTTTATCATTTCATGTAATTTTATTCCCTTAGGAGTAGCATGTTTCTCTTTGAGAGAGCATCAGTCACTTATCCCAAGGTTATGAAGAATTGTATAAGTGTAGCTTCAACCTTACTAATCAGACTGATTGGGAATGAGATCCTCACTTAGGACTCTAGGGTACTGAATTAGTCTTTGAGGTCTTCCATTAACTTCTCTATGAGCTCATTAGTGGACTTGATTACTAATAATTGGTCCTCAAAAATATTCTCTTACCCTGCAATAGTTCTTTTCTTAATGAGGGAGAAAAGGTCTTATTTGGTCTTCCATATCACATCATTCCCCTCTTAAGTGAAGGTTTAGGTCATCACCCTCTTCATTTTTCATGAGTCTCTATCAAATTATAACTATATATTTGGGTCCCCATGATAGACCATCTCTAGTCACTATGTGCCTAATGCTTTAATAGGGCCCACCCAACTTAGCCTAGCTAACATCCTTAAGGCAGTGGAATAAAAGGGATGGTGTCAATTGAAGTGGAAGATGGAGGAATTAGAGGAGGAGATAAGATTTGAGAGGGGGGAATATAATGGGATGGAAGATGGATGGGAACCATGGGTGAAAGGGAGGAACCATCAAATGGGAATCCCAAAGGGAACATGTGGGATTAGAATTTTTTAGGGGCTAAGAAGACTTACAGGCTAATCACACATGATAAATAATTATTCTATTGGAATGATGAGATTGGCTGATTAAATAACAACCTTAAGGATCCTAGTGTGAGATAAAAATTGTCCATGAAGGTGATGTAGGCTTAATTTGAGGCTTCTAGGGTGGCCTTGGTGTAATCAACCTTGATCACTTGGTAGACTTGTGCTTATGCCTCACATGCAATATCATCAAGTTTGAAGGAATTGTCTTAGATGGAGCATGTGGAATTTTTTTTGTGATTATTTTTAGGATTGACAATGTGTTAGGATTAATTATAATATAAGGGGAAGGGGTACCTATATTTTTTGGAGCCACTAGAGTAGTTTAAGAACTAGGAGGAACTACCATCTTCAGGGCCACTGAGAATGCAAGAGTGATCAAAATTTTGGCCTTAGGAGGAGATAAGATAATCAGTGGAGATGGGCCAATAGTAATTGATGGTGTATGACATGCATCTAGGGTAAAATATGGCCACAATTGGGTTACAATAAATCTTGAATAAGCTACCATCACTAAGAAGTTGGGTGGAATTAGGAGGCTTAAAGCACTAAATATTATCAAATCTAAAGGGTTAAGGGGAATTTGGGAACTTATAAGAGTTGATGTAAGAGGAATAACCATAGGGGGATGATAAATTAAGGTTAGTGGGAGTCAAATAGTAAACACAATTAGGGTTAATGGATCTAGGGGAGCTTAGGTGCATGGTAGGGTTGTTGTATAAAGGACCACATCATGGGTCAATTGCACATGGGATGAAAAACTAGGGGGATATATAAGTGGTTGATTATAAAAGCCAAAAATTGGGGTTGACACCTTAGGGAAGGCCATATGTTGGTACTAATATGGGATCCCTTGGGAATCTAAATAACTTGTGAAATGAAGAGCTTAGCTAGCTTGAGATTGGCTTACCTAGGAGGTGGTCATAGGTGAAGTAAATGTTAAAGCTAATATATTTTTATATATTTAGACCCCTTACATAATTTTCTAGGAGATTTGAGGTGTAATTTCCATGAATTAACTATCAACCTCTATGGAGCTTCTTATATAGGGATTCTCTACACTAGTGGTGGTGGTAGAAGAGTAGGTCTCTCTTCAATATATGCCTATTATGTGCTTACGGTTGAGCCTTATAGTGAGATATTACTTCTAGATTCAAAATCACCTCAACCTAATTTACTATATTGAGGTGAATTATGAAATCCAAGTGGACCTTGTGGTCATATGTGATATTAAGGTGTACTCTATATTTCTTGACATGAGTATGGAATGTGGCCCAAGGATCCCACTCTCTATATTTTTCCCTGATCAAATTAAAGAAATCCCAGTGTTAGAATATGTCTTATAATGGCTGAATGATCTTATAATCATGGTGATAAATGACCATAGGGAACTTAGGGTAGGCATATTATCTTCTAGTTAGGAAAAAACCCATGACATTGTTAAATAATTGGCAGGTTATTTCCTATTCCATGAGGTGGTCTAGGACTATATGGTAAAAAGAGAAGATCCCAAAAAATGTCATTAACTTAGATTATGGTATAATATCTATAGTATCAATGGGTACCATGGGCTAAAGTGAAGCTTGAATTTCATCTAAGAGCTCTGACATCAATCTCTTATTGATGGATCAATACATAATGAGGTAAACGTGGTCATAGATGTCCCAAATATAATTTTAAAAGTGGTGAATGAAGATTTTGTAAAACACTACATGCACCACAAACCTTATTAGTACCCACTATGGAAATTCCAAGCTCTTGAAGTGTAAGGTGGCATAGAAAAAATCCATTATGTATGAAATCATGTGAAAATTACCACCTACACAAACCCCATTTACATTTTGAGTGAGGTAAGAGGTGATGAGGTTCTCTAAATTTGGGTCTTTATCTCCCTTTATGATGATGTGGAGGGTAACCCATAATTTTTTGATGTGTATTATATTTATTTCCCCATACAAGTGATTGACTAGAAGCATACTTGTATACACATCTTCTCTGAAAGTTTTAATTATGTATTAATCAGGTTCCTCTTTGTTTGTCTATTGTTCTTGATCCTTGACCTAATTTATAAGGACATCATATATGCTATGGGTCTTGGTAAAAGTGTTCAATATATCCTTTTAATATGTGATAATTTACTTTGAGAGGTTGTAATACTATTTAAACATCCATCCCATAGATGTTTGTAATCCTAAATTTGATGTTGGGTGAGTACACAATGTCCTAATTGCATTTCAAAGAGAGTATAAGGTTTCCAATGATATATACACATGGGAATACTTCCAGTTTATTAGCCACTTTATGTAGTCCTAATGATATGAAGGATATCAAGTTAGTGGTAAATTCCACCTCATGATCTTTAGGCTCGTCATTGCTACTAGGTAGTTGGATATCTTTAATAGTTTCAAAGATCTCATTGTAATGTTTATATCTCATTATAACATGCTGATATTTTGGATCTGATATGGAATTATAAGATGATGCTACTATCAATATACTATGGGAGATCTAGGCATAAAATTAAACAAAGGGGATACTATGCACTTGGGAGTTAATTCAAGGTAAGGGGCTCTGAATGATTGAGAGGTGTAGAATTGATAATAGTGAATCTGATATCAATGTAATATTATGGGCTCTATGATATATTTATAGTAATGGATTTGGTGGGGTCATGTCATATGAATTAAAAATTTAGTTGATGGTACAAGCTCTAATTATCCATTTATTAAATTTGGCATCAATTTTAAATTTTGAGCATAAGCTAAATTTAAAATGATCAATGATAATGAGACCCCTCAAGATGTCATGTTACGATCTCCATTTACTGAGCTAATAAACATGAGGATCATGGTAGGCATCTACCTATTATTATCCTTATATCATTGATTTTTTTTAGGCTGGCCATGTTTTAGTCTAATACTGGTGTGTTTAATCAACACTACACTGACTAGAGTTAATGGGAAGCCTTGTGTCTTGATGGCTTTATGTATTTGAGTTGGTATTTGGTGTATTATGTACATGTGGAATTATATCATTGGATCAAGAGTTTGTAGCTATATCCCATTTTTTATTTTTTAAGGAATTCTAGGACCTTATGCCACCTAAATATATAGAAGCACATATGGCTCTTTTCTACTTTCTTTGGCCTCCTAAGATATGATAGTTTTGATGTTGTGGGACTCATAGGAAACACATGGTACTTCTTGATTGGATCGAGATCCTAAGATCTAATAGTTCTAATTTTTTGGAATAAGTAGGAAACATGTGGTGCCTCTACATTAGCTCAAGATATTAGGGATATGACAATTTTGACATCCTAGTACTTGTAGGAAACACATAGTGCTTCTTAATTAGCTCAAGCTCCTAGGAATATAACATCATTGATGTCACAAGACTAAAAAAACAAATAGAACTTCCTAATTAGCTTAGGATCTTAGGATTTTATAGTTTTAATGCTACATGATTGGTAAGAAATATGTGGCACTTTTTGATTGGCTTAGGCTTCTAGGCTTTGATAGTTATGACACCGTAAGACTAGAAGGAAACACATGGTACTTATTAATTAGCTCAAGATACTAGGGATATAATAGTTATGGAATTATAGGAATAGTAAGAAACATAAGGCACTTCCTTATTGGCTTGAGATTCTATGGCCCTATCATTTTTGACATTGCAAGATTGGTAGGAAAACATGGTACTTCTTAAATGTCTTAGGTTGCTAAGGCTATGAAAAATTTGATGCCATGGTATTGGAAGGAAACACATGAAACTTCCTCAGTGGCTTAGGATCACAATGCTATAAAATCTCTAATACTATGGATTTGGAAAGAAACATGTGGCACTTCCTAATTGGATTGGGTTCCCAAGGTCTATAATTATGACATTGTATGACTAGCAAGAAATACTTGGCACTTATTTATTGGCTCAATATATCAAGGTCTAATAGTTCTAATACTACAGTACTAGAAAGAAAAACATGGAAATTCTTGATTAAATCTTGATCGTAGGCTTTGACATTTTTGACCCCTTTGAATAATAGGCAACATATGGCACTTCCTAATTGGCTTAGGATCCTAGGATCTGATAATTCTATCATTGAAGGATTGGTAAGAAACACATGGCACCTCTTCATTCACTTGGGTTATTAGGGATCTGATAGTTCTGATACTATGGAACTAGTAATAAATATGTGGTACTTCTTTATTAGATCAAGCTCTTTGGTATCTGATAAATTTAATGCTATAGAAATATTAAGAAACATGTGGAGCTTATTCATTATCTTGAGCTTCTAAGGTCTAACAATTTTGATGTTACAAGACTGAAAAGAAACGCATGACACTTATTGATTGGCTTAGGTTCCCAAGGCTTTGATAGATTTGATAGCTTTAGGACCTAAAAATGTAAAAAAATTATAAGTCATTTAAAATATACATGTAAGCACATAGACACTTACCTTGTAGCTAAAAGGCTCCCAGAAGAATGCCTACTTAGACTCCAAGACTGAGATTCTAGGAATGAGACTCTAGGAATAGACTACACACTAGTTTTCTATAAGAAATAGTTAGTGCCCCTAAAATAATGAAGTAATTTTTTTTATAAGAGCATAATGGGACAACTACTACTTACACATAAAAGTTGTGAGATTTTTAGATACACACCATACAACTGATGGTGATACTACAAAATACTTCATTAATCAAGATTGAGCAGACATTAGCAATTTCACATGAATAATGATCAATTATGGGTCAGTTTGGGTGCTAACAATTTTCAAAATTTTAAAAAATAGATGTCCCCTTATCTTATGAAAAAATTAATGTGTTTGTCACAACAAATGTCAACTATGTAGGGAAAACACTACTAGTGTTTAGAACCCAGACCATGGACCTCCATTATTAAACCATTAGAAGAGGAAGAAACATTTAAGTCTTCTTCAGCACATGATATACTAGGCTTCAATTAATTCAAGAGATAATTTATGTGAATAATGATTATTTTCATTCTGTTATCTCTCTTTTAAATTTTTTATCAAGTTTAGAGGTGTCTTAAGTGTGCAAAACTCCTGAAAAGGTTTTTTTTCATATATTGGTTGAGGAAGGGAAGGTTCATGCATTGATCTACTGCTAGTCAAGCATCTATATCCTAATCAGGATACCTTTTGTCCCACTCTAAGCCTTGCTTCATTTCCATCTAGGCTAGAAATCCCATAACAAAGATTTCCTAAGTCATCCTTTCTTAGGAAGAGATTTTGGGATTGTCTTGACTTTTAGACTTCCTTTGATTTTGATGTCTTCTTTATTTTAGGGTTGGGGATTGTTGGAACCAAATATTGTAATAAAATATTCTAAGTGTTTTGGTAACATGATGTGGGAATGCAAGGTCATGAGAATATCATAGAGGACTTGGGCACATATATGTCATGATATAGAAGAGAGAAAGGTTGAATAATAGTGCATAAGATATTAGCATGGAAGGATGACTCACAAAATATTAAAAAAATAAAGAATGATGATCATAATACATAGGATTCACAAAAGTGAAAGATTAAGATAAGGGAAAAATAAGTAGAGGTGGTTAAAAATTAGTTTTTGGAAGCAACAGAGATTGATGAGAGCATGAATCAAACAAGGACCTATAAGATAAGAGGAACATGAACACAAAGCTCCAACATAGAGAGGATATATAGAGGAAGTTAAGCCCAAGTCAATAGGAATTCATTGTTTTTAATGGTCATTAGTTAGTCATCATTTTTTATTAATGATAGAATTGAAGACATGGAGTACTCTTGTGTATAAATACCCCTTAGAATTTTAAAGCAAGGTTGCTAGAATTTGGAATGGCTAGAGTTATTAGAACTAGATTTGATATTGTTGGATGTGTGGAGTATTTATCAATATTCATATACAAATATATTATGTAATAACAATGTAACTTGGTATCCTTATTAAATTAAATCAATAGAAAAAATTCTTATTTGAAAATTATGATGTATTTATCTCTATAGTGTTAACTTTGCTTTTATAGTAATATTTATCTACATTGTATGGATTGCTCAAATGGATAAATATATGATACTGATGATAGTGACAATGGATAAATATAGTAACTCAAGTGCCTAAGTAATATAGAGCTTAATAAATACCATCACATGGTAGAATCGATGGGGATTGATCTTTGATACGCACCTTGGGTGAGGGAACAAGATTACCCCTCACATGATATGTTAATGCACAAGCTTATTGACATCCTCTTTATATTGGGAACTTAAGCAATATTTATTTATGAAATTATAAGGAAAAAAACCCAATAATTTGGTTCCATTTCCAAGATCCATTTCACTTGTTATCATGATGGTAGAGAAATGATCGAATGGCTATCTTTAGAAAATGTCGAGCACTGGGTTGTTACCGTATAAGAAAACTTTTCACTCCAATATATTAAACTAGGATTTTATGCATGCACATGGGTAGAGAAAAACATATATGATTCTCTATATGAAACATTCTTTTTATAATTACCCATTCACTTATATTCTTAGATCTCAACATATGCACAAGACCACTCAAGAAACTACATACGAAAGGCTTCTTGATCAGTAGAATATCAAATGGCCTTAGCTAAGTTGGAAATTATATGGAAATGAGTGGTATGCATCTGGTGGATTGAAATTCTTAATAGCTATATTATAGTATATGTGGTCTCTATGTATTCTTGTTTAGAAGAATCATAGTTTAACTTTTTGAGGGAACTGCATGGAAGGTACCTCAAGAAAATTTATTTAGAGATTAAGAAGCTTATGCGATTTATAACTTCCCCATGGATGAATAAAATATATTATACATGAGAAACATGAATAGTTAGGTAAAGGGAAATATGTGTATCAATATAGGATTGGTAGTTCAACATGGAAGTCAAACAATGATAATTATGAAATTGTAAGAATGATGAAGCCAAACGTAAGGCTTCTAAAGGCAATAATCCCAAAGGTAGATGGGAGGATACTATAAGTGCCATGAGAATCCACAAGAGGGTGGAAAGGTATGGTGATTACTCCATGATCATGGATTCATGCCCTTTTCTATCACAAGTATGTGCATAAGAAATATGACAAACATTGATCATGGAACCCAATCTCAATAGACCCAATTTCCCCACCATAATGCATGTTCATGTATTTGAGTTTGATGTAATTCTTGTTATAAATTGGCATATTGACAATATAGACTCTAAAATTGAATCTAAAAATGAAACCATAGAGGAGTATCTAGTAGTTAAATATCAATCTAACAATTTACAATTGATTTCTACATTTCTACTATAAGAAAAACTTATGTCTCACCTTGAAATTCCCTATAGACCAAATCTAGCTAGTGGACAAACTACAAGATTGATAATAAATAATCAACCTCCCATAATGTACATTATTTTTTGTGCACCTATTTTTTTAGGATGAACATGGGGAAACATTAGTGGTGGTTCTATTAGAGGAGGATTAGGCAGTGGCATTGGAGGTATTAGTGGACCTCCCCCATAGGGCTTAAGAGGAACTAAAAAAGTGCCATATCAAGGTCCATTACAACCACCTAGTGTACCTACTATTGATAATGAGATGATGCTTCATTTACTTGAATATCAATGTGTGAAAATGTGGTAGAAAACATTCAAAAGTGTGAACTCATTTGGTGAGTGTGGGGTATCACTTATTCATAACAAAAGGCTACTCAATTTGACACTACTTTATTGGATTGTATAGACAAATGTTACCATAAATTTGACCCTTAATAAATAGTTGTTAATTATGAATTTTTGAAGAATACCTTTCTCTAAGAGTTTGACATCCCTGATTTTGAGCAACATATTATCATTACCTTAAAATATATCAAAAAAGAGTTCACTAAGAGAGTGCACTTGTATGATGCACATTTCAAAATGATTCTATCAAAATTATCATTTGAGATTAACCCAACATATCATGCTCAATGGTTTATGGGAGGATTATTACTCCCTTTCTAATGAACCTTATCCCACATGACATTTATTGAACTATGCAAGGCACTAGAAGCTGCCCTCTACATCAAAGTTGTGAAAAATATAGATATAGGTAACAACCCCTTTATGGAGGCTTATATTACTATGATGACTTCTCAGTTAGAAATGCTTGTGACCAATAATTCTCATGATACACATAGAGACATTTGGTGTGTTGAATGTGAAGTAAAAGGCCATAATAGAAATAATTTTCCTCAGAAGAATGTTCACACTGTAATAAAACAGTTTTGTGAGATCTATTAAGAGGACCATGATGTAAGAATTTTTCCCTTATTATAGAGTGTTACCTAGTCTAAGGTGTCACTATACTATAAGATATATGATGCATACACACATGATAAAAATGACATTTAGGTCATCAATGAGATTCATGAAGCACACAAGAGAGGAACTCACCAAACTTATATTGCTAATAACTAAGAGGTTGGTGGAGGTTGATATTTTAGGGTTCAAGGAAGTGGAAAAGTACATAGAGGTGGTCATTTCCCACATAGAACTTGTTAAAAATATGTATCTTTAGGCCACTACCAACATGACTATATGGTATATCCCACCTACACTTTTAATAAAAATGAACATCACCTAGAAGAATGACCTAATTTTTATTCATCCATTACCAAAGAACAAAATGATAAAGGTGCTATTAGGATTCATGTTGTAAAAACCCCAACTAATTAGTAGATACTTCTCCCTACCACCCCACCAATTATACCTAAGGTAAATAATACTACATGGAGTGGTGCTCATTCCTAAGTGATTTTAAAGCCACATACTAAAAAGGTTCAGCATGAAGAACCTTGTGCACATCACTACCTAGATGTTCAACAACATAAAGAAGTGTTGAATTACATAATGACTGTGGTACATAAATTACAAGGAAATATTGAGTTATTTAAGAAGGATGTTTCCATACACATTGAGATGCAAAGAGAGACTATCTCAATTGACTCAGGGTAGGATGAATTTCTAGATCTTTGTAAGCTTCATCTTAGTGAGAACATCATACCTCTCCTTGATAATTAGTTATGAAAATAAATGACTAATACTTTGATAGATCATCATTTTAACCATACATAGTGATAAGAGGCTCATGTCTAAACTAATTCTTAATGTGATAAAGAGGTCATTGTGAACACATCCATTGATAATTGGATGATATGAGATATATCGATGGACACTAACATAGAATTTAATGTTATCATAAAGGATGCTTGGAGGAAGATGATAAGCCCCACTCTAAGACCTTCCTATATGTTCTATTTATGGCCAAAAATATTTGAGTAGTGCCTATATGCATTCTTAAGGATGCCACTATCAACATCTTGTGTGTCCCATTCAAAGATGTTTTTGGAGTAATTGAACTGGTTGAAGCTGATGATTTCTCAACCCTATTGGGTTAATAATTATGCTATGAAAATAATGTTAACTTGTATTTCAAGAAGTGCTACATCAACTTTGAGAATTATACTCATCACATGGTCATTCCTATCAATAATGACCAAGATCCTAACATAGAGGACCTTAGTGTCATTTTTAACAAGCAATATAGAAAGAGTCTCAAGATCATTGCTTTAGAGAACAACACCCAAAAAGGTAAGGAACTTATATATGAGGTAGAGAAACATCAACATCCAAATCAATAACCTCCAATTTGTGTTGCATTCTAATAGGACATGCCTAAAAAACATTTGTATTTGTGGAAATTTTTCCTTGAGCTTGATTCCATAGAAAAAACCCAACATGAGATGTCCTTTGATATGGAAGTATAACATGATGAAGAATTATTTGAACTTAAAATGGATAGAAATAACATAATCCCAAAAGTGGTAGGTGTTCCTGACATGCTCTAGATAAGTACCATAATTTTGTCTTTAACACAAGTGGGCATGACACTAATTGAGTTTACCTTAGAAGTTTCTAGGAAAAATATTATTAATAACCATGGAGAGATCTAGATCTATGTTAAACATCAGGAGGTCATTCACCTGTATAAAGAAGAACATGACACATGGTGAAAAATTAAGGTAGAAATTGAAGAACTCAAGCATTGACTTGATGTGGTTCAGGTAAGGTGACTTAGGAATTTGGGCCTTTGTCAAATAATTTTGAGAAGCAAATATGTGTTTTTGGATTTTATTCCTATGATGGGTGAGGCTATAAATAATCTAGAGACAATCGTGGACCTTTTATTAAAGAAATGTAAGAACCAAGTAGATCCTAGATAGGTAAAACTTTGGGTAACTAAATAGTTCATAGAGGCCATGAAGGTTTGTTGTAGCTTTTTGAATCAACTAGGTGATACTATTCCCATTACAATTGGGGTTTTGGTAAACCTAGCATGACTGAGTTTTTTTTGGGAATCATGACTACTACCTAAAGAATAATGACATTAGTAATAGGTTTATAATGCCCTAGGGATCAAAGATAAGGCTTAACACAAAAAATATTTCTAGGATGATGAAAATATAGAAAATGAAATAAGCACCCAAAAATAAGAGACTAATGCTAATTTTTAGTGCTTTTAGGGTAGGTTTTGGATTAAGTTAGGTCCCTTGAGGATGACCACAAGGATGTAGCTTCTTAGTTTGAGACTTTGGTAACTCAAGTAGATGGATTTTTGGAGTATCTTGAAGAAATGAAGAAATTAAAAGGCCAAGTGGAAGTTATTACTTATACTCTTCAAACAACCCTAAACCAGTGGGAAGAACTCAAACACCAAGTATAATAGGTAGATTCAACATTTTTGACAACTAAGGAAACTGAAGTATAGTCCAAAATGGACTATCAAATTAGTATGGGGTAAAATGTTAGACCCAAATTTTGTAATAAAATATTATAAGTGCGTAATAATGCAAGGGTGTGATAACAACATAGAGGACCTAGGCATAGAAAGATTATGGTAAAAGATGAGATGACATAGAAGAGCAAAAGGTTGAAAAACAATGCAAAAGACATTGATGTGGAAGGATGAGTTGTGAAAGATAAGTAAATGGAGAATGAGGAGATTAAGATGTAGAAATCATAGAATTACAAGGCTATGATGAGGGCACATGAAGAAGAGGATATTACAAAGTAGTTCATGGAAACAAAATATTTAATGAGAGTATAAATCCAACATTGGCTTATGAAAGAAGAGGAAAATAAACATGAAGATCCAACATAGAGAGGGTATATAGGGGGAGTCAAGCATAAATCAATAGGAATTCATTGTAACAATTGTTGTTATTTTATATTTACACCTTAGGTGAGTAAGGGGATTGTTCAGATCTTCTTACTCAAATCTAGTCAAACATGGGAATGATCCTAGGTTGTGGGTATCCTAAAAATGGATCAAACATCTAGAAAAGGTTGGATTCCTTATGGATCTATCACCTACACTAAACCTAAACTAGCACTTACTTAGAAAAGGGTAAGAGATTTGACAAAACTTATAAAATCATGTAAATGAGGTGATGCATCAATGATTTTATCACTTAAACTCACACAATACACACTATGAGACAATTTCAAGACTAAATAACATCAATCTCACATAAATATTTTATAATAAGGCATTAATTAGATATCAAATCAACAAGACATGGAAAATATCCACTTTCAATCTAAACAATAAACTATAAATTACACTTATAATGACCTGTAAGAACTACTAAGCACTTCCTAAAGGTGAGAAAAACTTAGACATAACCAAGGAACATACATTCAATTAACCACAATGCATGAATTCATGGAACACACTTCAATATAGATTATAAAATAAGATGGAATTTAGTCTTTATTACATCAAAAAGGTGTCACATTACAAATCTTGGCAGACTCTGGTTATACCAAAAAGAGGGATAGAAGGATCCATTACAAGGCTTAGGATCCTATATTTATATAAAAGAGAAAGAGAGAGAGAGAGTTCATTGTAAAAAATCCCAACCACTTTTGATGGATTAACATTCTCGAGGATGTTGAGTCATTGTCTTATCAACAAAGAACAATTTTTTTTAAAGAATTTAATGCCCATTACCCTTATGCAATCACCAAGTCTCTTCTTGGAACTTCATGATATCATCTACTTGATTTACTAACAAGGATAATGTCTTAGAATTGGTAGAATTATGCCACAACTAATTTAGGTGTCTAACTATATCTGATCATTATATAGGTGAAAACCAATCTTATATCATTGGTTTTTACGTGGTCACAACATTCATGAAAACCTATTAATTGCTTGACCTTGCTTTATTTGCTATCTTTTTATTTGGTCCAAATGACCTATTTTATTTATATGGATCTCTTTTGGCAATGCTTAGTCCCAAAATGTGGTCCTATTTTAACCTTGGCTTTCTTTTGAGCTTGACTCTTTGATATTTACTTTTCTTGGGTCCATTTTAACTTCTTTGATTTTCATCAAAAATATCCCAAGATTGCCTTCATTTATTAATTATTGATTTATAACTCAAACTATCTACATTGTGCCCAAATATATTTATGCTTATTAGTATTATATATTATGCTAACTTATTGACTCTACTCACTCCATTGATCACCTTTTTGTGATTGCACATGAGTCCTTGATTTCATGATAGTTGATCCTTTTGACATGTTGACTTGATCATGTACCATCGAATCAAGATGTACGAGCTCATGCACACCATAGATCTCCATGTTCCCACTTTCATATCAATTTTTATGATCCATTGGATCATGATGTATGAGCTCATACTGATAATTGCTTTAGCTTAAACCCACCCTTTTGTTAGTGAATGTGTACTATTGGATCTCAGATTGATGCTCCCTCACTATTGGATCATGTTCAACTTGTAGATCTTTAAAGGATTTAACTTGGGGACCTTTTGACTTATTTGACTCTAATGTGGATCATTAGATCTCATGTGTCAGTATGAGGGCTCCCATAGACCATTATATCTTGACCAAATTCAAACCTTTTAAGGGCATTTTGAACCCAAATAGTTAATTATCTTGGTCTAAATTTGATAACCATGTGAATGTCCTATTGAATTCTTGACTTGATGCATGCCACTATATCTTTGCTTAGATTGAATGCAAACCATCAATATTGAACCCATTTGAATGCAAATATCTATTTTCCATAGCTTGAACTTTGATGTCTGCATGAATGTATCTAGATTTGCATGACTATCATTGCATATTTGAAAACCAATGGTCATCTTTTGTGCTTGAATTTGACACTTAGAGGGCCATGATTGACATTTTGAATTCAGATGGCTATTTTCTTTACCTAAAATTGACATTTTCACAACTATCTGGATCACAAATTTAATGGGATACTTCAAAAATTTATCTTTGGATAATTTATTTGAAGAAAATACCCTTCATAAAAAATGTATAGGACCATTCTCTTGAAAAATGACCTTTCAAGACTTTTGAACTGGACCATTTCCTTGAGAAAAGACCCTTTGATAAAATGTTTTGGCCACTTTAATTTAAAAGGATATCCTTCAAAAAAAATTCTTGGGATACTTTGGTTTAGAATGACCCTTTGAAAACTTTGTCTTGGATATTTTATCTAAAAGAATGGACCCTTAGGATTTTTTACTATAGACAATTTCTCTAAAAGAAATAGGTCATCCAAAAAATTGTTGAAGAATAATTTCTTTGAAAATAGGTCTTCATATTTTGATTCAAACATTTTGTCCAAAAGAACTTATGCCTTTGTAAAGTTTGTCTCAGACAAATTCCTCAAAAAAATTCAACACTTAGCCAAAAAGAGTCCTGAAAGAAATTAGCTTAGCAAAATGAAAGCCTGAAAGAATTTGCTCCAGAGAATGAACACTTAGTCAAATAAAAGGTCTAAAAAATTCCCAAGTAAAAGACTTAGCCAAAAAGGATTTTTATACTTATCTTTTCTAAGGCTTGTATATTATTTTAGACTCATGATTGATATGTTGCTTGATCCTTGAAGGCTTGAAAGAACTATTAAAAATATGAAGCTTATGCATACCAGTTCCATGACCTTGAACTACTTGGTTTCACCATTAAATCCTACTCATATTGAATCATTAGACCAATATTCAATCATGATCTTGCTCCTTTTATTAAACTCTTGGACTATGCACATTTTTGGTAAGTAGACCAAATTTGGTCAACATCTTTGGTGACTTGGTTGGGCAGCATGCCTGCTATACTTGAGAACTTAGACCATTTATATGACATTTGAGTTATTATAGATAATACATGAACCATTTATATGATTGCAAGATAACCTTTTGATTTGTAAAGACAAAATAATTCCAAAAAAAATAGGGAAAGAAATAAATTGAAAGGGAAACTAACCTAAAAATTAAAGGTAGCTAAACCACTAAATAACTATGCAAAAGACACACTTAACTAGGACAAAATATCAACAAACTAACCTAATTAACCATTACAAAACATGATCCACCTAGATCAAAAGGGAAATTCATGAACTCATTCATTTTAAAAGATGGTACAAGTTTTAAAGTAGGGGGTTTATTGAACATGACCTTTGAATAGACACTCATTTTGCCAATTATTTCTCTTAACATCTCCTAAAATGAGCCATCAACATCAAACCAATCACCAAAAAAACAAACTCATCTTGTATTTTTGGATCTTCCTCATATTTTTTGTCAACTAACACCTTGTCAAGTAACATCTTATCTATGCATTATCTTTTAATGACATTATCCTTATTATTAACTATTGCAAGTTTATCCAACTCTTCAAGGAGCTCTGAATAGTCAAACCAATCTGTATCATGATATTGAGTAGGTATTTCTTGATCAAAGTTATGAATATCATGCTCTCCACTAGGTAACATGCTCTTAAGAAGCTCTTCAATCTTATGTAGAGATTCAAGATATAGCTACCAATCATATTTTTGTTCTTCACTTTGATCAATTTGAATAAGATTAACCTAAATGGTATCTTTATCTTCCTTAAGTGGATATATCTCAATCTCATTTATGACATTAGCTTGTATCAATTCCTCGTGGATTTATTTCATTTCAAGATCTACTTTATCTTATATACTTGAGATAACTTCTTAAATATTAGCTAAAACCTCATTTTCAACTTGTACCTCAAGTGAAGTATCAATGAAGAACTCTTCATCATACACACTTGAAGTATCTTATTCACATTCTTCAAGAATTTGGTTTACAGCTATAACTTCTTCTATTTCCCATAGAACAAGATCCTCTTGAAGAAGGGAGATGGTGGGAGGTTGATGAAATTCATTTGCTTGAAATGGATTATGAAGCATGGAATTTTGATCATGATTATAATTTGGGGTTTTGAGGGTAATAGAGTTTTGGAAAGGAGGGAAAGAGAAATTTTTGACAATCCCTACAATATGCTCTTTCCAATTAGCCATTATCTCATCAAGGTCTAAAACCCTTTTGTCCTCATGGAAAAATTGAGCTTGAGGGGTAAGTGGTGAACAAAAGCAACTATAATAAGGTTTAGCCTCTTGAATAGGATCTTGAATCTAATTAGGAATCTTCATTGACACACACTGGGCTTGGTTAAGAATTTCATAATAATGAGTATAAGAAGACTGGTAAGGAACATAAGACAGTTCTTGGTTAGTCGAATTTTTATTATCCTCTTCATCAATAGAGAGAGGTGATAATTTATCAGTCAAATCAAGTAGAAACTTTTCTTGAATTAGCACTTCTAAAGTTGGATTATTTTCCTCATTTGAAACATTATCCTTTTGTTCAACTTCATCACTCAAATTTGCCTTGCTAAGTTGCTCAATCTCACCCAAGAATTCAAAAAACAAGTGCTACCACTAGTATTTCAATGGATTATTTACTTTAGTATCAATAACATCATCATGGATGCTGCCAACTAACTAGTCTCTTATGAAAAGATCAACTTGTGTTTCAATTGCTTTAGCTTTATCATCATGACATTGTAGCTACCTTTTATCATCCGATTTATAATCATGCTTACCTTCTAATCTATTAGAAAAAATAGGGGTGCTAATTTGAATCTCCTCTTCATAGATAATATAAGTGTCTTTTTAAAGGTGTTTTTAACACTCAATTGCAACTGTATTACTATCTATCTTTTGAATGATTGCCTGCTCCTTTACCAACTTTTCTAGTTTTTCCACCATGCTTGAATGATCTAATTATGATTTTGGTGTATTTAAATTATTTTTAAGAGGTGAGAGGATGGGTGGGTAGTAGATATCATTAGGATACTTGATGATTATAAGGGTATCCTTACAACTAGGAATCCTAAATGGCTTCTTAGGAAACTCTTAAGATTGAGGAGGGATGTGAAAAGGGGTAATAGGTATTTAAGTAACAAAAGATGAAGGACTAATAACAAATTTTACAACTAATTTTCCTCCTCCATTATCCTGTTCTTCAAGGGTGGGCATAATGAAATTATAATCCATGGCCCATGAAGGCTTCCATGTGGGTATTATTTTAGGGCCTTTGGTAGGTATAAGATCTTAGACACAAGTAGGTTACTTTGGGGAAGGAAGGTGGAGGTAGTCTGCCTTTGGGATGATTGGAGGGAGTGACTCAATATGGAACTTAAAGAGTGATTCAGACTTGATTTTCACCTCTACACCATGTTCAAGTGTACACACTATATGAGATAAGTCCTTGAGCAAGTACCCTCCAACCTTAGTCATGAAGTCATTACCCATAAATAAGGCAATAAATCTGCTACAATAAAGTCTTGCACAACTAAAAGTTTGGGGTAGGCATGGAAAATAAGTTGAATACTTTTAACAATATCCCATATTTTAATGGGGGGATCCATTCCATTTCAATATAAATTCAAAAACAAGTTCATATATTATATTCAATATGTGTGCCACCAATTTAACAATAATTGAAAAAATTGCCTTGTCACTAGGTAAGAAATTATGGATCAACTTATCTCTTATGACTAGGGAAGCAAGAAAATGATATGGGGTGATCAATTTAGACAACTATGGTTGGTTTACAAGATTATTTTGATGAGGAATAAGATCTTGGTATTCAACCCTTTTTTGCTATCTAAGACTCTCATTCAACTTGTCCCTTTTTTCTTAATTTTTTAATTTCTAAATGCAGATAGTCAATATTTGGTGTAGGTGGATTTCAAGGGGTAACATATTGATAATAGGGCTGATTATGAGGGTGAGGATGCTACCATGGATGATATTGGTAGTGTGTAGGATATGGATTAGTGTATGGGTTGTAAGGGATATGTTAAGGTGGATATGATTCATCATAGGGTTGATAAGGAAGTATAGCATAGTTCTCTTCATACATAGCCATGAAAACAACATCAAGATATTGTGATGAAAATAAACTTACTTGGAAACTACCTGGACTTTTAAAAATAATTGCTTGAGCATGGAATCACTAAATACTTCATGAATAACACTACTAAAACTAAAATTCCACCCAAACCAGCTCTAATTCAAGTCCCACCAAGTGTTCTAAAATTATTGGTGTTCTATATTTACATCCTAACTGAGTAAGGGCATAGTTTAGATCTTCCTACTCAAATTTCGTCTAACATGGGATTGATTCTAGGTTTTGGGTATCCTAATAATGGATTAGACCTCTAGATAAGGTCAACTTCCTTATGGATCTATCACCTACACTAAACGTAAACTAACACTTGCTTGGAAAAGGGAAAGAGATTTGACAAAACTTATAAAATCATGTAAAAGAGGTGATGCACCAATGATTTGATCACTCAAACACATACAATACACACTATGAGACACTTTTAAGACCAAATAACATCAATCTCACATGAATATTTTAAAATAATACATTAATTATTTATCAAATCAGCAAGAGAGGGAAAATATCCACTTTCAAGATAAATAATAAACTATAAATTGCACTTATAATAACCTATAAGAACTACTAATCACTTCCTAAACGTGAAAAAAACTCAGACATAAGCAAGGAAAATACATTCACTTAACCACAATGCATGAATTCATGGAAAACACTTCAATCTAGCTTAGAAAAAAGGATGGAATTCAATATTTATTGCATCAAAAAGGTGTCACAGTACAAATTTTTGTAGAGTTTGGTCATACCAAAAAGAGGGATAGAGGGATCCATTACAAGGCCTAAAAGATTGCATTTATAGGGGTGAGAGAGAGAGAGAGAGAGAGAGCATTTGAAAAAGGCCCAACCACTTTTGATGGATTAGTATTCTTGAGGATGCTGAGTGATTTAACTTTTTGGGAATATTGGTGTATTGTTCCTAGTTTAGTTATAGGGTTTGAGTAGTAAAAATAATAAATAAATATGAAATAATTAAGCTACTAATTTATGTAAATTATATTGCAATTTTGACTTTTCTAAAAATAGTAATAAGATGGAGAAAATAAGGCTTAGATAGAAACTAGGTGATATGACTGAGACAGGGTCTGAGATACACTATGTAAGATTGGGACACTATCACAAACTGAGATCTAACCTACATTTTATGATTATATAGGAGCATTGAAATTGGATAAGAGTGGCACTGGCATTTTAGTCTACCTCTGTCACTATTATCTTGAGAATCTAAGATTTTTGAGTTTTGTTTGCCAGGCCTGTATGACACTATCTATGAAGTTTTGATAGCTGCAAGTCTATAGAGCTCCTTGTAGAGTATATTTTCTCTTCAAACCCTATACTCCATTATACTTTGACCAATTTTGAGAAAGAGGGGGGGTTATTTTGTGTAATATTCACTGAACATGTATCCACACCCCTTGTGTGGGTAGGTTGCCTACATACTAATACTATGAAGAGGGATCAAACTATATGTAGTTCTCCCACTTGATGTGCTTTGTGCAATTGAGTGTATGAATATGAAAAATTCTAAACTATATTTACTTGAGGTCACTAGGGATTGGTGTAAGGATTTGAATAAAATGTAAGTATATTGGATGGTTGTATGTAGAGAATAGGGAAGATTGTGTGAGTAGTATTGCTTGTATTCTTACTTGCTTAGTGATATTTACAAACCCTTTCCAAATGATCTTTGAATGGGGTTTTATAGGGATTTATTGGTCATAGGTTAAATGTGCTCGCATTAGGCCAACAAGGAGAAGGATGGGGAACTAGAATAAACTGACCATTAGGCCAAATATGCATTTAGATAAGAGCACCAAAAGTAGATAAGAGTGGCACTAGTGTTATAGTCCAAGTGTGGCACTATTGTCTTGAGCTGATAAGACCTATGGGGATGGATTAGTCATGGAAAAAGGGGTTTGGCTTAGTTGGGATCAATTCTGGAAGATTTTAGATGATTGGGAATTAGTGAAAATATTCCTATGAGGGTCATGATAGTAAGCAAGAGGGACCTAAGGGTTGGGTGTCATTATCCATGCTCAAGTTACCAATTTTTGCATTTTATATGACTACACTGAGTCATGGTCTTATCAATAAGTAACAAATTTTGTAAAATAATTGAATGCCTATTTCCCTTATCTAATTGCTATGTCTCTTCTTGGAACTTCATGATATAATCTACTTGATGTGATGATGAGGATTATGTTTTAGAATCGGAAAAATTATGTCATATTTTCTCTAGGTGTCTAAGTGTATCTACTCATTCTATAAGTGAAAACCAATCTTAGATCATTGGTTTTTACAGTCACAACATTCATGGAAACCTACTGATTACTTGATCTTGCTTCATATTCTATCTTTGCATCTGGTCCAAAGGACGTATTTTATTTATATGGAGCTCTAATTATAATTTTTGGTCCCAAAATGTGGCCCTGGTTTAACCTTGGCTTGCCTTTGAGTTCAACTCTTTGATATTTTCTTTGTCTGGGTCCATTTTAACTTTTTTGACTTTTATCAAAAATGTCTTCAGCTTGCCTTTATTTATTAGTTGTCGATTGCTAACTCAAACTTTCTACATTATGCTAAACTATCTTTATGCTTATTGGTCCCACATATTCTACTAATTTATTAAATCTACTCACTCTATTGATCACCTTTATGTGATTTTACGTGAGTCATTGATTTCTTACCAATTGATCCCTTTGACATGTTGACTTGATTTTGTACCATAGATCCCCCTGGTCCCAATTTCCTATCAATTCTTGTGCTCCATTAGATCATGATATATGATCTAATGCTAATTATTTATTTAGATCAAACCCATCCTTTTATCAGTGAATACACATTATTTGATCTTGGCTTGATGCTCCCACACTATTGGATCATGTCCAACTTGTAGATATTTAAAGGATTTAACCTAAGGACCTTTTGACTTGTTTGACTCTAGAGTAGATCATTAGATCTCATGTTTCAAAATGAGGGATCTCATAGAACATTATATCTTGACCAAATTCAAACCTTTTAAGGTCCTTTTGAACCCAAATGGTTACTTATCGTGGCCTAAATTTGATAGTCATGTGAATGTGTTATTGACTTCTTGACTTGATGTATACTGTTAGATCTTTACTTAGATTGAACATAGACCATTGATCTTGAACCCATTTAAATACAAATGACTTTTTTCCATGGCTTGAACTTTGAGGTCTATGTGAACATATTTGACATCCATTCAACCACCATTGTATATTTGAAAACTAATGATAATCTTCTATGCTTGAATTTGACACTTGCAAGGCCATCCTAGACTTTTTGAATTTAAATGACTATTTCTTTCAACTAAAATTGATGTTTACATAATTGTCTAGATCAAAAAAAATTTGGGATATTTCATTTATAACTTTGTCTCATGATAATTTATTTGAATAAAATACCCTTTAGAGAAAATGTATAGGACCATTCTTTTGAAAAATGACCTTTTGAGACTTTTGAACTGGACCATTTCCCTAAGAAAAGACCCTTTAGGAAAATGTTTTGGCCACTTTACTTGAAAAGGATATCCTTAAGAAAAAGTCTTTAGGATACTTTGATTTAGAATGACCCTTTAAAAACTTGGTCTCAGACAATTTATCCAAAATAATTGACCCTTAGGCTTTATTATGGATAATTTCTCTGAAAGAAATAGGTCTTTATAAAAATTGTTGTGGAACAATCTATCTAAAAATAGGTATTTGTATTTTTCTTTAGATATTTTTTCTAAAATAATTTATGCCTTCAAAAATTTTGTCTTGAATAAATTCCCTAAAAAAATTCAACACTTATCCGAAAAGAGTCCCAAAAGAAATTAGCGTAGCAAAATAAAATCCTAAAAGAATTTGGCTAAGAGAATGAACTCTTAGTCAAATAAAAATTCTGAAATAATTCCCAAGTAAAAGACTTAGCAAAAAAGGAGTTTTGTACTTAGCTTTTCCAAGGCTTGTATATTCTTTTAGACTCATGCTTGATCCTTGAAGGCTTGAAATAACTATAAAAAATCTAAAGCTTATGCTGATTAGTTCCATGACCTTAAACTACTTATTTTCACCATGAGGCCTACTCATATTGAATCATTAGACCAATATTCAATAAGGATCCTACTCTTTCCTTTGAACTCTTGGATTATGCACATTTTTGGTATGTAGACCAAATTTAGTCAACAATAACTTTCCAAAACTCATTGTTGTTAATAGTCATTGGTTAGTTATCACTTTGTGTTAATGATAGAATTTAAGGTAAGGGGTACACCTATATAGAAAGACCCCTTAGCTTGTTTAAGAAGAGACGTTAGAAGTTAGAATGGTTAGATCTTTTACAACTAGAGTTTATATTATTAGATGTGAAAAATAGTTATCGATATCTAGATTCAAAGAGATTGTGTAATAACAATATAAACTGGTAGCCTTATTAAATGAAACCAATAAAACTAGTTCTTATTTGTAAATTGTGATGTATTGATACTTATAGTGTTAACTTTGATTTTATATTAATAGTTATCCACATTGTATGGATTGTTCAAATGGATAACTCTAGGATAATGATGATAGTGACAATGGCTAAATTTAATAACTTAGGCACATAAGTAAGATAGAGCTTAACTAAATACCATTACACAGTAGAATCGATGGGGACCGATCCTTGATACATGCCTGGAGTGAGCACGTGAGGTCACCCGTCATGTGATATGTTAATGTGTGATCTTCTTGGTACCCTATTTATATTAAGCATGTAATTAATACTTAGTTATGTGAAGCTAAGGAAAAATACCCAATAGGGACCAATGTAGCCAAGGTGATTCGCTGATTGAGTGAATTGTTTATCACTAAAGGGAACTTATTTAAATACTCAATGAATTCATAGTGAATTCTTGATGTTATTTTAAGTATTTTAATGATCTCTTTCCAAAAATAGAACTTCTATTAATTCATATTCTTTACTTTAATCAATGGATTCCTTCCTACCAATTGCTATGCAAGGAATTTCTCCATCTATTATATTATTTAATAATGGAGACCTACTTTCTATTTTATATTTTCTAAATTATGTCTTCAATGCATGGGTTACCTTTGAAAGTACCTAACCTGATGATATAGGGAGCAATGTTTGGATTCAGTCTTACCACTCTACACCTGGATATCTATTTTATCATTCTATGAGAATGGGGTCTCACTTCTAGGGTAAAGAGGCTTTTTATGGGGTAGAGACAAAGTGATGAACACAAGGAGGGAAAATAAAAATAACCAAAACAAATACAAAAATAAGCACCCAATAGAAATTAAAATGCAATCAAAGTAAACTAAACCAATATTTACATTACCAACCTTTTCCTAGAGGAGTTATTCTAATATCATAGTAGATGGCATAGTTGAGGAGTAATGTTTCAAGAATTATCCATTCATAAGTAGTGAGAGATTATTTCCCTAGATATCCTTCAGTCTAAAAGTGTTCTACCTAAGTAACTCATAAATATTGTAAGGATTGACCTAGCGTGGGTCTAGATTACAATGACACCCTTTCTTATTGTGGGATTTATCCCACATTAGGACCAGGTCTAATATTTGAAAGAATTTCACCTTTGCATTATTGTTAAACCATCTCTTAATAGTATCTTGATGTCTACTAAAGTTTTTCAAAGCTTCTTATTATGTATCTTCAATCTGAATGATATCCAACATCCATGAATCTACTTTTCTTCTATCCTCCATGTATTCTTACATGAAATTGTATTTAGCTAGATTAAGGGTCATTGGGAATATCATCTCCAAACCATATACCAATAAAAAAGGTGAGCTATTAAGAGCCTAAATATACTTGGTTCGATGAATCCAAAGAACATATTTTAGGAGTGAATGCCAGTTCTTAGATATCCTTTCTACAAACCTTTTTTTATCACATCTATCAAGTTCTTATTGGTTGACTCATTTATGTAATTCCCATGTGGGTAGTAGTTTGATGAGAACCTTCAATGGATACCATTCTCATAATCCCATTTAGTGAACTTGACTGATTGGAATGCAGGACCATTGCCATAGACTAATGAAGTTGGAGTGATAAATCATGTAGTTATGTTCTCCTCAATGAATTTGATCATATATTTAATTGTGTTATTCCTAGTTATTACTACCTCTATCCATATTATGCAGTAATCAATGGTCGTGAGTATGAACTTATGGCCAATAAATGAGTTTGGTTTGATGATTCTAATGAATTCAAACCCCCATTGAGTGAAAGGATTTTATTCTATCAAAGTCTAGAGAGACATGACTACACAAAATTCATTCTTAGTGAAGGTTTAAAATTGATGGAAGGTGCAAACATGAGCATGTGCATCCTTGAAGATGGTGGGCTAATAATATCTAGTTCAAAGGATCTTATTGGTTGTTGTTATTCCTAAGGGATGACCACTACTAAATTTATCATAGAATTTGGTCATGACTTATTTCACTTATCATTATGATAGACATATAATATTTATTCCTTCATAATTATTTTGGTAGATCACTCATTTATTTAACATATAATGGGTTGATTTCAATATGAGAGCTCTTTTCTAAATTTTTCTCAATCTCTGGGGAGGATTCCTATAAATAAGCTAATGGATAATTGGATCATACCAGTCTTGGCCACCCATTTTAGATGGGTCTAATTGTACCATAGTGATTCTTGGGAAAATCTTGGTGATTAGCTAAGTGAGATCTTGATATCATATTAGCTTTATAGGTTTTATCTCTAGGTCATATTCTTGTAACTTCACCATCCATCGACTTCTATGCTCTCCTAGCTCATTCAACCCAAATATGAGCTTTATGGATGGATATAGGATGATAGCATAAACCTTATTTCAAAGATGTAGTTCCAAAATTCATTCACAACCTTCACCAAGGTATAATCATGTTTGTATAGGGTGGAGTAATTTAGCTTGACATATTTTAAGTTTTTACTCATAAATTTTATCAGATGCTCATCCCCATCTAATTTTTGAGTGAGTACTACAACTATGGTGTGATTTGAAGTGGAGTAGAGGTAGAAGTCCTTGTAGTGTGGTTTGAATAAGAAAGGGGACTAAATGATGGCATCCTTAATGCCTTAGAAATCTCTTTGAGTATTAGGGGTCTATTCCACCTTTGCTTCTAATTTCAACATCACATTTAGTGGCTTAACAATCTCAACAAAACTAAATATGAACTTGTGTACAAAGGTAATTTCACCAAAGAAAGTTTTTAATTCATTTTTACTATTAGGAAGAAATATTTTAGAAATAACACAAGCACACTAAGGATCAATATAAATACCTTACTTGGTGATAACATGACCAATGAGCTTACCATCTATGACACTAAATATTATATTATTTGGATTGAGAGAGATACCATACCTTCAACACATTTATGATATCTTCTATAGATGGTAGATATGGTTAGACCTACACTTTGAGAAAATAGTTAAGTAATCCATATAAATAATTATGCATTTACAAATAAGACCTTTGAAGGTAGAGTCAATGGTTTGCTACAAACTAACTTCTATATTGATGAGGTTAAAAGGCATTCACTTGTAAGTGAAGTTGCCCCATTTAGTTAAGAATATTATCTTTATACTATCTTTTGAGCTTACCAAAACCTAATTATATCCTAATAATTTATCCAAGAAGGAAATCATATGAGATCCACTGACCATTTCAATCACCTCATCTATAGAGGGTAAAGAGTATTTGTCCTTATTAGGGGCCTAGTTCAAGTTCCTAAAATCAACACACAATCAGATTTCTCCATTCATTTTACAAACAAGCTTTAGGTTGGTGATCCATGTAGAGTAGTAGACTGGGAAAATAATCCTAGTTGATATGAGATTATGAAACTCCTTGTGGATAAAAGGATATAGAATTGGGTTTATGGGTCATTACCTCTATCTGAAAGCTTTATAGTTTGGCTTACGTGGGATGGTATATGTGATTACACTTGAGTATAAGACTTTAAGGATCTCCATAGGCCTAGGAAATAATGTCTTTGTAGTGTGTCTATGGGAGTGAAATATGGGATAGTATTAACTTACTGAGACTATTATATTGATCCAAAATTGATATTACTTGACCATTAGTCTAGATACATGAGTATCTTTGGTTTATGTGCAAACTTGTCAAGGTTGAACTATCTTTCAAGGGAGATCATGCCCTTCTAGACCTAGTTCTATTTTAGGTTCATAATTCCATATTGATAATAATCCTCATCCTCTAAATCATTTTTGTTCACCTCATCTATAACCTAGGCATATAATACTCCTAAATTTGTAAGGAAGTTTAATAAGTGGCATTCATCCTCAAAGACTTATTTTTTTTACATTATTCAAGACTCATGGGCATAGAATAAGCTCTATAAAAAAACTATGTATATCTAATTCATTTAAGGGTTTTAGTTTTAAAAAGAGGCCACCAGTTAATCAATGACTTAGTTTTTGTCTCTAGGAATGGGGATGACATTAAAATCCCTAAACATTTATATTAAATCCCTTGCCCTATGATTGTATTTCCTCATATAAGATAACTTGAATTTAAATTTGATCCTAACCTAGTTGATTACTAATTTAGAATCTCAAAACACTTTTAGTTCTTTGAATCTATGCTTTAAGGTGAACTATATCACTAAAATCAAGGCTTCATATTTTATAAGGTTGTTAGTACAAGAGAACTATAACCTGTAGATAACTAGGTGTCACTTCCCTTATGGATCAATGAGCATAATTTTAGATCCAAACTTGCTTAGAATGATTCCCATAAAAGTACATGGACCATATACCTAAAAACATAGGGTCATCATAGGTTTTACTCTTAGAACTTTATGTAGACAAAGTGTATATGCCTATGTCAGAGGATTCTAGGTTTACCTTTTCATTAATTTCATTATATTTTATGATCATATGTCTCATCCTAGGATCTCTATCAACACATATTTGATTGTCCATTCCTCTCTAACACATCCATATATGGGATAATTCTATATCATATACCCATTAGGGTTTTGGACTATTCCCTAATAAGTAGCATCCTATAAAATTATAGGATATCCACCACTTGAATATCCATAAACTATTGGAATCTAGGTTCATATTCTAATTGTATATGTACATTTAATAGGTCACCCACTACCTTAAATTCAAAATCATTTATTTGAAACATTATATTATATGATTTGATAGATGTTAGTCTTAATTTTTGATAGATTCCAAAAGGCATGACATTTGATGAGGCTCCTAAGTCAACTAGATAGCTATGAAGGTTCTTCCCAAAAAACTTGATAATAAGTAAGAAAGGTGGGATCTAAACCTTCTTATTATGTATGAGCACATTGGTGTGCATATTCCTAGGCCTAGGTTTAGCTCATTTATCTATCAAGGACTTTAGGAGGATATCTCTTTGCTCAGTGATCTAGGCAATCTCATGTAATGTGATGTTTTCTTTGATCTTCTTCATGTATTATAATATGTTATATCCATTCTTTATAAAAGTGGGATGGGTATATTTAGGGGGATTGGGATTCAATTTTGGAGGAGGATGATCATTTTTTTCCTTGGGATCAAGAGGGGTTACACCATTATTAAGAGGAGTGGAATGGTAAGGAGATGTTACTATGCCTAATTCATAAGAGTGTAGTTGATCCATTGGAATTGATGGAAAGTGTGCACCTCATTGGTGGCCTCTTCTGGCTCACTATCCTCTTGGATATGAAAATCCAAGGTCTCTAACACCATAACCATGCTTGAGGCTCTTGAGGAGATAGGATAAAAAACCTAACTAGTGGTGTTAGGATGGTTTGGGACCACATCGCATTCTTCCTTTTCCTTTTGTAAGATGTAATCACTACACAACTCAATATAGTCAAGCTCCCCATGATGTGATGTATTATGTACATGGCACTAGTTTGGCAAGGCCAACTCATAAATGTTTATATAGGGAATATTATTGGGTGAGGTATATAATCATTTATTAGAGAAATTATGGGGATGATTTTATCTCTAGTAGGTGAATTTATTGTTCAAAATTTCACCACCACTATTCCCAACTTGCCTTTGGAGGCCCAAGAAATCATTACTAAACTTCGGTACTATGAATTGCATAACATCCAATTCATTCTTGGTATGCTCTTTGGGTATGCAGTTGACATTATTCACATAATAGACCAATTATTAGATGTGAGCTTGAGGTGATACTTCATTATTATCTAGGACAAGGAAGATCAAGTGTTGATTGGGAATAGTATGCCTCAAGGGAGATTGGTTTGTCACATGCATAATATGTGGCATAAACACATTTTAGTTAGCATTGAAGAGATGATTTTAGGTAGGTAGGGTTGGAAATATATTTGAGATGGTTGGTTCCATCTATACTTAAGGGTTCAATTGTCTATTGACTTTGATGGCCTCATAATATGCTAGGGGTAAATACACCACTAGTAGGTCTCTATGCAGGAACATGGTAGTCAAAGGATCTAGTGAATTATTATACATTTTAAGAGTTAGTTGGGTATTTTTCCTATATAACATAGTTACTCAGCTATACATCTTTTAAAACCTATCATTTAAATTCCTAATGGTATTTTTTTCTCTCTTTTGATGTGAACAAATTAATGGTATAACACATTTGGGTCAATAACTTGGCCAAACTAGCTAGGCACATGTAATCGAATTAGTCCCAACTCATAATGGACCTTTCAAGTAGGCTTAAAAACCAATCATAGGATACATCCATCAAAGTGAAATGGAATAATCTATATGATATATCCTTATGTTATACATTCATAACCCTGAGATTAATTTTGTATGTGGTTACATATTTTTCAATAGTACACTCCACACTTGGTGTGAATAATGAGAGGTAACTTTAAAATTTTTTGGGTAGATCATGGATAGCCCCCAAAACATTGATGATAGACCCAACTAACCATGCCATGGTGTAACCATAAGTACAGGTCTATTAGGGGTAGACTGAGAGGATGAGCTAGTCTAGCTAACCAAGGATCTTAATTTTCCTTTAGTAGATCTAGTTCATATATGGATTCATAAAGGTGATATTATTAACCTTTTGAGACTAGTTCAATATCTAGTGATCCACAAAGTAGGATCTAGGTTTCTCTTAGGTCATCTAGTAGTTTAAAGATTTATTACTCTATGGGAAATAGGGCACTCCTAGTGTTTTTTTATTTAATCCAAGATATCATTCTCATGAATGCATCTATTGAGTTAGGTGTACTAAGTGAGTTTGGAAAAAAATGGGGAACTTTTGTCCTCTCATTTTAGGATTGTTTCTAAGTTGATATATGGCATGAGTTATAGGTATTGGGATCCATTAAATAAATTGATCGAAATATATCTCTAATATGTGTTATGGTACCACTAGAGATCCAATTCTATTTTTCTCATAGATAAAAAACTTCTTCATAAATAGATAAACTAGTTATAACAAATTTACCACCTGAGTTCTACTTTACTTCATTTCTCAATTTATAAATAAG
Source organism: Torreya grandis (assembly GCA_037957365.1). NCBI lineage: Eukaryota > Viridiplantae > Streptophyta > Pinopsida > Cupressales > Taxaceae > Torreya > Torreya grandis. Next base: position 6,881,971 of record JARHVA010000129.1, read on the forward strand.
GGGATAGGACCATTTGATAATAAACAAACATCAAAAGAGAAGGAAGGTAAGTTATAAAAGGAGTCTCTGGGTCATAAAAGGATATTAATGCTTAAGAACCAATGACATGTCTAACTAAATTTTTACCACTATATTATGAGTTTCACAAAATCTTACGCTTAAACCACACAAGGAGGGGAGTCAAGGGGAGTAATGAATGCTTAATCCCAAAATCCTTTTACAAATAAACATAAAAGGGAACTATTTCCAAACACAAATAGATAAATGTTAGTTTAAATAAAGTGAAATAATTTAAGTAAGAGGTGAGAATAGTTATAGGCTCATTCTAATTAATTCATACACCTACATAAAAAAACATGCTTTAGTTATTTAACACTAATATATTTAGTGAATCAAAGAAGTTGGAAGATGTTCATGAAAGTTAAAACCCTCTAAGTAGAAAGACAAAAGTGTTGACCTTGATAAAATATATTTATAGTGACATATATATGGAATGATATGGGACCCATCTCCAAAAAACATCAGATCCCAATCTTAGTTATTATGGTCTAAAATAGTTACAATAACCCAATGATTATGATAATAGTTTCATAAAATACAAGAAGGAGAGGAGAGCCCAGAGTTTGATAATACATTCTCGATTGGGACCACTAGTATATTTATATTGAGCTTAGTTGGGAACCACTCCTCAACTAAATTGGGGTATCCTATTGAGATTTCAATGCATGTACCACCAAATTAATCTTTTATTCTAGGTTTGGTAAATTGGCATGTGCCTCTTGAAAGAGTTCTGTTTAAGTCAACAACATGTTATGATCTCATAGAGGAGACTCCAATGAGACTTTCCCCTCATTGACCTATCTAATAATCATAGTTGAGTGTGTGTTAAGATCTAATATGACATTGGATATATCCCTATTGGCCCCTTACACCTTATTCTTCACTACCACCTTGAAGTGGATAAGGTGGAATCTAAATTTGTTGAAACTAAATAAGGTGTCATATAGGTGGAATATAACTATAATGATGACCTACTTGAAGTATGTAAGGAATTGTTCATTGCTTTTCTTGAAGGGATTGATGGTGGTTTGGATGTCCCAGAGCTAATCTTCAAGTGAATTTATCATAGTTTAAACAAATTTTTGATATAAGTTCAAGTCAATGAGGGGAATGAGATTGAGTTCTGATAACATTCCCTTATGGAGGATATATGCCATATTATTTCACTTATTGTCAATTATGATGATATTTTACAAGTACTATTGTGACCTTTGGAGTAGCATATTTCTCTTTGAGAGAGCTTCAGTCACTTTTCCCAAGGTTGTGACCAATTTTGTAAGTGCAAATTCAAATTTACAAATTAAATTGATTGACAATGAACTCCTCACCTATGACTTCAGGGTCTTGACTTGGCCTCTAAGGTCTTCCATTAACTTCTATGTGAGAATATTGGTGACCTTGATTACTAATACTGGGTCCTAAACAATCTTATTTTCCCCTATAGAAAACCATTTCTTAGTGTGGGATAAAAGGTCATGTTTGTTATTCTATATGATATGGTTCACCTCCTAAGTGAAGGTTTGGTTCATCACCCTCCTCATTATGCTTGAGTCTCTATTAAATTGTAACTATGTATTTAGGCCCCCATGATAGACCATCTCTAGTCTCTTTTGCCTAAGGCTTTAATAGGTCCCACCCAACTTGGCCCATATAACACCCTCAAGGTGGTGGAAGGTGGAATAAGAGGGGTGGTAACAATTAAAGTAAAAGGTGGGGAAATGGGAGGAGCAAATAATAATTGAGAGGGGGCATGGAATGAGATGGAATATGGTGGGGGAGGCATAGGGTAAAAGGAGGAACAACTGAAGGTAAATCCTGAGGGAACAAGTGGGATTGTAATTACTTAGGGGTCAAGAATACTTTAGGGGTAATCACACCGAAGAGCTGATTATTTAATTGGAATAACAATATTTCCCAATTAAAACCTAACCATGGGGATTCTATTGTGATAGATATATATTTTCATGAAGGTGATGCATGTGTAATTTGAGGATGTTGGGGTGGCTTTAGTGTAATCAAACTTGGCTTCATAGACTTTTATTTATACCTTACATGTGCTGGCATCAAGCTTGAAGGAATTATATTAGATGGAGATTGTGTAAGCTATTGTGTGACTACTATCATGATCAATTATGTTATTGGATAAATCATAACATATGGGGTAGGGAAAACTTTAGTTTTGAGAGTAGTTGGAGCATTTAGAGCACTAGCAAGAATCACCATTATTTGGGCCACTGAGAATTTAAAATCAATCAAAATTTAGGCCATAAGAGGATATAAGTTAATTGATGGGGGTGGGATAAGAGTCAAATATGATGTAGACCATGCCACTGGGGTATAATATTGCCATAATTAGGCTGTGGAAAATCTTGGAGAAGCTACAATCATTGGGAATATAGGTGGAAATTGGAGGCTCAGAGCACTAAAGATTTCCAAAGTTAGAAGGATAAATAAATCTAGGCACTTGTAGGAGTTGATGCGGGAGGAATCACCATAGTAGGAGGGTACATTATGGTTAGTGGGATCTGAATATTAAACACAATTGAAGCTAATAGAGGTAGATCATCCTGGGTGCTTGGTAGGGTTACTACTTAAGGGACCACCACAAGGGTCAATTGTATATGGGATGGTAAACTAAGGGAAGAAGCAAGGGTTTACTTGGATAGGATAGAAGTGGAGGTTGACACCTTAGGTAATGTTATATGTTGGTCTCATAGTGGGCTCCCTTGGGAATCTAAATTGATTATGAAATGAAGAGCTCAAGCATCTTGAGATTAGCTTACCTGGGAGGCGGCCACATGTAAAGTAGATGTTGAAGCTGATGGAGTTTTGGCTATCATGACCCCTTACATAATTTACTAAGAGAGATAAGGTGTTGTTTTCTTGAATTTAACTACTAGCCTCTAGTGATATTACTGTAGTGAGACTAGATATACTGGAGGTGAATACAAGGGAGTAGGTTTCTCTTTTAAAATAAACCCAAGATGTGCTTGTGCTTGAGACTTTTAGTGAGCTAATTCGTCAAGCTTTGTAATCACCTCAAAATAATCTATTAGATGGAGGTGAATTACATCATATGTGTGGTCCTCATGTTATTAAGTGATATTAAGGTGTATCTAATATTTTTCCACATGATCATTTATCATGTCTTAAGGATCCCACTCTATGTGCTCCACCTTGACCAAATTAAAGGAGTTCTAATGTTGGTCTATGGATTATAATTCCTAAATTATCTTGTACTCATGGTGATCAATGAACATAGGGAACTCAAGGTAGGGATTTTGTCTTTTATTAAATAAAAAACCAATGATGTCATTGAATAACTGGCAGGATATTTATTACTTTGTAAGGTAGTCTAAGACTGTGTATGGTAGTAAGAGACTATATATCCTATTGAACCCTGTTAAGAAACCAAAACTTTGCCAAAAAGAGTGGTTGAGGAGTGTTTGTAGTTTATAGGACATGTATTACTGATTGGATAAGTTTACTAGGGTTGATAAAAACCTATTATAGGTCTTAGAAGTTAAGTAAGAGACAACAAATTCATTATAGCCTAATTAAATAACTCTCAGCATGTACAAGCTTGCATAACAACATAACTAGGGTTTAGAAAGGAAAATTCCAATGTCTTTAGTTTTAACTCTAGGAAATGCATGAAATTTTGTAATCATATGAGATATGAGGAACACCAAAGGATTAGATAGTTTTATGATTGGTAAAATACTGTATGGTATGGAAATACGTGACTATGTGCAAAGGAGGGGTAAGAGACCTAATTAGGTCTGAGCTAGGTCTAGAAAGCACATCTAGGAGTTGAGTTGTATTAATAAATTTCATGAAGAGGAGTTTAAGGATATAAGGTAGCTAAATATAGTTTTATTTTCCCAATATAAGGTTGTAGCTATCTATACTATAGAAAAAGGCTTAAAAATGGTTACAAGGAAGGTGTGAAAGTGAGCAGAGTTGCATTAGATAACTTAAGGAAGGAATGAATTTTTGAATTGAACTCAAAGAAGATAAATATGACAAAGGAAGCCTATGAAATGAATAAGAATTTATTTAATAAGTAAGGATAAGGAATTAAGAATTTGTACCATCAATAAACTAGAGCAAGAGAGTGGACTACAAGAAGAGATAGTGGAGAGAGATTGTAAGAGATAGAAGAATGTATTAGAGTTAAAGGTGGATAAAGAGTAGAGAATTAGGTTTCTCTACATCAGGATTTATTATTTGACGATATAATTCATGATATTTATGAGGAGCTTATAGAGGATGAGGAACCTATTCAAATTAATGTTGCCACTATGCCTAGGTGGGATCGTACTATAGTTTCTTATGCAACACCTTTCATTCAGGATCTTCTACTTACTTGACATCATCATGCACATTCTATGAGTGTCAAAAAATTTTGTTAGGAATTCTCTAGGGATCCATAGTATTTTTCATAGGCTCATTAGATACAGGAGTGGGATGATGTGATGACAAATGACTATTCTTCATTGATGAAGAATCACACTTGGGATTTGGTCACTCTTCCTAAGGGAAGAAATTTCATGAGGTGCAAGTGGATTTACCAATAAAGTATGTAGATTATGTGTCCATTTATAATTATAAGGTACATCCTATTGTAAATGGATTCTTTTAGATCAAAACTATTTACTACTCTAAGACTTTTACACCCATTACCAAGATGGATTCAACTTGCCTTATACTTTCTCTTGTTGCATCACAGGGTTGGCCAATATATTAGATGGATGTTAAGAGTGATTTATTACATGGATAATTTCATGAGGATATATATATATATATATATATGGATCAGATTGCTAGGTTTTTTCATGATTTTTCTCTTGTTTTTTGACTTAGGAGGTCTCTTTATGGTCTCAAATAGGCCCCTCAGGCTTGGTATGAGAATATGGATTCATTTCTTCTCTCCATTGGATTTGTTCATTGCCACTCTGATCCCATAATGTATATTCAGTGTATTGGAGAGAAAATTGTCATTTTTCTCTTTTATGTTGAAGATATGATTCTCACAAGTAGCTCTTCAGCTCAAATTTAGACTATTTAGTAGGTAGTTCTAAAATAGTTTGACATGATAGATTTTGGTCTTTTACATTTATTCCTTGGTTTATAGATTTCATAGTTAGATACAAGGATTTATTTGAGTCAAAAAAATTATACCATTGATCTCATTCAACATTTTGGCATGGCTAAGTGCAAGCCAAGTCTTTCTCCTTTTTAGTATGGAGTTATTCTCACTACCTCTTTTACTAATCTACTTTATGATCTTATATTATATAGGTAGATGGTTGGGAGTCTTATGTATTTGACCCATACTCACCCCAAAATTTCATTTGTAGTTGGGCTTGTATAGAGGTTTTCACATGACCCTCATGATATTCATTGGTAGGCTACCAAGAGGATTTTGTGATATTTGTGAAGTACTACTCATTTTGGATTACACTACACTAGGGGTTCTATTTAGTTGGTTAGATACAATGATTCATATTAGGTAGGTTCTCTTGATGAAAATAATTCCACTTATGGATGCATATTTTGTATTAGTTCTTCACCTATTTCTTGGTTGTGTAATAAATAGTAGGCTATTGCATTTTCATCTACAGAGGCTAAATATAGGGCAATAGTTACAATGAGTCAACAGGTTCTTTGGCTTCATCAATTGTTGACAAAGTTTGGATTCACACATGATTCACCCATTATAATTTGGTGTGACAAATAGAGTTAAATTTATATATATCGTAACCTAGTTGAGAATCAATCGACCAAAAACATTGAGGTACATATGCACTTCATTTTTTAGCACATTTAGGATGGTGTTATTAGTTCGGAGTACATTCTAACTTAGCATTAGGTTGCAAACATCTTCACAAAGCATTTTTCATCACCTCACTCCCTTGAGTTGTGTGGCATGCTTAGGTTTTTATAAGTTTTTCTTAGGGGGTGTTCATGAGGACATATTCCATCTTCATTTCATGGATACATATTGTACGTGAGTACCTTACCAGGCCTAGTTATTGAGAATCATATAATGGATATGCCATTATTTATTTTTTAGATTTTGTTATCCCCTAGCTTCATTTTATGGGTGGTGTTAGATTATGTATTTCATGAATTTTATCATGTTTTATAGCATATTAGCTAGCTATTTCATCTTGTATTGAGTTTGTCTTATGTGAGGATTTATCCCACATTGGTCAGTTTAGCTAGTTCTATGTTTCACCTTGCCTATTTATGTAAGTGCCTACATATTATACTAGCATGAGTCATTATGATTCATTTTTTAATAATATATGATTTACCTTTTTATTTCATATCATATCTGCAACTTCTTTTATGATGTTTTGTTGCCAACACCTCAGATTCTTGGGTTGGAATGCCTTTACCATTCCTAATAGTAGTGACATATGAATTAATGGATGTATATGATGAAAATTGTAGTTTTAGATTTTAATCTAGGAAGTATCTATTACAATAACTTATATGTATTTATTTTCTAATTATACATCTACATTTTTCACTCCTTGATGACTACGTAGCTTTTCAATGGGATGCATATAGTAACCTAATCTAATAGGTGAATTGATAGTATTCTAATTGGAAAATAAAATACCATTTTTCTCCTTCATGTCAAAATGGGAGTAAAGACTGATTAATTCTAATCCTAGGGCATGGTAGTCATAAATAAAATATTAAATACTTTTTTTGACCCTTGATCCAATGAATATTAATTTAATTTTAACCTTATTCTTTTTATTATGGCATAGACATGGGAGGCATATTGGTATTGTGTTTATATGAGGATAATGGAAAATATTATATCAAGTCCATGATATATTATTGCTTGGACAGTGTGGAGGAAGGTAGGTATAGTGCAATTATACTAGAACTACTCTCTTAATAGTAGTGAATGGATAATTTGGAGTTTTAGAGTATGTTGAGTGGAATTAGAGGATAGTTTGGATGTATATCTTGGAATGGTATTTGATTTTATCTCAAAGTAGAAAATAATGATGTTTTTTTGTGTAGGAAGTGTCACTTTCCTCAATGCAAATACTAGATCATATAAAAAATAAGCTAAAATATACAATGAAGAAAATGAGTCAAGGACCAATATGATGGTTCATTCCTCCCCTATTACACTAGAGTTGTAATTACGTTGTGACATGCTTATATTTTTTTTTAATATTATGATGTTATCAAAAGTGGATAGTTCATATAGTTAAAATGATTCTTGATAATAATTTTTTTATAATATTACTTATTCTAGTATGTTGTCAATTTCATTATATTGGCCTTAAATTAATTAGTTGTTTTGTTGATCATGTTATCTTGTTAGTATATCATTTTCAAAGTTTTAATGGATTTCACTTACCAACGTAAGTTGATGCACTTATTTTTGTGTAGTGTAGTGGGATATAAGTCTATATAAGAAAATTAGGATGTAGAGTTATCTAATTTATGAATGTATTATATTCAAAATATAAATTCTAGTTTCATTTGTAAATGTGGCAAATTGTATAATCCCTCCCTCTAATATTAATTATATAATTTTTAGTTGTCCTTCTATTGAAATGTTATCTCTTTGAAATTTATTCAATTAATTAAAATCTATAATACTCCATTTACATATGGATTTTGTGACAACATAAACCATTATGCTTAATAATCAAAAGTTTTAGTTTATTAATTACTTACTTGTAAATAGGAAAGTTGTTTGGAGGAAGAAGAGAATAATTATCTTGTCTTCTTTCCAAAATACTAAACCAATTGATAACAATTATTAATAGTCCACCTATCTTGTAGTTTAAATAAATACATGTGTCTATTAAGTTTTGATACTGCTAGTTTCATTTTTCCAATATAAATAATAAGAATTATCTCTTTGATTGGAGAGAATATAATTACATGAAGCATATTAAAAAAGAGTTGATGACTAAGTTTTGAGTCAAAACTATATTAGCATTTATTGATTATTTGATTATGAAAATGATGGTACGCTTTGAGAAAAGTTTTGAAATATTATGGTATATCAACTATTGGTTTGGATTCTGTCTCCATCGTTAATACTTTGAATGAGTCATTAAGAGTGTAACATGTTTCATTATCATACCTTTGTAATAAAATTTAGGATAAATTTGAAGTATGTCTCTTTAAATTGACTTTATTGTCTCAGATACACTTGGGGTATAACTACCCATGTAACAATATCAGACAAACATAATTTGGTTTATTTATATGGTAAATAAACACCATGTTTTGATTCAGTGTCATGCTTAAAATATTTTTGTAGAATAAAATATCTACAATTAAACCTTGATAGTAACTTGAGATTGGGTCATTCAGGTGGATAGTTTTGAACACCTAGTAAACCTTAGATGTGAACCTTTAAAATTATAATAATTCCTAGTTGAGGGAATAAATTCTAACCTAGTATATCATTGAGAAATCTTGTCATGAATAATTTGATTCTCATATTTTAGATTTTTGTGAAAATTTAGTATGGAAGGTTGATAGTGGTTTCTCAATCTTACTCCTTTGAAACCTTCCTTATAGGGTGTGTAGGATATTGTGATTTATTATTTATTATGTGATGCTTGATAATAGTGTTATCATCTATTGGGATTGGTTGTTTGACAATTGGAATATTAATTTTAATTTTATAAAATTTGATACAAGTTGACAATTATGAGATTTTTGATTGGAAATTAAACCAAATAAATTTAGAAATGAGTTTAGATTAAGATCCAAACTTTAGATTTTTTGAAATGGAAACTTGTAATCTCTAGAGTTATCTTATGCGAATCAGGATCTATAACCATTATTTTTTGAGCCCATTCTAATGATTTTTTTTGGATCTGATTCTTGAGGCATTTGGTAAATTTTTACACCTATTTTCCTTTTTTATCCTGTGAAGTCAATTCAAAAGTGAGTTGCCAAAAATAGCTAGAGAAGTCCTAAAGAGAAGTAAGAGTTTTATAGTTATTCATATTACCTTTAAATTTATATAGTAACTTTGATTTAGTACTTTTGGACATTTTTACTATTTTAGTGACCCTTCCTCTGAACCCGATTTATTCAAAAAATTGCTTAGCAAAACATCATTTTGCATTAAAATTTGTTTGAAACATTGAGTTATTTTACCATTTAAATTGCGAGAGGAACCTAGTGGTAGCCTATAGCTAATAGGTTATAGAATAACATTAGGTAATTTTTTTTACCTCATGGGGGAATTTTTACCACCACCATTTGATACATGTTTTAACAAATTTGAGACTAAACTGAGATGTGAGTTAGTCAAGTTTGGTTTCATCAAGATTAAGTAATTCCACTTCAACATGATTGATTAACCTTGAATAATGAATTAATGGGTGATGTGATGGTCATATTAGATTTTTATTAAAATAGGAACTTGGTTACTCGCTTAGTTTTATTGTGCTTGAGGTCGTAGTTTGTAGTGCCTCCTTGTCAATGAATCATTGTTGTATTACATTTCATACAATTAGGGAAGAGCTTTAATGTTGGTATCATTGGTATAAAATATAATTTATTTCCCTTTATTATTGAAGTCAAGTTTAGTGTTACAAACTAATTCTAGTTTAGTTAACACAACTTTGTTACAACTATCTTGTTGAATGTCTTGATGCATCTCACATTCTGAGATTGAAGGTGAGAAATTATGTAGTAGGTGATGTGCATTGAGTGTGAGTGTATTCATTTAAGTTTGATTTTTTATTGGGAATGAGTTACATGATGCATGCTATGATAGTGTGCATGTGTATAGATGGGTTAATAGTTGGAGTGTTCACTTGTGTGAAGACAAAGTTACACACACAAAAAAAAAGAAAAAAAATGATAGTGTTTTTAAGGGGTTTTGTTTGAGTTTTCTTGAGGTGAATTTTTTTTGGAGTTACATTTTGGTGTTAGAGCCTAGGTTCAACACTGGGAGCTATATGGATTTCATATGGTATTTATGATGAAGTTGTGAAACTAATCATCATGATAGTTATGTTTATTTGTCCTCATAACAAGCTAAGATCGTTAGTTGAACGGTTGATCATGTTGGGGAGCTTGGGTAAAGTTCCCATGAGTGTTGGCTTGGTGACTTCACTGACATGTCTATAATTTAGGTTATTATTTTATGGTAATATCTATTATGTGATATATATTTACTTATATAAGGTAGTGTATTTTAATGTTGCTTATGATTGTGTAGTTTTTAATTATGAAATTGTGAGGTATTTTTTAAATATTAATGCACTCCCTTAGTATTATATTATAATTAACTAATATTATTTTAGGGTGGGAGTATATGATTGATTTTCCTCAAGCTTTTCTCCCTTTTTTTATGGTATGATTACAATTCTAGAGTGTTTTTCTCTTATATACTAAAACTTTGTTTGTGAGGTATAGAGATGATAGTGTTATTGTTAATGAAGAGGAAGTGATAAATATTTATGTTATATAGAGGTTATTGGTTTGTATAAGTAAATTAGTGAGATATACAAGGTTTTACTACATGTTTATATCTTATATTAGTTATGAGGCAATATTATATCTATTGAATTGATTATTCTTTAATCCAAGCTTGAACTCATGCAACATAGCATATTTTGAACCCATAAATTACCTTACGGTGTTAAGGTAAAGGTGGTAATAATAGGGATATTATATACTTATCCAATTGATGGAATGTTACTAAATGAATATTTATAATTTATCTTTTAGTAGTGTGAAGGAAGTATCATTTAATAATATAATATGTACTTATTCGAAAGGCTTAGTTAGTAACTTATCGATTTGTTTTAATATAGTTGATTTTTCATATTTTTATAAGATATTGATGGATTGCATGATTGTTGTCCTACAGGATTTTATGACTTATAGGGTCATTATAGCCATGGAAATACCTTGAGTGAACCTAATTTATCTATGTTACTTAGTTTATATCACTTTATTATGATTCCTAATCTTCTAATCCTATTTTGAGACTAAGTAAAAATGGTTTCTCTTTTTTTGTGGATCTTTTGAAATCTATCATTAGTTTCATCTATCAATCTAGGAACCAGGTTGTCTTGTTAATAGAATCATTGTGGGGTTTCTTACCTTGTGTTATGTCTAAGAAGGAAATTTGAATTAATAAACTACAAAAAAGATGATGAAAGAGAAAAAATATATTAATATTGAATCAAGTAATAACTTGTAACCTTATTTAGTTAGAGATTACTCCATAAGGGATTAGTGATTATGGTTGATTAATTTGATTAAGTAGCCAAAAATATATTAGATTTGGCATGGGTACTTCCAAGAAGTACAATCAGAACATGGTAATTATGATAAACAAGCTATTTGGTGTTAATAATGTTTACAACAACAGGGAACATGTTATGTCCTTGATTGGTCAGATATGTTACAAGAATTCTTGATACTTCTCCTTGTTTAGTATAATTGAAATGAATTTAGTTGTATTTGGTTTCATCAATTATGGGTATTACTATATGATACATTATGACAGTGTAGTTTTGAGATTCTTCCAATGATAAAGACATTTACCTTGGGGAAATACTAGTTGGAAACAAATGAGATTAGAGCTTGATCTTTTAGGAAAGACTTGTATGTTTTCATATGAGACACCTTGATACTATTAAAATGGATTGACATGTATATTATTTTATGGACACAATAGAGGAAGATGATGGACAATGATGACATTAGAGATTATATATCCATTATTTGGGCACATGATCTTGCCTTGACCCTTATGTGAAACAAAAAATTATGTTATGTTATTGTAAAAAATGTCCCAATTATCATGAAACCATGTAAGCATATTATTTAAGTAATTCATGTGTAACCTTAATGTGAAAATTTATTACACATATATAATTTTAAGATTTTGTGTAAACCCATGTAACATTGTACATTCATTAAACCTTACAAATGATGGAGTTGTGCTATGTAATTAACCTTGTTTTGTGAATGTCATATGCATATGACTAATTACTTGCATGATGTTATCTTTTTAAGGCCAGATGTATACTTGTGTGTGTTGAGGCTTACCTTGTATGTAACCCATTTGTGTACATTTTATGTGAAATAACTATTAGAGGTATAATAATTAAGAGGGGGGTGAATCAGTGAGCCTAGATAATCCAAATTCAATTTCAAACCTTTCAAAAAATCTTAATCAGTTGCCACAAGTATTCATGAAGCATACACATCATTCATAGCAATGAACAAGAGAGACAATGCAAGATCAAGCACATAACACATGACATATGTGGGAAACCTTTTGGGGGAGAAAACCCACTAGAACCTACAATTGGAATGCTTCCCTATAATAACAAGAACCAATTCAGACCAGATTAAATTGATCAAGGAACTACCATCCCTTATTTTAGTGAGACTACAATCCCAAAAGGTGTTACTACACTTGTCTAGCTAGACAACCACAATAACTAGACCTTTAGCAGGTTTCACCTTGTAAGGAGGCTAAAAACCCCTAGATGTTGAGAATCCAAAATAACACCTATGAACCAAACATCTCATAAACACTAATTTATTTCCAATCTAATGGAAATATAAAATCAGCTCTCTTCAACTCTACACACTCAATGCATCCAAATCCACCTTTTAGATCACTCTTAACTCCTCGGCAAAAGCTCTGTCACCAAATCAACAATATGAAAAAATGGTAATACACATAAAAATAAATATTATATACTCAATAACCCATCCATTAGGCACTTTTAATCTTAATCATTCACTCTAAATCACACACACAAGTCTCTCACCAATCTCACTAGTCTCACAAGTAAATAAATCATCATCTTTGATTCACTATTTATAGAGCATTGATGATTATCACCATATTTTTCAGCCATTATTCATGACTTAACCCTTAATTCATCTATAAAAATAAGACATGGATTAAAATAATCTTCATAGGTCAGCCATAACATCTATGGGTCACCCTTAAGAAGCTACACCTTTCAATTAGGCCATACTAGCCTTTATAGGTCTTATGGAGACCTATTCACTTAATTAGAACAAAATAGAAACATAAGACCACTTAAAAATTCATGGTTACACCCTACATGACCCATTAGTAATCCTCAAATGATCACTATCATCTCTTCTCACCTCTGCATATGCTTAATCAACACAAACACTGACCTGGTGTACAGGAACATCATGAATGAACACATAGTTAACTTCTAACTATTTGTTCATACTATATATGATTGTTCAAACCTTCATAATTCACATATATTATTCTAATTGATTCCAAAACACTCCACAATATCTAATTTATCAAGAGATATTGAAATAACATCAAAATAAGCTTGAATAATCTTCTTGGGTCAATTTTAGGACATACATGAAAACATAGTAAATTTTGAACCTTAAAAAAATTTATTGTAAAAAATTTTAGATCTTAAAATATATATTTATAGATTAATCTTGGATTCCTCTTAAAATTATCTTTTTACACCATGAGCAAATTCTGCATAGATCGAAAGATATGGCCCAAAAACTAGATGTTGGTCTTTCCTTTATTAAATTCAAATATTTGAATTTAAATGGTCAAAGTTAAACTTCTACCACTTAAAATGAATCTAGTACCCTTGATTCTTTGATCAATAATGCACCATAAATATTATTCAAAATTTAACACATAGTGCACCACTACCCAAACTTTAAACTTGGAATAGTGGACCTCATCTCATGCAATCTTGTTAACTTGACCACATACGCACCATCAATATCTATAGATCATCCTAGTCCTTAACTTAAAACTTTGACTATCAGATATTAGAAGAATAATAATATTTATCTCTATTAAATTTTAAACTTCAAACACTTGTCCTCATCTCATTTCTTCCCAATACCTTAGACCAAACACACTTTATTGATCCTTTTGTAAGGAGCTTGATCTTTAACTTTGTTAACCAACTATTACTTTGACCTATTTGACTAGATACATTCTATTTGATCAAATTGTAAGATCGAACATAAACCATTGGATATTCATCTAGTCCTAATCATTAACATCATGTAAAATAGACTAAGTACATGGACCATTGCTATCTACCTGGAAAGATAACTTTAGACCTCAATAAATTTTGTTGCACTTAGATGCATGATCTAAAATTTAGACCATATAATCTCCTCACATAAGATAATACAACCATATATCAATTTTATCTTAAAATTTTTCAAATGAAATATATAACTCCATTAATCTTCTCACTCGGATTTTTCTGCCATAGAGCCAAACATGCCAAGAAGTGTCTGGATGGCCAAATTTGCACATGCATATATTTTGATGCACTTCATCGCATGATCTAAAATTTATCACAAATCAAATAGGCACAAAAATAAAAAAACCATATGATAATTTTATCCTCACACATTCACACATGCAAAATATAACAACATCAAAATGCCTACTCAGATTTTCTTACCACATTACAAATTTAGATAAGTATGGGAAAACATTGTCAAACTACCTAGGAGCCCAAATTTGCACTTGCATATCTTATGTTTCACTTCATTTCATGACATAAAATTTATAATATATAAACTAGGAAAAAAAATTATCACAACCATATGATCAATTTCCTCTAACTCATCCACATGTGGCAATGGTGATATCAGCAAACTTCCTACTCAAATTTTATGCCACTAGATCCAAATTGTCTAGATAAAAACAATGATCAATCAGATGAAATCCACTCATGCACACAAGATATCCAATAACCATTGACCTATTAAAGGACCCTTTAAACATGATCAATACTTTATAATCATCCCTAATCATCTCTATGCATTCAAACACTAAATAATAACCAATCCTTCTTTAAGTATACTAGTACAAGCACATTGCACACTTTGTCATTGTCACTTAGACTATCAAGGCACTTCATAAAATCACTTGGACACCTATATGAAATCACTATGACATAATTAACAAATCTACAACAATCTCCCCCTTTGCCATTGATGTCAACAACCATCCTATAGCAATATACAACTCACCTTCCTTCTCTCTCTTCAAGTACTCCCAAAATAAGAACTTTCTCCCCCTTTGACATAATGACAAAGTGGACACCAAATAATTATAAATACATAAAAATAATATCAATATGAGAACACAATCTTAGAAAGATAGTAAAACTCCCCTTACCTTGAGACTACCTCTTCTTGCCTTGACAACTGCCTTTTGCTCCATGGTAACACTCTTCTTCAACCAAGCACTGTAACTAATTATATAAATAACAAAAAAAAACATTTAAATATAATATAACTCACCAAGAGACATCTAAGAGGGACTCCACCTAATATTTTTTAGTAATTTCACCTCCTGAGCATCTTTAGATCTCCATACATCATGAAGAACCACCACACAAGCTTACAAGCCTTCTATCTCAATTAACCATAAGAACCATCAATATAACTTCATGCTACTCACCAAATAGGAAACATGATCTAAAAAAACTTGAGAAATATCTATGAAATACTCATACCTTTCTCTTTTGAAGAAACTTAAACACAAATCACTCTTCTTCTTTCAAGGCCTATCTAGTCTCCTTGTAGCCGTACTTGGAACTTGTAGAACCCACAAC
The DNA here is from genome assembly GCA_037957365.1 of Torreya grandis. Classification (NCBI taxonomy): domain Eukaryota; kingdom Viridiplantae; phylum Streptophyta; class Pinopsida; order Cupressales; family Taxaceae; genus Torreya; species Torreya grandis. The sequence continues at coordinate 6,897,681 of JARHVA010000129.1, forward strand.
TTTTAGTAGACACACTATCAAGACCTAAAAATTCATAATTAGATAAATTTCATATACATCCTTAATTAAACCAATTCCCATCACCCAGATCATCCTTTGAAACATACTTCCTTCACAAACCTACTAGCCAATTAAGCCTCCATCTTGAAAAAAACATGAATAATTGAAAACAAAAAACCTTAAAATATATGTGAAACATGATTTAACAACCCATTTGGTCCATTCAACCTATTAATAATCCTCAAACCTCAATTCACAAGGAAAACCACTTTTCTAGCAAAGCCCAAAACCCTAGAATCTCAAAATAAATGAGGTCAACACATCACCTTCTAGTCAACGCATACTCCTAATACTTATTACACATCTAGATAAATTCATCACACACTTTTGGACCAATATTTGAGCTTCCATATCTTTAATAATCCATATATCTTATAACCAATTTTAGGCCTTCTTTCCCTTAAGATAAAATTGAGAAAATTGAGAGTACTCAAAAATCTCTAATTTGACTTCAACATGCCTTCAGACCACAAGACCACCATGATATCATTTCTAACATCATCAAATCAATTATCCCATCTTGAGACACCACCTCTAACTAGATACAAGTATCTCTTTCCTTTTAGGACCTTAAAAAAATGCCATAGTAACACTTGCTTTTCCACTGAAAGAAGTCTCTTAAGAAACATAGATAGAGACACCCTACTTCACAATGTCCTAGAACAATGTGAAACCAAGAGTTTCCCACAACTCTTCATATTCATTCTCATTCTTGGTTATTTTATAATTGTATTTCTTCTTCTTCTTCTTCCTAGGATTAAGAGAAGCAACATACTCATCCACTATAATATTCTCTTTTTCTTCTAGGGTTGAATTGATAATACATGGAGACAACATAGGTTCATGACATACCTTTTCATATGAATAATTCACTTTGTAGTTAATAAACTCATTAATAGGACTGACAATTAACGTTCTTTACATGATACATGCTCAATAATGGTAGGATGTTCACTTGGATCCATACACATCTTAGAACTAGCCTCATCTAGTACCTTGGTTTTCTCCTTAAGTTTGATCTCTTTATTCGTAATATGAGTAGACAATGAGATACCTTAGCACTCTTTAACTTCTACAGCATTTTCCACCATATAAAATATATTACTTGGACCTACAGACTCATCATGACTCACACTTACCACCCTTGGTTTCCATGAGTTAACTTGTCTTCTTCCTTGTTCTCTGGGAGTGTGATTAAACCTATTTTGACTTAATGGTCTTTACTTGCAAAACATATAAATGTGGCCATACTTCTCATAGTTGTAGCAAATAATACTCCTTGATTAAATTATAGTTTTTCTTACCTTGTTTGGATGGAAACTTGTAATGTGTCCTATGTCATAACAAATGAAACAACCTCCTCTTTTTGAATAGGACTCACCTTATTCAACCTTATATGGATAATGGTTTACGAAGTGTCTCAGATCAATAAAGTTGAAGCACTTAACTTTGTTCACACCTTTTGATATATGACCTCCATGATAGTTCCATACAAATTCATTTCTAATAGGTCTCTTGCATTCTCTAGCTCTATGCCCAAATTGATTACATGTGTAACAATAACTATTGAAACTTGCAAACCTCATGGCATTTGGCTATCTAATCTGATTTGTCTTAATTTTTCCAACATCTTCATTCCTTATCTAATGATTTGTCTTCAAATTATGATTATCCTTGTTCACATTAGTCTTCATCTTGTATTGAGTTGCATTCTTTAGTTCTTTGTATCCAAGACCAGTTTTATCACTTGCATGTTTTTAATCATTCAAAATATTGTCTATATCACTTGAGCTCTTTTCAAATCCCACAAATGAATTTACCTTACTATATATCTTTTCTAACTCAGATTTTAAAGATTCATTTTCAAATACTTACCTTGAATATTCATCTTCTATGGCTTTCAAACTTGTGGATATAATTTTCAATTGACAACTGAGATGCTTGACCATATCTTCATGCTCCTTGGTATATTAATTCTTGATTCATACACATTGATTTGATCCTCATATTCCTTGATTTTAGACTTCATCTTCTTGTTAATATTATTCTCAATATTTAGTTCTTCAAGGGCATTCATTAATTCAGTATCACATTCTACCTCATTTTTATCATCATCTAAATCACTCCAAGTAGGCTCCTTTTGATGTGATCAACTTCCTTCCTTAGCCATTAAAAGAGCTTCATCTTAAACAGAACCATCATCTTCATGATTATACTCTGAGTCACTATCTTCACTCTCATCTGATGAGCTACAATCTTTATTGGTGTAAAGACTCTTCTTGTTCTTGAAGGACTTCTTGTTGTTATACTTTTTAAATCCTTTCTTCCTATATGTCTTCTTGTCTTCATCTTGGTCTTCACCATGTTCTTCATCATCATGCTTATGAGGGAAATTTCTATCAAAATGTCTTATCTTGATGTGACATGGTTTGAAACAAATGGTTTTTAGCACAATGGTAAACAAGTTATGAAACAAATTGAGTAGCCAAATGGTGTAATCATGCTCGAATGATGTGATCAATGTTATGTTTCCAAGACTCAAAGGCAAAATGGTTTGATATGATTTTGGCAATGTAACACTACCCTCTACAACTCAAATAACACACACAAATAAGTTTAACAAAAATTTCAAGGCACAAGTGTGATGTAAAATGACCAGCATAATGCCTTTTTAGACAAAAGAGTGATGTATAAACTCTAACAAAATGTTCTATCTATCATCATCATGCTTAGTTTACCTTTATACTTCCCTAAACCTATTTTCAATTTGATTGTAAATAAAGCAATTAGTTCATCCTCATCAATATTATAAATGTCATCCTCTTTGTATTTCTTATTTTGGAACTTATTCTTAGGCTTTATCTCTATATTGAATTTTACTTCCTTCTTTGGTGGTATATCATATTTTACTCTCATCTCATATGTAGTAAGAATACCATGCAATTCATCCATCTTCAATTGAGTAAGATCATGGATTTCTTCTATAATAGACACTTTTGGATCGAACTTGAGGGTTAGAGACCTTAATACCTTTTAAACTATAGTAGCCTCTTCAAGGTTATCTCCAAGACCTTTGATGATGTTCACGATCTCATCAACTCTCTATAGAAAGGATGCCATAAAATCTTCTTCCTTCATATTGAGACTCTCAAATTATCTTCAGTGAGTCCATAACTTTTCCAACTTAACCTTTGGATCTCATTCATATATTTTCTTTAATTTATCCCACATTTATTTATTATATGTACAATGGATTACCTTGGTGTATTCAATCTCTGAAAGACCATAAGTGATATCATTTATTTCCTTAAAATTGTTCTCAAACAACTTCTTATATACAATATTGGATGGAGGAATAGTTGGTGTAGAATAATGATTGTCAAATGTCAAACCCTAGTTATATGATGTATATCCTCATATTTGCACTCCAAAAATCATAATTGGATCCATTAAAAATTTGTTCTTTCTTAATAGAGAAACCTCCTTGATGACTACCCATATTGTACCTTGGATCACCTTCAAGCTATCAAGCCTTTACCAAAGGACCCACTCTAATATCAATTTTTAGAGGTACATTAACTAAGAGGGTAGGGGGGGTGATTAAATGAGGATAGATAATCCAACTTCAATTCCAAACTTTTAAAAAACTCTTAATCACTTACCAGAAGCATTCATGAATCATACACATCATTCATAACATTGAACAAGATAGACAATGCAAGATCAATCACATAACACATGACATATGTGGGAAACCATATTTAGGGAGAAAACTCACTATAACCTACAATTGAACTACTATCTTATTATAAAAATAACCAATTTATAACATTTTTAATTGATCAAGGAACTACCATCCCTTATTTTAGTGAGACTACAATCCCACGAGGTGTTACTACACATATCCAGCTGAGTAACCACAACAACTAGACATTTAACAAGTTTCACCTTGTAAGGAGGATATAGCCCCTAGATGTTGAGGAGACATAAAAAAACCTATGAATATAACATATCTTGAATATTGGTTTTCTGCCAATCTAATGGAGATACAAATTATATCAGCTCTCTTCAACTATGCACACTCAATACATCCAAAGCCACCTTTTGGATCACTCTTCACTCCTCAAAAACATTTATGTCACCACATAAATAACATGAACAAATGGTTAGACATACAAAACTTAATCTTATCTACTCAACAACCAATCTAATGGGAACTTTTACTCTTAACCCTTTGCTCTAAATCACACACACAAGTTTCTCACCAGTCTCACTATTCTCACAAGTCTAGAAATAATCATCTTTAATTTCATTATTTATAGAGAATTCATGATTATCATAATTTTGGTTAGAAATTAGGCATGAATTAACAATTAAGGCATCTCTCAAAAAAATATATGGCTCAAAACAATATTCATAGGTTAGCCATAGCATCTATGGGTCACCCTTAAGCAACTACACCTTTCAATTAGGCCATACTAGCCCTTATAGGTCTCATCGAGATTTATTAACTTCATTAGCACAACATATAAACATAATAACACTTATAAATGCATATGTACACTGTACATGACCCCATATTCATCCTTAAATTATCACAATCATCTCTACTCACCTTTATGTATGTTCAATCAACTCAAACACTGACTTGGTACACAAAAACATAATGAATGAACACATAATAAAATTAAAACTATTTGTTAATAATAAATATGATTGTTTAAACCTTAATAATTCACATATAATATCCTCATGGATTATAAAATACTCCCCAATAGATAATTCATCAAGAGATATCAAAACAACATCAAAACAAGCTTTAACAATCTTCTCGGGTCACTTGCAGGACATACACAAAAACATAGTCAACTTTGAACCTTTAAAAATTTGAATATACACACTTTAAAATATTTAAATATATATTTATAGATGCAACTTATAGTCCTCTACAAATTTTATTTTTACACCATGAGCAAATTTTGCATAGATCTAAAGATATGGCCCCAAAACTAGACATTGGTATTTTCTTTGCTAAATTCAAATATTTGAATTTAAATGGTCACGGTTAAAATTCAATCACTTAAAACACATCTAGTGCCCTTTATTCTTAGATAAATCATGCACCATTTACATTATTTAAACTTTAACACATAGTGTGTCATTACCCAAATGTTAAACTTTGAATAGTTAACCTCATCACATGTAATCTTATAATATTGACCACATACACACCATTGATATCTATGAATCATCCTAGTCCTTACTTTGCCATGATCACCATTATATCTTATAAGAATATTAATCTTTAAATATGATAAATTTTAACATTAAAACACTTTTCCTCATCTCGTTGCTTCTTGACACCTTAGAACAAACACTCTCCATTGATCCTTTTGTAAGGAACTCAATCTTTATCTTTGTTAACCAACTATTACTTTGACCTCTTTGACTTGATACACACCATTAGATCAATTTGTATGATCTCCCATGAACCATTGGATCTTCATCTGGTCTTGATCTTTAACATCATTAAAAATAGACTAAGTATGGGGACCATTTCTATCTACCTGAAAAGCCAACTTTGGACCTCAATAACTTTTGTTGCGCTTAAACACATGATCTAAAATTTGGACCACATGATTTCCTCATATAGGAGAATACAACCATATATTATTTTTATCTTGAAACCTTTGATGTGTGATATATGAATCCAATAATTTTCTCACTTAGATTTTTTGACCACAGAACCAACTATGCCAAGAACTGTCTGGAAGGCTAACTTTGCACATGTAAATATTTTTATGTGCTTCATCACATGATATAAAATTTAGTGAAAATAAAATAGGAAAAAAATTGAATGAAATAATATGATCATATTTTACTCACACCTTCACATGTAAAAAATATAAAAACATCAAAATGTCTACTCATCTTTTCTTGCCACATGCAAATTTGTCTAAATATGGGAAAACATTGTTAAACTGCCTGGGAGCCTAACTTTGCACTTGCATATCTTATCTTTCACTTCATTTCATGACCTAAAATTTATAATATAGAAACTAGGCATAAATTTTATCATAAATATATGACCTACTCCACTTGAGTCATCCACACATGGTAATGGTGATGTAAGCAAACTGCCTACTCAGATTTTTTGCCACTAGGCCCAAAATGTCTAGATGAAAAAATGATCAATTAGATGAAATAAACTCATGCACACAAGCACTCCAATCACCACTAACATGTAAAAGGACTCCTTTCACATTATCAATACTTCATAATCATCCTTAATCATCTCTAAATAGTTAAACTCTAAATAATAACCAAGCCTTCTTAAAAAATACTAGGACACACACATTGCACACTTTGTCATTATCACTTAGACTATCAAAGCACTTCATCCACTCACTTGGAAACTGATATGACATCATTTAAAAATCTCAAATAATAAAAACCCTTCCTAAGATAAATTAATGTCTCAGTGAAATTAATGATTGTGGTGATGTATAGCTATCCGCTATGGTATAAACCATCCTTGTATTAACTTGGGACATTATTATGCCAATTGTAGAGATTGTTAGTGGTTATCCCTTTTTGATAGTTTATATATTTTAATAGATGGAAGTATTCAATGGGAAACACTCAAATATATAGATAGTTTTCAATTTATAGTACTTTTGTTGTATACTTTCAGCAAGTTATGTTTTTGACATAGTTATCCTCTATGGGGTATGTTAGTTGACATCAGATTGGTTACATGACAGTCAGGGATGTGAGACAATATGAATACTTTTGGGTAATTTTATGGCACCAAGATGCTATTTATGGGAGTTATTTAGATGATATGTATTGTGACACTATCACATATGATGATGGGTAGTTATTACATTACCTCTGGGAGGTAATTTATAGGTATTTCCCTTACCTCTGGGAGGTAATAAACAATGTTCCTCATACTTCTAGGAGGTAAATGATATGCCTCAAACATCTAGGAGGTAATAAATATTACTCTTACCTCTAGGAGGTAATTGAGATGATTTTATTCAAATCTCCTCTTGGGTGACTTGTAAAGTCACATAATGTGTGTGATGTGATTTATTTTTCGTATATGTTTGCCAAAATTATTTTAATTGATTGCACTTTATTATTGATTGTTTTGGAAACCAAAATTTCATTTTTATTTTTTTATTTTGATTAATTGGCCAATTATTGAAATTATTGTTAAAACTAATATGTTGGATTTATGGTTATGATTTTAATCAATTGAATTATTGTCGAAACTAATAGTTTAGATTGTTGTTGAAAATATTTTATCTCTTAATCTCATTTTTATTAGTTTGTGATTTTACATGATTGATTGATATTTTTTTATTTATTTTGGTGACTATTGTGTTCATTTCCCATGTAAACCTATGTGCATAAATATTATGTCAATGGTGTGGTATGATGGAGAAGAAGTATCTAGGAATATAGCTAGTGGGATTGTGATGGGGAACCTATCACATAGGTTGAGATACCATCCTTTCCACCCCACTAGATGTTGTGGTTGTTTAATATATATTATTTTACTAGCGAGGAGGTATAACTAGTGATGTTTAATCTACCTAGGAGTTCTAAGGCAGGATGTTTATGAGGTGAGGTCTAAGTAGATGATTTACATCCAACTTTTGCTTGGTCATTTATGCATATGTTTACTTCTATCATCACAATTTAGTGGCAGGATTATTTTGCATAGTTTAGTAAGGTTTAGTATCACTTTATATTATTTTCCATGAATTATTTTTATGTTGGCATATTTTACTTTCACCATGGGATGACACCTAGATTTGTCATTATGATTCATGACATGATAATATCACTATTGTAGATACTACTATTTAGTGTTATGCTATGGTAGAATATCTTTCAATTTTAGAGTGGATAGTAGAATGGTCGATGGACACTATGGGAACTAATTGTAAAAAATCCATACTAATTATTGATTTAAATCAAACACTAATCATAAAAGAGAGTGAGTAAAAATCTTGCAATATTAGAGATGTAATAATTATAAAATTTTGAATACAGAAAACGTGGTCAATTCATAACTCTATTTGTTACTTTGCTTGTTGGCTAGAGTCTCACATCAAGGTCAATGATTTTATAAGAGGGGGAGAATGAAATAACCTTGTGGTAATGTAACACCCCTCATGATAAATAAACTTATCTTATTGATCTCAATGTACTCTTAGCACATGATGCTTTGTTTGACTCCTTTATGTTTGTGTCCCATTTATGTTACCCCTTGATCACTTTCACTTCATAGTTTATTTAGTACCAATTTGTTGTGTTATTTTTCTCTTTGAAATAAGATTATAATATAATTTTAAACCATGATAGTAGTGCGACTAACTTAATACCTTTTACCTCATGTCAAAGACTTATTGTAGTAAGTCATGGAACAAATAAGTCATGTGGTAGGTGACAACTCCTTGATAATCACTTTGATATTTGTGCCTCTAAAATATTTATTATATAATAATCTAAGATTTGAATTGGAATAAATGATTATATATAGGGTCAAATGAACCATGATATCCTATGATAGTTTGAACCTTATGTTGCTTGTTCTTGTCAACATTCCTTGAATTTGAACTAAGTTTCTTTCCTTATGAGAACTATATGATATAAAGGTTGAGTGGTTTTTTTGTTTTGTAACCATATTTATATGTTACAATAATTATTATTAATAATTATATTAATGCATTCTAATAATAAAAAGACATTTCAACTTGAAATTGCTACCCCTCACCTAACTCTCATCTAACTTGCCTCGATATACATGGAGTAGGAGTGAAAGGGGCCTATTAAATATGATAAATCATAATTACTTGAGTATATTGTTAATATTAAGTGCATCCTATTGAGTTTCTACTTATCCCATCATGAATTTTGAGGGATTCTCTTTTAATCAAACAAATTTATCAAAGACTAATCCAAGAGTAAATATCTTGAAACAAGAATAATTTTATTAAAAGGGGTGATGGTTGGAATATGATAGCCAACAAAACTTATAATTAATTTTTTTTCACATAAAATAAAGATGGGCTGGGTTGGACACCATTTTATCAATGAAGAAGGTGATTAATGTTCCTTCTATTGTCAACTAGGGGGAGTAGGTGTGACATACCAGGTAGAGGTAGGTAAGGATGTTTATTAGCATACAAAGGATGACATGTTTTATATGAAAGTATTGGATAGGAGATAATAAGTATCTAATGGATTATTTCAGAAGGGAATGCTATGCACCATTATGAGGAGCAGAAGCCTTGTGATGCTTGTTGACCAAATTTGACCCTATAGGTCAAATTGGGGACCCTATAGGTAAAAACTTGAGTTTTTTATGTTTTTATATGGTTTAATATTTTTAATGGGATGTATTATGAGTTATTTTATGTAATTTAATGCCTTATTATCCTTGGCCATGATGTAATTAGTTAATATGTCATTTTGAGTCATTTAGAAGGCTTTTAGGGGTCATAAATGCAAGTGACATGATTTTAAACATGCCAAAGTGTCCTTATTTAATTTCAAACATAAAATAAGTCAGATTGTCTATCAGGAATGTTAGTCTCATCTGAAACTTATAGGTTATCTAATTGAAGATCAAGTAATCAACTAAAAAAGGGGAGTTTGGCACTTGTACAACCTATGATAGAGTTTGACACATGGGAGAAGGTTTTAAGATGAATATTAATCTTCCTAAAACTTATATACATGCTTTAAATTCTTTGAAAGTGCCAAATTTGAGCTAAAACCATTATACTCCTTTGCCTTTCTAGACACACAAAAGTGGTAATCAGGTTTATGCTTGGTTCAGATATTTGGAAAATTTTCAAGTCAAATGACTTTAAGAGGTGGTAATAAAATTATATATATAAATTTCAATAATAATATTTTCAATATTGGTCAACCATGATTTATGAACCATCCTTTACAAGCTGACTATGCTTTTCTACTCACTATTTCCTACACCCTATAGGTTTTGCTCCAATTTGGACAAGTCCATACAAACCAGTTGGTAATGTTGACTCCAAATGATGTTTAATTCCTAATAATATAATATCCATTCTTATTTTCATGTTTCATGATGTTTTTATGGGCAAAGTAACTTAGATTCTAGGTGAATGTACCATTTTGTGTTATAGGTAGTTTTTCACCTTTTTCAAGTTTCTCATGCTTTAATAATGATTCCAAGCGGTGAAAATAAGTCCATTATCATTTTTAAATTTTTTATTTATCTCCTTTCATTTAAATTTAATTATCCAAAGTAGTATTCCATAGGATGTAGTCATCAAGTGCCATACAGTCAGTTTGCTCAAAGACTATCATATATAGTCAATTAGGTGAACTATGCAAAGATATGAAACACATTAACAGAGAATTAATTATGGTTTAAAAGTGTTGATAATTATTATTGAATGTGAACAAACAATTGGAGCTTCCAAAGAGTGAGCAAAGGACCGTGGCAGTTAAATATAACACTTCCACATAGTTTCCTACCAGTAACATGCACCTACAGGTGTTTGCAAGAGAGAATCAAGTTGGAATAAATGTTTTCAAGGTATTAATAATGATAATAACCCATTTGGATAATTTTATAATAATCTAGGTCTATTTATAAGACCTAAAACATGGACACTACCTTATTTTCCTCATTGCCTATATATGAAATCTCCACTTACAAGTGGCATTAGCAGGGATCTGAGGGTCCTTGTATATAGAGGATTGGCAAAGTTAAAATCCTTATTAAGGTCATAGTAGGTTTAAAACATAAATTTAGACTTAATTTAATTGATATAAAACGTTGAGGGCCACTTTAAAACATGATGACTATAGGTTTAGGGATCAAATCCCTAAAATAGGAAAATAAAGGGCTAAAGTCATTTTGTCATGGTCTTGTAACATGGTTATAAATAGTTTTGGGGCATATTAATGATAAAAATTTGTAGTATTAATGAGTTATAATATATTTATAAAATATGGGGTCAAGAGGATTAGTGTAAGTCAATTGTTAGAAGGCCCAAAGATGCCCTTAAACCACTATTTCTAGGTAGTAAAATCTATAAGGTTTGGAGATATAAAGTGACCTTGACATTTGAAAGTGATTTAAGGCATAATATTATGTTTTAAATGTCCTAATTTATTTAAATGTATACCAATGAACATGAATATCATTATTATAATGTTAACATGATGGTCTTTAAAAATTATAAACACCTATAGGTTATTCATCCACAACCTGCCTGTAGATGCTCATAGAGCTCTCAAACTAAGCTTGGGAAATGATAGTCTCATATAAATCATATATCCTACCTGTATAATGTTTATTTAAGTCTTAAAATTGGTTTAAAATGATATTTAACACAATTATAAGGATAAAATCCACTTACAGGACTCCATACAGTCAGTTGTAGGTGACTGTCTATACACTTTTCTTCTAATACTTCAAGATGATAAATGGTGGCGATGAGGAACCTATAGATTAAAGAGTGTTATTATTCCACCTGATAATATCCTCAAGTATTAATTAAAAAATTTATAATCATAAATAAAGAGATAATGACATCAGAATCATCCTCTTGGGAGAATGGTACACAAAAATGCTAACATTATCTTATTTTAAGGGCTATTTTAGAGATTTAAGGTTGTTTGAGAACCAAGTTAAAGGAGTAAAAATATCATTTTTATTATAGAGAGTCATTGGGACCTGAGGTAGCTGAAAAAATACTCATTTTTTCCTAGGTAAGAGGGAAATACCCCTCTATTCTATCTCAGAGGCAAAACACTCTTGAAGAACAACAAGGCTATCCAAAGAGTATGAAGAGAAGAGAAGGTAAGTGAATGAATTAGAGAAGGATAGATAACCAAGGAAATATTTTTAGAGTTTAATTATGCATTGATAAATAATATTAACCATTCTTAGAGGAAATAAACTCAACAAGGTGCCTTAGGCTTTCAAACATGTAGGCAGATTTACTAGGCCTTAACTAGGCCAAAGCCAAATAGAGGGTCAGATTCATTTTTAACCTAAAGTGAGAATTATAGTGGATTGAACAATATTAATATTGTTAAATTATATTTTCTAAATCATATATATTTTATATAAATTATTTTTATCAAGCAATACACATTCCACATGAAAAGACCCTACATAGTCTGCCTCTTCTAGGGGTCTGCCTTGGAATTTGAAGGAGTTTGATGGTTTATAGACCTGATAA